>JANAVB010040820.1:137500-469513 GCA_029216955.1 Iris pallida
TGTCTCGCGAAGTACTCCACATTCTTCGGGTAGAACTGAGACTTGATCTCCTTCTTGAGATCCTCCCAAGTCTCGATCTTGCATGCAGAGCCCCTTTTCTATATCGATGCACCTGCGTCGCTACCACAGCATAGCATCATCAGAGAAATATAGGGACGCTGTGTTTACCTTGTTGGTCTCATCTGTTACGCTCCGCTCCCGTAGGAGTGATCGTCCTCGCTAAGACATAATGCCGCACGGGCCTAGGTTGCGTCCGTGCAAGGCTATGTCCGGAAACGGCCGATTCGAGCTAGGCCACACAGTCGCACAAAGTGTCCCCATTTGCAGCGGAAAGTAAAATAAACACAAATTGAAAGCGAATTCAAAATCTTTATTGACATTCAAGAAGTTTACAAGCGACGCTAGGCCGAGATTACAAATCGCTCAAGCTCTCTCTTTCTGAAACATAAAAGGCGTGCCAAGTGGCTTACAAGATGGAATGATTCATGGCGATGTTCCGATACATTATGTCCTGTATATGGTGCTTCAGTTCCTTGCAACGCTCCAAGGCCCCAGAGTTAGCTCTGCGCCTTAGCACGTTCGAGGGAAGCTCCGCACCCGGCGACGTCTCCTGCTTCCTGCAAGCAATCTGCGGGGTTATCAGTACATTATTATGCACTGGTGGGGAGGCTAGCTCGCCCACAATGCTATCATTACCAAACACGTTCTATTTACTTTTGTGCACCGTCTATCATTTATTGTCTTTCTAATCTTGTCTTAGGATCAGTTTTATGGCATATTTTATAACCTATCTCGTGTTGCCGAATTCGAGTGTTCACATGGAAATACATGCATGACTTACCCATACTTACCGTCCGGCCTTCCCTGTTTAAAGTAAACCAAGTTAGTCAATAATTCATATAAACTTTTAATGCCAAGGGCGTGTCCTTGCCTCAGGTCCTAGCGCGACGTAGGCGTGTTTTCTAACTCGATTTCACGAAGTACTCTTTATCCTTTGGTGTGTTACATTTCAAGCCTGTTCAGAAGGCACTTCATTTAGTTAACTTAGACTACTTTGTTTCAATGCAAGGACTTGCACGTGGATTGCCACCAGCAAAGCCCACTTAATCTATATGCACCGGTCGCTGGCACCACAAGCCATTTTGGACCCTTTCTTCCTTGGTAATTTCTCACCTATCATAGCGTGCGGCTGGAACACCCTGATAGTCTTTTGAAATACCCCGCACTTACGTCTCCTGGGTGGCCAAGCCCGTACTCATATGAGCCCGTAAGCCCATTTGATTCAGCCTAGGCCGGCCACGATCCTCCCTTTGATCATGCCGCGGAATCCCTTATGTCTTCTACCTTCCGTATACGAGGGGATTGTCCACGACCATTTCATATTGTTTGTCATTTTAACTTAACGGCTGTCTCCGAGCCGTAGGCTAACCCTTAGCCATAATACGTTATCGATCAGGTTGGCGTCCGTGCAGTGCGGGTAGCGAGCCCCGCTGCACGTGTCCGTCATACCTGTCGCTAACCATTCCTTTCTTTCTTATCTTTTATTCATTCTTTCTTTTCTTTCTTTCACTTGTTGTCATGACCCGCACCCTTATGAGGGGCACGAGCACGTGGGTACGTCCAGCCTACGCCGCAGAATCGGCGGTAGAACGCTGTATATAACGTATGTAAATACCTACGACTAACAGTTAAAATGTACCTGTACAGTATATACTCTCCGAATGGAGGTGACATAACAATACAGTCTCAATCACAGAATAAAACTAAGGTAGATAGCTCAGAAGAAAGACATATGATAGATGAAAGAGTAAGTAAGTGCAGAGTCCAATACAAGCCCAGATATATACATCACAGGGTATCAAAATAGAATATAGAACTACAGTCTGATAAGCTAGCTGGATCGCAGTCCAGTCAAACCTAGCTAACCTATACTACTCTGGAAGTACAAAATCTAGTAGCTCTACTATAAGGCCACGGTCCAAAGCTACTCCATCTAACTCGATCCCATAATAGGTCGAGCAGTCCGCATCAGAATCATCTGTAATATATCATAACGGTATCCTGTCAGGAAAATGAGCAAGTACAAACACTAACAGCAGTTCCATATGAATTGACAAGTTCTATAAGAGACAGTATAATGAACTACGAGACAAAGATATAGGAAGACTTGGGAACCATTCGGAAGCCGAGTTACAACCCTTAAACCAAACAAGGACCGGGGTTGTAACTCTTCTCCCGAGCAGAACTTAGTCTCCAATCAAGGTACAATATAAAGGCATGTAGAGCATGTGAGTAACTGTATATCATGCATGGTGAGAAAGTACTGAAATATAGAACAGAACTGAATATATGACAAGAAAAGTAAATATAAAATGTGCCTCGAATATTATAGCCTAATGTGATCGGTATGGGTCAAGAATCAGGCTTCCAGCCGACCGGCTACAAGTACGTGGACTCGGCCCGGCCGGGATGGTAAGCTATGGAGCAAATAGTAGCACAGGTCAGGCTATACCCATCGTGAGGTAAGGGTATAGCTATGATACAAGTAGTAACTCAAGGTGGACATTGATCATACTATCTATAATATTCCCCATTCCCTGAATAGTATACGGATCCGGACATAGCACGTCATGACGCGGGATTCCCAAAGAGGGGAGCAAGTCCTCTTCAGGAATCGGCGTCAATACAAGTACGAGAATCAAGACTAAGTAAGTACCAGTATCCCAAGAAATCCAGGAATGACATCTCATGACAGGAATCCGACAATACTAGTCCGTGAACTATCGTGTCTGAGAATCAAGTAAGACACTACGACTGAATCGGATATAGCAAGTATCAAGACAATGAAAACTATCAGTGAATGTACTCGCCTGCTGTCTTGAGCTGTATGGTATATCAGTGCTCAGAGCGGTATCAGAAGACCTAAATATGAGATAATGTAAGTTCATTTAGGTTTAAACAAGTTTAGGAATGATTTACAATAAATGATATGCAATCTAGGTCAAACTAGGTCTCACTGAGTCACACTAAGTCCTGTCAAGTCAATCTAGGTCAAATCAAGTCATATCAAGTCAATCTAAGCCTAACCAAGTCAATCCTAGGTCATACCAGGCATCATGGGTCAAACAAGTCGAAGAAAGTCAAACGGGATCAAGAGTTGGCCTACAGTTGACTTTTGGTCAACTGGTCAACCCTGGTCAACTTTGGTCAACTTTAGGTCAACCATGGTCAACCCTAGGTCAATGGTGACTAATAGTTAACTTTTGGTCAACTACACAAGTCTAGAGGAATTTGGGACTAATTTGGGTAAAGCGTTGACCCATAGTTGACTTTTGGTCCAAAAAGTCAACCGTGATCAACCGGGGACAAGACTAGGTCTAGGCGACTATTTCTAAATATTACCAACCTCTACAACCCATATCCAAGTCCATCTTGGACTTCAAAACTCATATCTTGGCCGTAGGCCAATATCATATTTTACCCTTAAAAAGGGTAAAATTCTAACTTCGGCAACTATCAAGTTAGCCTACCTACGCTTGGTATTTTGACTCGAGATCCCTTGGGTAGTAAGGTACTAGCCTATACATATATTACCTACCAAGATACCTAAGTAAAATGGACATCTAGTCCATGTTACGGCCCATTGTCGGTATCTTGAATATTTTAAGATACGGAATGGTACGGCGCGATACCGGCGCCCTACAACCCCGATTTCTACCCGGAAGCCTACCTGCAAAATCTAAATCACATATTCTTGCTCCACGCCAAGTTTCAACTCAATCCGATACTCCCAGCTCCGTTTCGCCCTCTAACTCGGTTTTTTCCTATTTCTATTCTAGCCTTTTTCCTATTCTTCTAACTTCTTTCAATCCTTCCTTCTAACCTCTAATTCTTTCCTAACTTCTCATTCCATAATCTTCTTCTACTCTTCTCTACGATTCTAACCATATATAATACATATATATATATATATCTATATATATACATATATGCATAGGTGAAAGGGGGGGGGGGGGGGGGGGGGGGTTTATTAGGCTTTAAAGGCCAATAGGGGGGGGGGGGGGGAATTCAGACCTGGCAGCAGCCAGGTCTGATGCTGCTGCTACTGCAACATGTTGTTGCTGCTGGGCTGCTCTTCTTCTTCTTCTTTTTCATCTCCTTCTACTTCTTCCTATATATATATACTTCATATATATATAAAAAAAATATATCTCTCTCTCTCTCTCTCTCTCTATATATATATATATATATATATATATATATATAACTAGATATCTATCTATATATCTATCTAGATATCTATCCATCCCTCTAAATATATATATAACACACACACATCCATATATATATATATATATAAATACACTCATATCTATATATATATAAATACACTCATATATATATATATATATATATATATATATATATATATATATGTATATATATATATATATATATATATATATATATATATATATATATATATATATAAACACACACACACACACATCCTCACACAACACAAACACACACACATCCTCATCACTCTCATCCTCATGACACAAATATCACCCTCCTCTACACACACACAAATACATATATAAATACACACACATAAATATATATATATATATACACATGTATATATATATATATATATATATATATATATATATATATATATATATATATATATATATATATATATATATATATATATTTTTTTTTTTTTTTTTTTTTTTATATAAATACACACACATAAATATATATATATATACACATGTATATATATATATATATATATATATATATATATATACACATGTATATATATATATATATATATATATATATATATATATATATATTTATATATATATATATATATATATATATATATATATATATATATACACATGTATATATATATATATATATATATATATATATATATATATTTATATATATATATATATATATATATATATATATATATATATATATATATATATATATATATATATATATATATATATATATATATATATATATATATATATATATATATATATATATATATATATACCACTCTCAAAATGATTAAATCCTAATAAATCATCAACCTATTTTTCTAGGGAAAACCTACAAAGTTGTGGGCAAATGGTAGAGAATCTTCTCCTCTCCATTTAATGTGAATGAACTAAATACAAAAGAGGATTAAATGGAGAGATTTAAGCTTACCTAGGTTAGGGTTGGTTGGAGGAAAAGCTTGGAAAGAAAAATGAATTTGGAAGAGAGAGAGAGTGTGTAGCTTAGTGGAGAAGAAAGGGGAGGGGGGGGGGGGGGGGGGCTAGTCATGGCCGGCCATGGCATGGTGAGGGTGAGGGGCACTTGTAAATTATAAGTTTGTCCCTCCCTAAGCCTAATACTAAATAAAATTCCAAATTAGGTTTAGAAAGTTGCTAAAAATAATTAAAAATCATAATTAAACTAAATTACTCATGGAGAACTAGTCCAAACTCTTAAACCCTAAAATTTAGTGTGGTGGGCCATGGTTAGCTAACAGGCTAATTACAGCTTAAGTCGAAATTCACCGGGGTCCCGAATTAACTCGGAATGCGATAAAATTCGAACCCGACTCCTATAATAATTAAATAATAATATTCATGAAATAAAAATTCCTCAAAATATTATAAAATGGAAAATTACCATTTTACCTCTAACTGGAAAAAGTGAGGGTGACAAGTCTATTCACCTTAAAAAAAATTCGTCCTCGAAATTGAAGACAACAAGCACATGAAATCACAAACAGAATTAAAGGAAATAAGTTTATACCTCAGGGCGCGAAAAGATAAGGGAAACGCTCCCGTATGTCGTCCTCCCTCTCCCAGGTAGACTCACCTGGAGAGTGATGTCTCCACGCAACCCGAACCAAGGGTATGACTTAGTTCCGGAGCACCTTCTCCCTGCGATCCAGAATCTCTACCGGCTGTTCTGGATAGCTGAGAGTAGGTCCCACCTGTATCGCTGAATGGTCCAATACGTGGCTAGGATCTGCCACGTACCGCCTCAGCTGAGATACATGAAATACGTTGTGCACTCCCTCGAGCCTGGTAGGCAAGTCCAGTCGGTAGGCTACTGCACCGATCCTCTCAAAGATGGTGAAAGGTCCGATGTAGCGCGGACTGAGCTTCCTACCGCCGCCAAAGCGAATAGTGCCACGTGTCGGGGATATCCTCAGAAATACCATGTCACCAACCTAGACACAAGACAAAAACTCAATACATAACTAACAAACAATCACAACAAACACGACAAGAACTGAAACTAACCTCGAACTCTAACGGTCTCCGGTGACTATCGGCCCAATGCCGCTGCCTATCCTGAGCCACCCGGAGTCCGTCTCTAATCAATCTGACCTTCTCGGTCGCATCCACAACCATCTCCGGCCCAAGAAGCGCCCGCTCGCCAACATCGTCCCAAGACAAGGGAGTACGGCATCTCCGTCCATATAGAGCCTCAAATGGTGACATCTCTATACTGGCCTGGTAGCTGTTGTTGTAAGCAAACTCTACCAGGTGAAGATGGTCCTCCCAAGAACCCCCGAGATCTAGCACACATGTGCGAAGCATATCCTCCAAGGTCTGGATGGTCCTCTCCGACTGTCCGTCTGTCTGAGGATGATAAGCAGTACTAAACTTGAGCGAGGTGCCCAAGCTAGCCTGCAAACTCCTCCAGAAGTGGGAAGTGAATCGGCTATCCCGATCTGAAACTATGCTCACCGAAACTCCGTGCAATCTCACAATCTGACGAACATACAGCTCAGCCAGCCTCTCCGTAGACAAACCCACTTTGAAAGGCAAAAAGTGGACCGATTTGGTCAATCTATCAACTATGACCCAAACCGCGTTCTTTCCTCCTGGCGACCGTGGAAGTCCAGATACAAAGTCCATGGTGATGTGCTCCCACTTCCACTCGGGAATGGGTAGCGGCTGTAGCAATCCACCTGGTCTCTGCCTCTCGGCCTTCACCTGCTGACACACAAGACAACGAGATACAAACTGAGCTACCTCGCGCTTCATGCCATACCACCATATGTGCTCTCTCAGGTCCCTATACATTTTGTTGGCTCCAGGATGCATAGAATACTGAGAGCGATGCGCCTCCTGAAGAACCTCCTCCCGAAGCTCTCCACGCGGAACGCACAGCCTAGTACCGTGCCACAACGACCCGTCTTCGGCTAAAGAGAAATCGTCAAGCAAGCCCATCCTCACCTGCTCCCTGATGCTCCTCAGGGCATCATCATCATACTGTGCTAACCTGACTCTATCCATCAGCTCAGACTGAATCTGCAAACCCCACATCTGGATCTCCATGCCCGGAATGATGACCTCGATACCCAAACTATCCAGGTCGGCCAACAAGTAACGATCTGTCGTCAAGAACATAGCAACAGGATACCTGCTCAAGGCATCTACAACTACGTTAGCCTTCCCCGGATGGTACTGCAAGGATATATCGAAGTCCTTCATCAGCTCTAGCCACCGCCTCTGCCGCATGTTCAACTCCTTCTGAGTGAACACGTACTTCAAGCTCTTGTAATCTGTGAAGATCTCAACTCGCTCTCCGTACAGGTAATGCTTCCATAACTTCAAAGCAAATATAATCGCGGCCAACTCCAGATCATGAGTAGGATAGTTCTTCTCATGAGGACGCAACTGTCTGGATGCATAGGCAATCACCTTCCCGTGCTGCTGAAGAACACACCCTAAACCCTTCCCGGAAGCATCGCTGAAGATCGAGAACCCTCCTGACCCAGATGGCAAAGTCAGGATCGGAGCTGAAGTCAACCTCCTCTTCAGCTCATCGAATGCAGCCTGACACTCATCAGTCCAGACGAACTCCACGTCCTTCCTAGTGAGTCTAGTCATCGGCTCTGCAATCCGCAAAAAGTCCTGGACGAACTTCCGGTAATAGCCAGCCAAACCCAGAAAGCTCCGAACCTCGGCAACTGTACTGGGCGTAGACCAAGACTCCACTGTCGAAATCTTCCTCTGGTCTACTGAAATCCCATGCTCGGTCACAACATGACCTAGGAATTCCACCTGGTCTAAGAAGAACTCACACTTCGAAAGCTTCCCGTAGAGTTGCTCCCTCCTCAGAGTCTCTAACACAACTCTCAAGTGCTCCTCATGCTCCTCCTGCGTCTTCGAATAGAGCAAGATATCGTCTATGAAGACCACCACAAACTTGTCAAGGTACTGATGGAATACCTTGTTCATCAAGTTCATGAACACCGCGGGAGCATTGGTCAACCCAAATGGCATCACTGTAAACTCGTACTGGCCGTACCGAGTCCGAAATGCCGTCTTGGGAATGTCATCCCGCCTCACCTTCAGCTGGTGATACCCGGACCTCAAATCTATCTTCGAAAAGACCTTTGCCCCACTCAGCTGATCGAACAAGTCGTCGATCCTCGGCAAAGGGTACCTATTCTTGATAGTGAGGTTGTTGAGCGCCCGGTAATCAATGCACATGCAGGACGTACCGTCCTTCTTCGGCACGAACAGGACTGGCGCTCCCCAGGACGAAGAACTGGATCTGATGAACCACTTGTCCTGCAGCTCGTCGACTTGCTTCTTCAGCTCTATCAACTCGCTGTTGTTCACCCTATAGACATGCTGCGAGATGGGCTCGACGCCCGGCACCAAGTCTATGGAGAACTCAATGTCCCTGTCTGGCGGCATCCCCGGCAACTCCTCGGGAAAGACATCAGAGAACTCAGCAATCAACAGATGTGGCAAATCCTGCCCCGCCAACAAAGCTCCACAGAATCCAGCCTCCGGCTCCGCTGCTCCTCGAGCAAACTCGATCTCTGGCTCACCCGACGTCCTAAAAAGAACTCTGCCTCCTCTACAATCAATGCTAGCATGGTGCATGCTCAACCAATCCATACCGAGTACCATATCGTACCTCGGTAGGGGCATTACGAGCAGACACGCACTCAAATCCCGGCCTCTCAGAGTGACTCTCCGCCCCTTACAAATATTATTAACCAGGATAATACCTCCTCCGGTCATAATCTTGCAAGTCCTACCCATATATTCAGCAATGATATTGTGTCTCAGAGCAAAAGAAACAGACACAAAACTATGGGTCGCCCCAGAATCAAATAAGGCGAAAGCAGGGAAAGAATCTAGGAGAACATGACCTGCAACAACATCTCCCACGGGCTCTGTCTCCTCCTCTGCTGTCAAAGCGAACACCCTGCCCGCGGGTGCTCCCCTCTGGTGCTGGACAAAATGCTGATGCTGCGTCTGGAGTGGAGGACCCCTCTGCTGAACTGTTGGTCCTCTAGCTGGCTGCATCCTGTCCTGGCCTCCCTTGGCTGCCCGAGCAGGACAGCCCTTCAGCTGGTGGTCGGTCCCTCCGCAGAATAGGCAAGCGCCTAACCTCCTCCGGCATACGTCTCTACTGTGTCCCGTCTTCCCGCAGAAGGTACACTGCTGGGTCTGCCTCTGGCCCTGACCCTGATGCTGCTGGGCACGCGTCGGTGCCTGCTGAATCTGCAACAGAGACTGCTGCTGAAACGGCCTATGCTGCTGCTGAATGTGGGGGCGCTTGGCCGGTCCCGCACTGGAACTCGCCCCCATAGTATCTCCGCTCCTCTTCGGTTTGAGGCCGAAGTCCTCCTCTGCGATCTGTGCGTCCATCAGTATCTGATCGAACGTCGCGTCACGGCGACCCGAGGTACGGGTGCGCACTGCATGAATAAGTCCCCTGCGGAACTTACGAGCCTTCTGCCCCTCATCCTGGATCATACCGGGAGCGAACCTGCTAAGGCGGAAGAACTCAGCTGCATACTCGTCCACCGACGAGTTCCCCTGAACTAGACCCATGAACTGGCCCTCCAATGCTGTAAGAGCCACGTCCGGGAAGAACTTCTCCTTGAAGAGCCTCCGAAAGTTCTTCCAAGTTAGCCCTCTTACCGACGCACGAGGATCCGTACGGTACCATGTCAACGCAATATCGAAGAATCGGCTGGCTGCGGCCGAAACCCAAAGTGCTCTAGGAAGCTCTGCCAGCTCCATGCTCCGCTCTACATCCTCTAGCCAGTCGTCTGCGTAAAGGATGTCCTCCGTGCCTGAGAAGTCCCTGGAGCTCATCTTCCTGAAGTCCAATACTGTCCTCGGCCTGGACTGCTGCTGGTACGGCTGCTGGCCAGTAGGGCCCTGTACCGTACCCGGTGCCACTCTCTCTACTGCTGCTAGGGCAAGCTGATGTGAGTTCTCCATACTCTGCCTCAGCATTTCGATCTGTCGGTGTGACGCCTCCGACTGGCGCTGCGACGCCTCTGCCTGGGCCCACTGCGTCTCCATCATCTGCTGAAGGAGAAGGAACATATGATGCGTATCCGTCGGTACCGTGGTGGTGGCGGCAGTATCTCTGGAAGAACGGCCGTAACCCTCTGGGATGGAGGTGGTAGACCTCCCTGTGCAACTGTCTGGGTCTCTGGAATAGTAGAATCACTGGAGGCAGTCTCATGAACCTCCTCCTCGGCCTGATCAGATCTCTCAGGCAAGCTACTCGATCCAGAGGCCTGTGGATGTGTCTTCATCATCCTGGAGACGAATTGAAACAAAGAGATCAATATGGCACATGAGTAGATTATCAAAGAAGGACAGTTAATTTAATACAAGGTGAATAATCATGACAATCAAAAGATCAGAAATTTCCTAGGTGTGATTGAGAAACTCATATCATGTCCTAGGTCCTACGTCCTAATTGCAGGCTCGTAATTAGTACTCTAAGTCGAGCACCATTACGAGATTGCACTAATTGCGACACTGGACCTGCGTAGGCCACCACAAAAACGTGTCACGACCCGCACCCTTATGAGGGGCACGAGCACGTGGGTACGTCCAGCCTACGCCGCAGAATCGACGGTAGAACGCTGTATATAACGTCTGTAAATACCTACGACTAACAGTTAAAATGTACCTGTACAGTATATACTCTCCGAATGGAGGTGACATAACAATACAGTCTCAATCACAGAATAAAACTAAGGTAGATAGCTCAGAGGAAAGACATATGATAGATGAAAGAGTAAATAAGTGCAGAGTCCAATACAAGCCCAGATATATACATCACAGGGTATCAAAATAGAATATAGAACTACAGTCTGATAAGCTAGCTGGATCGCAGTCCAGTCAAACCTAGCTAACCTACACTACTCTGGAAGTACAAAATCTAGTGGCTCTACTATAAGGCCACGGTCCAAAGCTACTCCATCTAACTCGATCCCATAATAGGTCGAGCAGTTCGCATCAGAATCATCTGTAATATATCATAACGGTATCCTGTCAGGAAAATGAGCAAGTACAAACACTAACAGCAGTTCCATGTGAATTGACAAGTTTTATAAGAGACAGTATAATGAACTACGAGACAAAGATATAGGAAGACTTGGGAACCATTCGGAAGCCGAGTTACAACCCTTAAACCAAACAAGGACCGGGGTTGTAACTCTTCTCTCGAGCAGAACTTAGTCTCCAATCAAGGTACAATGTAAAGACATGTAGAGCATGTGAGTAACTGTATATCATGCATGGTGAGAAAGTACTGAAATATAGAACAGAACAGGATATATGACAAAAAAAGTAAATATAAAATGTGCCTCGAATATTATAGCCTAATGTGATCGGTATGGGTCAAGAATCAGGCTTCCAGCCGACCGGCTACAAGTACGTGGACTCGGCCCGGCCGGGATGGTAAGCTATGGAGCAAGTAGTAGCACAGGTCAGGCTATACCCATCGTGAGGTGAGGGTATAGCTATGATACAAGTAGTAACTCAAGGTGGGCATTGATCACACTATCTATAATATTTCCCATTCCCCGAATAGTATACGGATCCGGACATAGCACGTCATGACGCAGGATTCCCAAAAAGGGGAGCAAGTCCTCTTCAGGAATCGGCGTCAATACAAGTACGAGAATCAAGACTAAGCAAGTACCAGTATCCCAAGAAATCCAGGAATGACATCTCATGACAGGAATCCGACAATACTAATCCGTGAACTATCGTGTCTGAGAATCAAGTAAGACACTACGACTGAATCGGATATAGCAAGTATCAAGACAATGAAAACTATCAGTGAATGTACTCGCCTGCTATCCTGAGCTGTATGGTATATCAGTGCTCAGAGCGGTATCAAAAGACCTAAATATGAGATACTGTAAGTTAATTTAGGTTTAAACAAGTTTAGGAATGATTTACAATGAATGATATGCAGTCTAGGTCAAACTAGGTCTCACTGAGTCACACTAAGTCCTGTCAAGTCAATCTAGGTCAAATCAAGTCATATCAAGTCAATCTAAGCCTAACCAAGTTTATCCTAGGTCATACCAGGCATCACGGGTCAAAACAAGTCGAAGAAAGTCAAACGGGATCAAGAGTTGGCCTACAGTTGACTTTTGGTCAACTGGTCAACCCTGGTCAACCCTGGTCAACTTTAGGTCAACCATGGTCAACCCTAGGTCAATGGTGACTAATAGTTGACCAAAGGTCAACTACACAAGTCTAGAGGAATTTGGGACTAATTTGGGTAAAGCGTTGACCCATAGTTGACTTTTGGTCCAAAAAGTCAACCGTGATCAACCGGGGCCAAGACTAGGTCTAGGCGACTATTTCTAACTATTACCAACCTCTACAACCCATATCCAAGTCCATCTTGGACTTCGAAACTCATATCTTGGCCGTAGGCCAATATCCTATTTTACCCTTAAAAAGGGTAAAATTCTAGCTTCGACAACTATCAAGTTAGCCTACCTACGCTTGGTATTTTGACCCGAGCTCCCTAAGGTAGTAAGGTACTAGCCTATACATATATTACCTACCAAGATACCTAAGTAAAATGGACATCTAGTCCATGTTACGGCCCATTGCCGATATCTTGAATATTTCAAGATACGGAATGGTACGGCGCGATACCGGCGCCCTACAACCCCGATTTCCACCCGGAAGCCTACCCGCAAAATCTAAATCATATATTCTTGCCCCACGCCAAGTTTCAACTCAATTCGATACTCCGAGCTCCGTTTCGCCCACTAATTCGATTTTTTCCTATTTCTATTCTAGCCTTTTTCCTATTCTTCTAACTTCTTTCAATCCTTCCTTCTAACCTCTAATTCTTTCCTAACTTCTCATTCCATAATCTTCTTCTACTCTTCTCTACGATTCTAACCATATATAATACATATATATATATATATATCTATATATATACATATATGCATAGGTGAAAGGGGGGGGGGGGTTTATTAGGCTTTAAAGGCCAATAGGGGGGGAGGGGAATTCAGACCTGGAAGCAGCCAGGTCTGATGCTGCTGCTACTGCAGCATGTTGCTGCTGCTGGGCTGCTCTTCTTCTTCTTTTTCATCTCCTTCTACTTCTTCCTATATATATATATATACTTCATATATATATATATATATATATATATATATATATATATATATATATATATATATATATATATATATATATATATATATATATATATATATATATAACTAGATATCTATCTATATATCTATCTAGATATCTATCCATCCCTCTAAATATATATATAACACACACACATCCATATACACACATCCATATATATATAAATACACTCATATAACTATATATATATATATATATATATATATATATATATATATATATATATATATATATATATATATATATATATATATAAACACACACACACATCCTCACACAACACAAACACACACACATCCTCATCACTCTCATCCTCATGACACAAATATCACCCTCCTCTACACACACACAAATACATATATAAATACACACACATAAATACACATGTATATATATATATATATATATATATATATATATATATATATATATATATATATATATATATATATATATATATATATATATATGTATATATATATAAAAATATATATATATATATATATATATATATATATATATATATATATATATATATATATATATATATATATATATATATATATATACCACTCTCAAAATGATTAAATCCTAATAAATCATCAACCTATTTTTCTAGGGAAAACCTACAAAGTTGTGGGCAAATGGTAGAGAATCTTCTCCTCTCCATTTAATGTGAATGAACTAAATGCAAAAGAGGATTAAATGGAGAGATTTAAGCTTACCTAGGTTAGGGTTGGTTGGAGGAAAAGCTTGGAAAGAAAAATGAATTTGGAAGAGAGAGAGAGAGTGTGTAGCTTAGTGGAGAAGAAAGAGGGGGGGGGGGGGGGGGGGCTAGTCATGGCCGGCCATGGCATGGTGAGGGTGAGGGGCACTTGTAAATTACAAGTTTGCCCCTCCCTAAGCCTAATACTAAATAAAATTCCAAATTAGGTTTAGGAAGTTGCTAAAAATAATTAAAAATCATAATTAAACTAAATTACTCATGGGGAACTAGTCCAAACTCTTAAACCCTAAAATTTAGTGTGGTGGGCCATGGTTAGCTAACAGGCTAATTACAGCTCAAGTCGAAATTCACCGGGGTCCCGAATTAACTCGGAATGCGATGAAATTCGAACCCGACTCCTATAATAATTAAATAATAATATTCATGAAATAAAAATTTCTAAAAATATTATAAAATAGAAAATTACCATTTTACCCCTAACTGGGAAAAGTGAGGGTGACACTTGTCCGTTTCGTTTATTGATTCATTCACACATTCATTCATTCATTCATTCGTTGATTCATTCATTCACTTATTCGTTCATTCATTCATTCATACATTATGCAACTCCCCGTACGGGAGTTGCCTTGGCGACCCATCGGTCCCGAAGTCTTTCAATGTTGCTATACTCTACTCGGAACGACTATGTCGATAGTCTTCCACTTCATTGTTGTAAACCACTCATTTTTTTATTGTTGAACGCATAAGGGACTTGAACGTAAGCTTGTGCCTTAGCACGAGCGTGGAGCGCGGTGCGAGAGTTCTAACATTTTTTATGTTCTTTTCCATATTCTATACAAGCATACAAGATGGGACTATTCCCTTAGCTAGGTGCGTTGAGTCATTTATTAGCATGCGCGGTGCTATCTGAAGAACAAATAGGCAACTCTAGAGGGGGGTGAATAGAGTTTATGACAATAATGTATAATTAAAAAATAAACTCTTTCACCAACAGTAAATAATCAGAGTAAATACGGAAATAGTAAAGAGCAAGAAAGCATACGCAAACACAGCCGATTATAACCTGGTTTCCCTCGTGGAGGACTAGTCCAGGCCTGAGAACTCTAGCTAAGGATTAAATCCACTATTTGTGAAATAGTAGTTATATCCCGTGCCTTTTCTTCAGAAGAGCACGTCAACTTCTTACAGAGATCGCAGTGGCGATGCTTGGAATTTTCCAAGCGACTTCTTGAACTCTTACACAAACACCTAACTGAAAAGTACTGAGCACTTTGAGGCTTAGGGAGCTTGTGGCTAGTAGATGAGAAGGGTATGGCTTATATAAGGCTTTAGAGAGAAGAAAAGAGAAGATTGGATAATTGAAAATGAGAGAATTCATAGCCTATTTATAGGATACCATACAGGCAGAATTCCGCCAGAATTCTGGTTGGAATATTCAAAAATTTGGCCGTTGGACAACTTGCATCCAGCCAACCCTAAAAATTAGGGTCCTGGATTTTAGGAGGCAGAGTTCGGCCCGAACTCTGTGTGGAGGCAGAGTTCGGCCCGAACTCTGTCTCCAGAGCACAGAATAGGCCTAATGGGTAGATGAGCTTATTTGGATTTTTGTGGAGCTTTTGATTTGAGGTATGGGTATAGGTTAAGTCTCAGATGCTCAGCACAACTCAGTTTACATAAGTCTAGCCTCAATAAAAATGTAAAATACAGACTCAAAATATGAAGCATTGCCGGTACGAGCTGTCGTCTGGCTTGTACTGAATTCAGTTTTCATGTGTCGTATTGAAATATTACAAGTATTATGTTTGTCAATTGTATCAATATTTGGTTGACTGTAATTTTATGTCAACAATCTCCCCCATATTGATAATTGACAAAATGATATTTGTATATTCAATATTCATACCTGGACACATTAAAGCAGTAGCATAGCTCCCCCGTAATTAGTGCAGAGCTAGCAATAGCTCCCTCGTAAACATTGCTTTGAACCTGTTGTCCTGATAAAAACATTCTTTTCCAAAGCACAGATACACAAAGCCAGAAAAAAAATATGATGATGTAATATGAATATAGCAAAATATTTCTCCCCCTTTTGGCATTTATCAAACAACCAGAAATAATGATTGGCAAGCACACCAAAAATAATAATGATAAACTGCATAAACTGATAAACGGCATAATAAAATGTCTCCAAAAGTCACATAATGAGTTCTAATACAACCAAAGGGCAGAGATAAAAACAACTACAGCAACTAAAAATGCATAAGAGCATAAACTACGATCCTCAGCAGCAAAAAATAGAAATCCATATCCATCATCGAGCTCGTGAAGGCCCAGCGTCGTCGGATGGATCAGTAAAGGAACGATGAGGGTCCACGAAAGCCGCATCCGGATCCAGGTAACGGATAACCCAAGGGTCATCGATACGGTATCCTTCGCGACCAGGGTTCCGCTCCATAGGAATAGGCATGGAAGGATGCCGAGACATAGAGTACCGAATATCGTACAGTGAGTTGCTGATGGCACTCATCTGCAGGGTGGTCCGGTAGTCAAGCTGAGTCCAGCGATCATCCTCTAAAGTGAATCGATCACGAAACATAGTCTGTAGTGACTCAAGAGTAGCAGGAGGAGGAGGAGGAGGATCCTGTCCAAGAGGAGGTGCGTCGGGCTCATCGTCAGAGTGCTCAGACACAACAGGTGAGCCAACTGCTGCCTGAAGCCGCCGTGCCTTAGAGAGGAAGGCAGGGGCAGGAAGGAATTGGCACTCATCAAGAGGTACACGAAAAGCACGAAAGATCATAGGAAGATAAAGAGCATAAACCAAGGATCTTGGCTTCTTCCTTGCATTAATCATCCAATCTATCATGGTACGTGAAAGATTAAAAGGAACATGAAAATGGAGGTGGTACAAAGCAGAGATTTCAAAATATGTAACCTCATCAGTTGATCCTGCTTTGGGCAGAATCGTGTTAAAAACAATGCGATGAAGTTCATAAAAAGTAAGGATTGAGAAACTTGGCGAGAAGCTTGCGAGGACGTGTGTTAGGAGTACACAAATCGTCCTTAAAGCTTTCTAGGGATGACCCATCAGGGAATTGAAACTTGCGAGCTTCAACAAGTTTTTTCCATGAGTTTGGCTCCGGAAGTTCAAGATGTTCGGCCAAGTCAAAATCATCAAAAGAAATATCAATGCCCGTAACCCGTGAAAATATATGAGTATCATTGTGAGTAAGGTTGCAATAAAACATTTGGATGGCATTGAGATAGATAACCGAATTGGTGGTGACAAGTTCATCAAGACATAGACCATGAAAGAGTGAATCATATTGTAAAAAGATAGTGAAATTTATAGGGTGACCCGCATACACCGGACGTGATCGAAAATCACTAAACTACTCATTTAAAGCATCAAGTGATACAAAAATCCGGTCATCGTACGTATTGGGGTCGAGTGGACGAGGTGGGTTGAACAACGGGTGAATAGGTTGTTGATTGGGTTGTTCAACGGGTGGTTCAATACGAGGAGGAGCATTCGAAGAGGATGCACCCTCGGTTCGAAGTCTCTTCCCTCTATTGAACAACTTGGGAGCCATGAAATAATGAAGAAAATTGAGGGAATTTAGATGGAGAGAAGTGTGGAAATATACCTCAATTTGATGATAAAAGATGAAGGAGAATGGTGAGAGAATCCTTCTCCTTGAATTTTGAGAAAAAGTATGTTCTAGGATGGAAGAACTAGGGTTAGGGTTTGGAGAAAAATAGTTTGGAGAAGTTTAGAAGGTGGCAATGGAGGAGAGAGAAGAGGGGAACCCGGTTTTTAGTGTAAGGGTTCGAATGGTCGGAGCAAATGTAGACCATTGGATCATATTCTGATCAGCGGCTGAGGCTGCTTTCGGTTCTGGAACAGCCAGACCGAATTCGGCCCGAACTCTGGGTAAGGCAGAGTTTGGCCCGAATTCTGGTTTCTGTAGCTAGAACAAAAATCAGGCTAAAAAGAAGTTTGATCAAATAAGATAGACTAAAAGGAATATGATAATAAGTAGATGCATATACAAAAAATGAGAAAACCAAGTAGAGTATAGCAAAAAGTCAACGCTGAATCAAAGTGAAGTTTGAAAATTTAAATTTTAGCATGTGATAAATAAAAGTAAACCATGTAATAAACAAGAAAATATGCCACAATTCAATATTTTGAACCTGCCATAGGGTAGCTGCAGGGGCCGGATCCCAGCTAGCGGTAGTCCTGAGGACTAGTGCACCGTGTCGCTTAGGCTTTTACGCCTTGTTGTCAGAAGGACCCTTTCGGCTTGTACCCATAGCAATTTTATCATAAAGAATCAAGACATAATCCATATTTACGCAGGTTACTTTAATGAATAGCAGCTTCATCCAAAATTCCTAGTTCACGACAAAGAAAGTTAAAACGCTCTTCGGATAGTGGTTTGGTAAAGAAATATGCTAGCTGATGATCAGTGTCAATAAATTCTAAGTTAATAGTGCCATTTTGCTGGTGATCACGCAAAAAATGATGACATATTTCAATGTGCTTCGTGCGTAAGTGACATATGGGGTTCTTAGTGAGATTTATAGCACTAGTATTGTCACAAAATATAGGAATGTGCATAAAAGATAAGTTATAGTCTTCAAGGGTTTGCTTCATCCACAGAATTTGTGCACAAAAACGATCAGCTGCGATATATTCAGCTTCTGTTGTGGATAGTGCGATAGAATTCTACTTTTTGCTAAACCAAGTGTAGTGCCCCGTCCCTACATCGTGCCCCGTACTCTGTCCGTGGGGTGCACGAGAAAGGAACACTGTCGCTATCGATTCGGTCGGGACCGATAGGTCGGGATCGACCGAGTCGATCGAACGGGAACAATTGAATTAAGATCCATTCCTCGTTGTGGAATGTCTTCTTCGGAACCAAGTCCCATATTCAGCGGGTTGTGCCTCGAGGATTGGCTCTGCGGCTGAGTCGGGAGAGACCTCCCGTTGCTCTGGTTTTCATGCCGCACTTGATTTGGCTTTGGCTTTAGTTTTCGTGAATGCGTTTTCGTGAATGTTTTTGATGGGTTTTCGTGATGCGTTTTTGAGCTGCGCATTCATATCGAATATCCTTGAATTATACAGTGTTCTAATCAGTTGCTTATGCGATTGCAGGTGATCGCGTAGGCGACGTCAGCGCAGCCAACCGGTCGCTCGCTTGAAGCAAGGCTAAGGCGAGTGGCTGACCTCCTTCGTCCCGTCCCTCTACTTCAAAACTCAATATATGAAGTAAAATAAATGCTTGTCATAATAGTGTAGAATCAATGAAATCATGGCACGATACTTCACGAAACACTTGTTAACGAACTGCCGATTTTGGAAATGGAAAAACATGCTTCCCTATGCAATTATACTTGGTCTATGCCAAACCAATGAATGAATCAATTAACGCTTATCGCAACGATACAGATAAATGAGTAAAATCAACTAAGTTCCAAAGAAAACGGTCATTGGATAACTTGTCGACAAGGTGTAGTTTCTTCGAACGATTACCTAGGCCAAGGGACCGATTCGGCCCGGGAGGAACGAGTGTATAGCAAGCGCCAGCCCTTCATCGGCACGAGTTATGCGGGAACTTTCGCACATGACTCGCTACCCGACGCGAAAGGGTCACCGTCTAACTCAGCTATATGTCTGCGATGGCTTGAAATTGCCAGTGGCCTTCACACCCTTCTCACTGCTTAACAAATACACGTGGCACGGGATGAATATGATAGTTGCTTAATGTTACACAATTTTATATGCTTGCCTCAAAACATGTTAACATGCAAATCGAGCAGGATGGTTAGAAAGATCATTGAAATAGCTAGCTAACATGTTTACGAAACTTCTTGAATCAAATGCAGAGCTTGGATTTTAATTAGCCATTCGCCAGTACATGTGTTCTGTGCTGATCCTCGCTTCTTGCAGGTCCCGCGAACCAGGAAGGACGTGCCAACTTGCTCGACAACGTTCGTGACTTTTGAAGCTTCGGCCGTGCGTCGAAGACTCTCTCTCTGCGACTTCACTCTTGAAGGCTCTCGACAGTCTAAGAAAAATGACTCAGCGTCCGTCCCATCCAGGTCAATGGAGTACTTGTGTATATTGAAGGATGTGTGCAATGTATGGAGCGACTATCTCATCGGCACTCTTTTGTAATCGAGTCATGTTGTAGCCCGCGCGGCAATGAGTCTTGTACCGGAGTCTGTAAATGATGTTCATTATCAATAAAGAATCAAGTTCCTTTACTTATTGTGTGATTCAATTTGTCTGCGTACTCTCTTAGATCTCGTATCTCGGATTGCCTTATGACTATGCCTTGTGCGATCGCAAATTAGGTTCGTACGGCATCACGCCCAGGGGACGACTATCGATTCGACGGAATCGGGGCGTGACACCAAGAGACTAAAGCCTTTCCTAATAAATGACACGTGCTGCTCGTACTTTTACGGTCGACCTTGCATCCGACAAAATCAGCATCAGAGTAACCAATAAGGTCAAATGATGTTGATTTGGGACACCATAGTCCCACTGTAACTGTACCCTTAAGGTATCGAAAGATACGCTTAATAGCAGACATGTGTGATTCCTTAGGATTAGCTTGATATCTAGCACACAGGCAAACGCTAAACATAATATCAGGATGACTAGCAGTTAAATAAAGTAGACTGCCTATCATACCTCGACACTTACGTTGATCCACAGGTTTGCCGCTTTCATCTGGTTCTAGTTTAGTTGTAGTAGCCATTGGAGTGCTGATTGGTTTGACGTTGTCAAGGTCAAATTTCTTCAGCATGTCCTTTGTATACTTTGACTGACAGATGAAAGTTCCATTTAATGTTTGTTTGACTTGCAGTCCAAGAAAGTAATTGAGCTCCTCCATCATGCTCATCTCAAACTCGGTCTGCATACACTTGGCAAAATCTTGATAGAGAGTTTCATCAGTAGAACCAAATATAATATCATCAACGTAAATTTGCAATAAGAGAATAGTGTCTTTGAAAGATTTTATGAAAAGTGTAGTGTCAATTTTCCCTTTTGAAAAACTTTTTTCAAGCAAGAAATTGCTTAGCCGTTCATACCAAGCTCTAGGGGCTTATTTGAGGCCATATAGCGCTTTCTTGAGCTTGAAAACATGGTCGAGAAATTTGTAATTTTTAAAACCAGGGGGTTGTTTTACATAAACTTCCTCTTTAATAAATCCATTCAAGAAAGCACTTTTAACATCCATTTGAAACAATTTGAAATTTTGAAAATTAGCAAATGCGCAAAGCATCCGAATGGATTTCAATCTCGCAACAGGAGCATACGACTCATCGTAGTCGATACCTTCCTCTTGGTTGTATCCTTAAGCTACTAGACGGGCTTTGTTGCGTGTAACTGAACCATATTAATTTACTTTGTTTCGAAAAACCCATTTAGTACCAATAATCGAGTGATTTACCGGCCTAAAAACAAGTTCCCAAACTTGGCTCCTCTCGAATTGGTTGAGTTCTTCTTGCATGGCAGAAATCCAAAATTTATCATTAAAAGCTTCTACAATGTTTTTCGGCTCAATTTGTGAAATGAAGGCAGTACTAGCAATGGAGTCTCTTATTGATGATCTAGTACTTACTCCATGTGAAACCTCACATATAACCAAATTTTCTGGATGTGACGGCTTGAAAGAGAATTTCTTTGGCAAGCCCTCCAGAGAATTGGTTTCAGTAGTGGTATTCATTGGAGTAGAAGTTGATGGCTCAACATCATCATCAAGAGTAGCTGTTGTACTGTTATTGTCACGACCCGCACCCAGTTTTCGGACGCGAGCTCGTGAGCAAGCCAGCTACGTATCGAGCGAACTCCAGCCCGACTCGAGTACGTATAAGCTGTCAAGGTCATGGGTATCATGTCTAATCTAAACTGTATCTCAATCCACAAGAATCAAATAAAATAAGAATGAACAAATATGGGTCATGGTCTGCAGCCCATTAGCATATTGTTCGATTAGACTCCAAGAATGATATGAGTCTATAAAGCTAAGCTAATAAGCAGGATATATCATAAAAGCACGATAAAGATAGTAAATCAATAACACTAACAAAATACCTGAATCATGCAGATGGAGTCAACTACCACATGCTCAGCTAACTAACTCCATGCAGTCGCTAAACCTGAAGAGATCATCAGGTCCTCAGAGGACTAGCAAGATACATAAAACATGCCTACTAATATGACAGTAAATAACAGGTGTGGAGAATAAGAACACTGCAAGAAGAACATCTAAGGACGATGAGTTGTGAGAAAATGTAATACTAGACTTGGCCACCAATCAATCGATTAACCTCTATAGCTTGTAGTACAATGCAAGATACTCCCAATCTATAGTAGATTTTGACTGTAATACAATGCAAGATAATCCCAGTCAAGATTAGCCAATTCTAGTATCGATCTCCTCTTCTAAAGGATACAAAGTCAAGTAGACTCCTATAAATCGTAGTACAATGCAAGATACTCCCAATTTATAGTGCCGCAAGTCAAGTCAATCAATCAATCAATATATGCTATAGGTCGTAGTACAATGTAAGATACTCCCAATCTATGGCATGTCTCAAGTCAAGTCAATCAAGTGATATCAAGGTAGAAGAATCGGCTATAGGTCGTAGTACAATATAAGATACTCCCAAGCTATAGTATATCTCAACTGTAGTACAATGCAAGATACTTCCAGTCGAGAATGGTCAAGGACAGATATAAAAACTGACAACTCAATCACGAGAAAAGAGTAACACAAAGAGACCAATATTCTAGCAATGTCAAACATCCTATATGTGCACATAATCTAGAACAAGTAAAGCAATTCAGGACGAATCAATCACAACACGAAATCATGTGACAATATGAAAAGGACTACAATAAGGAAAGAGAAACCATGTAAATACTGTATATGTTCGACAAGGTATACTTGCCTGAAGGTTGCACGAAGAACCAACAAAGTATCGCCAATCAATCAAGTCAGAAAGTCCAAGTCATCACAACTGTATCCGAAAGCTGAAATAAACGTTACCAACATTCTCAGAATAGTCAAATTAGCTAGGATTGCCTGTCCTTAAGTCTAATTCTGGACACAGGGGCAAAACAGTAATTTCGGACAAAAACGGTGTCCGCCGTTAGACCCGCTTTGCACCGAAAAGCGTGCCAGAGTCAATGGTCTCTAAAGTCGTCAAACTATATGTCTACGGATCCGGTTTTCCGATACGAATCCAACCGTATGTCCAAAATTGGATTCCGGCGGGCCGTGCACAAAATCGCCCGTTGAGTGGAACCGTGGGGCCCGCAAAACGGTGATTTTGTCAACGGTCTCAGAATCGGACCAAACTTGGCATACAGGACCAGAAAAATGATACAGTCCTGTTGGTGCAAGTTTTGTCTCGATCTGACGAGCGTGCACAAAGTTATGACTGAATTTGTATTGCACTGATACGGGGCAATTCCGACGGATACGCGTCGAATTCGTCGCGCACATGCGACCAATTTGAATTCCGTCAAAGCCCACACGACCACGAAACTGTTACGCAGCTTTCGATGCTTTCGGTTCGCGACCATGTTGCCCGGTTTGACGGGACGCACGTCGCGTGAAAGGTTTTCTAGTTTTTTGAAAACAGATTTTTGTTAAACTTTACAAACTATTATCTCTGCATACTGTTGATAAAATTAGAAGTTACAAGTTAGGTTATGGAGCCCTTTATGTTGTTAATGAATGCCTTCAGGTGGATTTTGAAATCGATCACTGGTTTGGAAGAAGACTGACCGTAAAGTAGGGTAAACGGTCTACAAAACTGTTCTGTTTTCGAACTGTTATTGGATCGACTTCGTATCGAGTTCTTGGTCGATCGAAGGATTTACGATGAATTCCCTTTAAAGGGTTTCAAAGATGGTTATGTTGTCGACGTGTACAAGAAACCGTGCAGGAAAATATGCTACGACGAGAGAGAACACTCACCGCGAAGTCGGGGCTTTGGGGACGTTGCTGTCGTGGTTGCTGCCATTGCTGCGCTGTCGCGCGCGCAGCCACGCGTCTGCTGGCGGCCGGCGGTGGCCCAGGCGGCGTGCGCGCGCGCGGGGGAGGGGCGCGCAGCCTGGAGTGGTGTTGGCGTCGAGTAGGTATTAGGGTTTCGAGATCCTCCCTTCTTTCTATGTTCGATCGGTTCTTATATATACGAGCATATACGTGTAGTATTGCTGTGTAAAACAAGAAATTGGGTCGGCCTGAGGGCTTTTATGCTGTGGCCTAGCTAGCTTTGATTTACTTAAGGGCTCGGATTTTAGGCTGGGAGACTAATGTAGGGTTGGGCTCAGGACTTAGGCTTAGGTTGGTATGGGTAGCTGCTGCTACTCTTATTCTTTTGCATTCTTTTTCTTTTTATCTTTTTCTATTTCTTTTATCTATTAGCAATAATACAATCTATATATATATATATTTGTACACACAGGAATTTATATATTTATATATATACACACATAGTATTTATATATATGCACACACGCACATATATTTATCTTTATATATAACAAATCTCCAAAATCTAATTAAACACTTTTAATAGAAAAATACCAATCTCAATAAATAATAATAATAATAATAATAATAATAATAATAATAATAATCCCATAATAGTGTATATATTATTAGACATCCAATTATATCGTCTAGTACCCCATTAGCTAAGAGAACTATATATACATATTTATTCACACACATATAATCAAATAATAATAATATTTAATAATCACCTCAATAATATAATAATGATAATAATAATAATAATGAAATTTAACAACTAATAATGGTGTACATGCCTTTGCGTACAGTCCAATGCTCCAGAGTATACAAGGACCTATTCTATACTAATATCCTTGAATATTTAACTAATAAGGATATCTTATAATATTTAAATAAGAATACTTAAAATATTCAATAGATTACTAAAATGGGATACGACACAACCATACCAAAATACATCAACACGAATGTCATTGGACATCCCACATGACTACATGGGCTTGGGCTTGGTACGGTCTAGTCCGGGCTGGTTTGATACAACCGGGTCTCCTAAAGTCAAATATTATTAAATATAAATAATTAAACTATTTTTAACGGTCACGACACAACTTAGCCTGGTTTTCCTAGTTAGGACATCACTATGGCTCGGCCTTCCTTGGCATGGCTAATACACTAATCAAAGTACGCCACTGCGCTATCCGTGCCATGATTTCTAGTCGTCTTGTACTTCAAAACTTAACCATGGCTAAAATCATCTACCGTAATAATTAACTAAATAATTATTTATAATAATCTAAATCACTATTTAAATAAAATAAAAAAAATATTTTAAAATTTTTGGGAAGGGGAGCTACAGTTATCCTCATCGAAAGTCATATTTGTAGACTCTTCCACAATTAATGAGCGTTTGTTGAACACTCTATATCCCTTGCTCTTGGCCGCATAGTCAAGGAATATACCATCGTCAGCTTTGGCATCAGATTTGCCTAAGTTGTCTTTGGTGTTAAGGATAAAACATCGACAACCAAAAACTCGAAAATATGAAACTTTTGGAGTTCTTCCAAACCAAAGCTCATAGGGTGTTTTCTTCGTAATAGGATGAATAAGCACCCTATTTAAAATATGGCACGCTGTACTGACAGCTTCAACCCAAAAATATTTCGGAAGAGAGAATTTATTTAACATGACTCTAGCCATATCGCCAAGAGTCCTATTCTTCCGCTCCACAACACCATTTTGTTGAGGAGTTCTTGGACAAGAAAACTCATGATTAAAACCATTTAAATCACAAAACTTTTTAAAATCAGTATTTTCGAATTCGCCTTCATGATCACTTCGGATTCGAGTAATCATGTAGCCTTTTTCGCTTTGAACCTTTTTAGCAAATATTTTAAAAACTGAAATGGCATCACTTTTATTTATAAGAAAGAAAATCCAAGTAAATCTAGAAAAGTCATCTATTATAACAAAAGCGTAGAGTTTTCCACCAAGATTGGCTACTCTACTAGGGCCAAATAAATCCATATGAAGTAATTGCAAGGGTCTAGTAGTACTTACAGAGTTTATGGAATGAAATAAGGACTTGGTTGCCTTATTCAATTCACATTCGGCACATACCGTGTCCTTTTTGAATGTGATGTCGGGCAAGCCTCTAACTAGCTTCTTAGTCGATAGCCTGGATATAGTATCCATATTGGCATGACCAAGACGCTGGTGCCACATTAATCTTTCATCCTTGTGAGCATAAAGACATCTTCCTGCACTGTTAGTATCTCTAGATAGATAGAAAATATAAATATTATCCTCTCTTATCCCTTCAAAAGCTATGTCTCCCGTTGACCTATCATAAATAAAGCATTTATTTTGTCCAAAGTTAATATCATATCCATGATCAGCAATATGACTTATGCTGAGCAGGTTATGCTTTAACTCGGTCACTAGGCAGACATCCTTTATTACAGGAGAAGGAGGATGACCTATAGTACCATTACCAATAATATACCCTTTTAGGTTGTTGCCGAAGGATACATACCCTTTCCTCTTCATCGATAGTGATGCAAAAAGATTTGCGTCTTCCGTCATATGTCGTGAGCATCCACTATCGAGAATCCACTTACTCTTAGTTGAGGAGGGAAGGTCCACCTACATCAAGAGTAGATGTGACCTTTGGTACCCAAGTTCTTGAGGGTCCTGAAAAGTTAGTTTTCGGCAACCATGCATATATGTTTCTATCTACTAATCTTCTAACTCTACATTATGGTGAAATGTGTCCATGTATCCACAATAAGTACAAATAGTATTCCTATTTATGTTAGGAGTATGTTGATGATGTCTATATGTAGAGTGGTGTGGAGTAGCATGGTGATGATGTCTATATGTAGAGTGGTGAGTAGCATGATGATAATGTCTATATGTAGCATGGTAAGAATGGTGCGGAGCATGATGATGTTTATATCCATAAGCAGTATGATGGTGATTTTGTTTATGTGCAGCATAGTGATAATTGTATCTATGTGTAGCATGCTGATTATGTGTCATATGAGAATTATTTCTACGTGCATGTGGTTTATGTGCTTTATGAAAGTGGGTGTACATATAAGCATGATTACGTGCTGCAGGTGGATGACGTGGTTGACTAGTATGAGTAGTGTCATGCTTTTTGTGTGTCTCACGTGATTGGGTTTGAGGTTGAGCAACCTGTTTTCCCAATCTAGTCTCTAGTTTCTTAGAGACAGCCTGCAGTTCACTAATTTTAGTATTCAAACCATAAATCTTAGTGATAGAGATCTTGTATCTATCATTTTCTTCAGCAAGCTCAGTGTTTAGTGCTGTGATCTCTTGTGTTTATTTTTCAAGACGTGATTCGGTATCATGTAAGCTCAATTTAAGCTTAGACACCTCATTTGTGACTTCCGTGGGTGAAGTGTCTCTAAAATTATCAAGCAATGAAGAGAGTCCTTGAATCTCGACTTCATAACTTTTGATCTTCTCCTTGGCGTGTTTATATTTACTAATGACTTTCTTGTGGTCATTGAGTAAATCATTGAATGCATCACCAAGTTCGTCAAAAGTGAAATTATCGAGAGTTTCGCTAGTTACCTTGTCGGATGTAGCCATTAGGCAAGCATTGGCGGTGTCTTGAGGAGAGTCTTTTTCTTCCTTGGAGTCACTAGCTTCACTTTCATGCCAAATGCTTGTGTTGGCATATTTCTTTGAAGAAGCCTTCTTGTATGGTTTCTCATATCGGTTGCTCTTCTTTGTGAATGGACAGTCTTTTCGGACGTGTTCAGTCTTCTTGCAACCGTAGCATGTTGGCTCTTCTTCGTCATCTTCTTGTGGTTCCTTCTTTCTTCGATTGAAGCGAAGGAATTTCTTGAAGTTACGGACAAGGAGAGCTTGATCTTCACCTTTCGAGTTGTCGTCATCCGTTTCTTCAGGATCAGCCCTTTGTCGGTGAGCTTTAAGGGCAATCTCCTTTGCCTTAGGAGCAGGCTCTTCGAAGTCTTTGAGGTCAAGCTCATGAGTCATCAGCTTTCCCATCAAAGTCTCCATGGACATAGTCGTGAGATCATTTCCTTCTATGATGGCTGTCACCTTAGGGTTCTAAATCTTTGGTAGCCCCTAAGTATCTTGCGGATCTTCTCATGATTTGTATATTGTTTGCCGAGAGAAGACAAGGGGTTGATGATGTCGAGGAATCTTGTAATCATTTGTGTGATCATCTCATTTGGCTTCATCTTGAAAGCCTCATATTCTTGAGTGAGACGACTTATTTTTGACTCCTTCACTTGAGTGGTTCCTTCATGCGTCACTTCTAGAAGTCTCCATACTTCGTGAGAGGTGGTGCATGTTGAGACCCTGTTAAACTTATTCTTGTCTATAGCATAGAATAAAGCATTAATAGCTCTTGCGTCTAGACTCGTCTGTTTCTTTTCATCGTCAGAATATTTGTCATGGGTTTTCTCAACGAGATCACCATTGACAACTATCCTGGCGGGCTTTTTGTAACCATCGGTGACAATGGTCCACAGGTCGAAGTCTAGCGACTTGAGATAAAAGCTCATCCTTGTTTTCCAATAGGTGTAGTTAGTTCCATCAAATAGGGGAGGCCTATGAGTGGGCTGCCCTTCACCGTGATTGAAAATCATGGATTGTGTGGTTGCCATGGATCAGCTCTAGGATGTTAGTCCTTGTTGAGAGAACAGAGCTCTGATACCAATTGAAGAACAAATAGGCAACTCTAGAGGGGGGTGAATAGAGTTTATGACAATAATGTCCAATTAAAAAATAAACTCTTTCACCGACAGTAAATAATCAGAGTAAATGCAGAAATAGTAAAGTGCAAGAAAGCATACGCAAACACAGCCGATTTTAACCTGGTTTCCCTCGTGGAGGACTAGTCCAGGCCAGAGAACTCTAGCTCAGGATTAAATCCACTATTTGTGAAATAGTAGTTATACCCCGTGCCTTTTCTTCAGAAGAGCACGTCAACTTCTTACAGAGATCGCAATGGCGATGCTTGGAATTTTCCAAGCGACTTCTTGAACTCTTGTACAAACACCTAACTGAAAAGTACTGAGCACTTTGAGGCTTAGGGAGCTTGTGGCTAGTAGATGAGAAGGGTATGGCTTGTATAAGGCTTTAGAGAGAAGAAAAGAGAAGATTGGATGATTGAAAATAAGAGAATTCATGGCCTATTTATAGGATACCATACAGGCAGAATTCGGCCAGAATTCTGGTTGGAATATTCAAAAGTTTGGTCGTTGGACAACTTGCATCCAGCCAACCCTAAAAATTAGGGTCCTGGATTTTAGGAGGCAGAGTTCGGCCCGAACTCTGTGTGGAGGCAGAGTTCGGCCCGAACTCTGTCTCCAGAGCACAGAATAGGCCTAATGGGTAGATGGACTTATTTGGATTTTTGTGGAGCATTTGATTTGAGGTATGGGTATAGGTTAAGTCTCAGATGCTCAACACAGCTCAGTTTACATAAGTCTAGACTCAATAAAAATATAAAATACAGACTCAAAATATGAAGCATTGTCGGTGCGAGCTGTCGTCTGGCTTGTACTGAATTCAGTCTTCATGTGTCGTATTAAAATATTACAAGTATCATATTTGTCAATTGTATCAATATTTGGTTGAATGTGATTTTGTGTCAACATTATCGCCTAGCGATTCTAGCATTAGTGTCCGTATTGTTATGTGTCTAGGATAAGCAAAGACGGGTTTATCGGAGCCACCCACCTTAGCGATGTTCGCATCGGCCGAGCGATACTCCGAGCGCGCCTTTGAAAGTCTGAGTCTGGATTCCTCTTTGACGGGCCAATGTAAGCCTTGTATCGATTCTTTATTAGGTCAATGCCAACTCTTCGGGTCAACGGCTCGTTTGAGTCGTTGCACTTGCCGTTTAAATCGGTGTTCCGTTAGGGCGGAGTGGGTCATTACATAATACACCACTCAAAACAAGTCTCATCCTCGAGACTTCCTGAGTGCAGGTCATCCTACCATTCCTTAACTCGTGTTATCGTATTTTTTTAGACAATTCTATCGAACGGCTCTATCGTTCGATGGCATCGAACTATGCTCGGTTATCCTTTCAAGTTTTATGTTGCATGCGTTTGGTCGATTTTTATTGAATGACTTTTTATTCATTTTAGAGTGGATGGTACTTATTCAATTGTCGTGTTTCTTCAACTTGGTTGCTATTTTGACGTGTCATGGGACAGAAATGGTCGCACGAGGTGCGTTGTAATTTATCAAACTCGAGAGTCGTAAGCTGAGGCAAACTCACTCATTCGTTCATGCGCATCTCAATACCCACTTGCAGCTGCATTCGAGTTCATCATATCGCTGAGTTTGGATCGTGCACGCATTCAAGACGTCCCCCGAATACGTACATTTCAACCAAGCTTAGCGACTAGCGAAGTCGGACAAGCTACTCGTGATAGTTTTGATTTGCCGATCGTTTTACTAACTTCGATTAAAACCGAACTCATGTGCGTCTCACTATCGTTTATCTCGGTCATCGAGATGACCCGATTCGCTTCTCAAGCGCTCTTGTCTATGAAATCAATACGATTTCTTCTTAGTGGAGTCGACCAAGTCTAAGTAATTCCCATCCGATTCGAGACCAAGTATTGCACTATCATCGAGTACGTCTTCCAATCAATGATTCAATTCGTTATACCAACTTTTACTTGCACAATATCGATTCCATATCACTCACTTCGTTTGGGGCCAATCTCGTTGTCGTTCACGCACACTCCCAGTTCCCCGTCCTACTCTAAGTCTTGTTGCCCCAAGTATATCGTCCTTCCAGACGATACCGTAAACCACACGGTTCAATCACTCGGCATAGGGTCGTCCGCCTATCCGCTAGGTCATCTCACCAGGTCATAGTTACAAGTCATGTCCGTAGCTCATCGTGCAAGGTCGTTGCAAGACGTTCGCCCTAAATCCTATGGTCAAACCATTTTGTTCGTTCGTACGGGAGTTTCTACCCAAGTTCGTTTCACTCCAATTTCTAAACATCAAGCAGTGTTCGTCCTATTCGTATCAACACATTCTCCGTTCCAAGTTTGAGCTCGTTAGGAATGTCATCCTACGATAGGTTGTCCTCAATCAAATCCTTGGCACGTCAATATCGTGCGTCCGCACTAGCAATTATCGTAGTCATACTCTTCAAGTGTGTTTGATACAATCCACCTATCCATTCTATCCAATTCACGTAGTCGATTACAAGGTCGTCTAGCCTTGCAATATGTCGCGTCCCGATCTCACGTAAGTCTGATTATCCACGGCGGACATGAATCACCATGTCAACGTTCCCGCGGAATAATCGTCTTCATCGGGACGTAACTCTTGTGTTGCGTCTAGACTTACTCATTTTCGATACGCGGATTGGGCCTACTCAATCCTCAACTTTACTTCGTCGTCCATCATAAATCCGATCAATCCTTTAAATTCGCCTTCGTTTCAAATCACAAGTCGTAGCAATCAAAATTGCCATGTCAAGGTATTTCGAGTTCGATCATTCCCGCTGGACATGAATCACCATGCCAACGCTCACACGGAACGATCGTCCCAAATCCGACGTGACGTATGTGCGAGGCTGGAGTTGCGCTCATTCAAGACAAGATCGTTGTCATTGTGGTTATCACCGAACAATCAAGTCACTTCCCTTCTTCATTCCAAACATTCATTTCTATCCAAATTCTCCAACATAGCGTCTTTTGACACATTGGCTTCTAACATGATCATCCTTCGTCGAATCAGAGTACCCCCGAGTTATTGTACATCGATCTTTGATACGCCTCAATACCATCGATGATGTATATAACCTGACGATCTTTCTTTTGCAATGAATTCCGAGTCATGCAACTTAATTTCTCAATTCGCATTGTCTCATGCTAACTCGTCGTTGAGCAACATCTATTCCAAGTCCTTAGTCATTCTCGTATCTTCAAACCAACATTTTCTATGCACGCTATCTTTCGATCGTGCTATCTTCGATTTCATCTGAGTATTTCGTCTTAACTCAAGTTTCAATCCATTCGACTAAATTCAAAATCGCATGTCCGATCCACTACGTTTCCTCGACCAAGACCTCCACTCGTTTCATCGTTCCGACTCTCTATTCAACTTGTTTTGTACTTGCACTACACATTCACATTTCGTTCGAACAATATCTCGTTTGAGACTCCCGAATCATGACCAGCTAAGCGTTACTCGTTCTAATGCTTTGCGCGATATCCTCGCTTGCCGACATACTCGTACTATCCGTAAATCCTTTAGTCTCGTTCGAACAATTTCTATGTCGTCCATACACCACTCAGGGTTCGAGCCGCTCGACTAGTCATCGACACTCATTCTTATTCTTCCTCGAAGCTATCACATACACCACTCAGGGTCAAGTTACTCTACAAATCCTCAAAAGATCATTCGATTCCCAATCGATATGTTCAATTGCACGTTCGCCCATTCCTCAAAGTCTAAGAACCACTTCTCGTGTTCGCTTTAGCGTTGGTCAAGTAGCGTCTCTATCAACATACGCTCTAAGTCTCACTTATTCTCATCCGAGCGATAGTCGGTCTCGCTCGCAAACTCGTTTGCACCAAAAGGTCTAGGTGCGCGACACTCGGCACAACTTAGCCAAAGGCTGTGTGCATAATCATCCCGTTCAAACTATACTCCGGTCTCGTGTACTCGTTTGCCATTGTCAGCGTAAGGTTATTCAAGCACGCCTTATGTTTTGCTAACTTTTAGCATTTTAGTTTTCTTTCGACTCAAGTCCGTCATGGTTTGGCACAAAGGCCTTCGCCTATCGATCCCGTACAACCGAGTACTCGTACGAACTTTTGAAAATATTAGACTTATGGTATGGAACATCCCAAGGCACAACGAGAGAGAGCGTATACTTCTTTATTTCCAAGCGAGCTTTCAAAACTGAGAGAATCAAAATAAAGTCCAAGGATGTAAAGCCGTGCTCTGATACCAATTTGTCACGCCCCGCTTCCGTAGGAGCGATCGTCCTCGCTAAGACGTAATGCCGCACGGGCCTAGGTTGCGCCCGTGCAAGGCTATGTCCGAAAACGGCCGATTCGAGCTAGGCCACAGAGTCGCACAGAGTGTTCCCATTTGCAGCGGAAAGTAAAATGAACACAAATTGAAAGCAAATTCAAAATCTTTATTGACATTCAAGAAGTTTACAAGCGGCGCTAGGCCGAGATTACAAATCGTTCAAGCTCTCTCTCTCTGAAACATAAAAGACGTGCCAAGTGGCTTACAAGATGGAATGATTCATGGCGATGTTCCGATACATTATGTCCTGTATATGGTGCTTCAGTTCCTTGCAATGCTCTAAGGCCCCAGAGTTAGCTCTGCGCCTTAGTACGTTCGAGGGAATCTCCGCACCCGACGACGTCTCCTGCTTCCTGCAAGCAATCTGTGGGGTTATCAGTACATTGTTATGCACTGGTGGGGAGGCTAGCTCGCCCATAATGCTATCATTACCAAACACGTTCTATTTACTTTTGTGCACAGTCTATCATTTATTGTCTTTCTAATCTTGCCTTAGGATCAGTTTTATGGCATATTTCATAACCTATCTTGTGTTGTCGAATTCGAGTGTTCGTATGGAAATACATGCATGACTTACCCATACTTACCGTCCGGCCTTCCCTGTTCAAAGTAAACTAAGTTAGTCAACAATTCATATAAACTTTCAATGCCAAGGGCGTGTCCTTGCCTCAGGTCCTAGCGCGACGTAGGCATGTTTTCTAACTCGATTTCACGAAGTACTCTTTATCCTTTGGTGTGTTACATTTCAAGCCTGTTCAGAAGGCACTTCATTTAGTTAACTTAGACTACTTTATTTCAATGCAAGGACTTGCACGTGGATTGCCACCAGCAAAGCCCACTTAATCTATATGCACCGGTCGCTGGCACCACAAGCCATTTTGGACCCTTTCTCCCTTGGTAATTTTTTACCTATCATAGCGTGCGGCTGGAACACCCTGATAGTCTTTTGAAAAACCCCGCACTTACGTCTCCTGGGTGGCCAAGCCCGTACCCACGTGAGCCCGTAAGCCCCTTTGATTCTGCCTAGGCCGGCCATGATCCTCCTTTTGATCATGCCGCGAAATCCCTTATGTCTCCCACCTCCCGTATACGAGGGGATTGTCCACGACCATTTCGTATTGTTTGTCATTTTAACTTAACGGCTGTCTCCGAGCCGTAGGCTAACCCTTAGCCCTAATGCGTTATCGACCAGGTTGGCGTCCGTACAGCGCGGGTAGCGAGCACCGCTGCATATGCCCGTCATACCTGTCGCTAACCATTCCTTTCTTTCTTATCTTTTATTCATTCTTTCTTTTCTTTCTTTTACTTGTCCGTTTCGTTCATTGATTCATTCACACATTCATTCATTCATTTGTTGATTCATTCATTCACTTATTCGTTCATTCTTTCATTCATACATTATACAACTCCCCGTACGGGAGTCACCTTGGCGATCCATCGGTCCCGAAGTCTTTCAATGTTGCTATACTCTACTCGGAACGACTATGTCGATTGTCTTCCTTTCATTATTGTAAACCATTCATTGTTTCATTGTTGAACGCATAAGGGACTTGAACGTAAGCTTGTGCCTTAGCACGAGCGTGGAGCGCGGTGCGAGAGTTCTCACATTTTCTATATTCTTTTCTATATTCTATACAAGCATACAAGATGGGATTCTTCCCATAGCTAGGTGCGTTGAGTCATTTATTAGCATGTGCGGTGTTATCGCCTAGCGATTCTAGCATTAGTGTCCGTATTGTTATGTGTCTAGGCTAAGCAAAGACGGGTTCATCGGAGCCACCCACCTTAGCGATGTTTGCATCGGCCGAGCGATACTCTGAGCGCACCTTTGAAAGTCTGAGTTTGGATTCCTCTTTGACGGGCCAATGTAAGCCTTGCATCGATTCTTCATCAGGTCGATGCCAACTCTTCGGGTCGACGGCTCGTTTGAGTCATTGCACTTGCCGTTTAAATTGGTGTTCCGCTAGGGCGGAGCGGGTCATTACATCATCCTCGATGCGGACCGCCTTCAGGTAGCGCTCGACGTTCCAGATGAAATTATCTATCTCCTTCGCGTCCTGTACGCCAGTGAAGGATTTGGGTTCTGGATACTTCACCCTCTGAGTTGACTCCCTCCTCGGAGTCGGACCACCAGCAATGGCCCTCTCGAGGACCTCCGCCTTGGTTTGTAGCTCTTTGCGCAGTTCAGCAATCTTCGCCTTATTGGCCTTTCGTTCTTCCTCGAACTCGCCCTGCATCTCGTGAAGATGCTCTCGTAACTCCGACATAGCCGTGGCGACGTCCGCCTCCAAACCCTGGGCGAATTCCTCGTGAGCCTCTTGGTTTTGCTCTACTTGAAATTTGACTCCCGTCACGTCCTTCTCCAGCATCTCAATCCGTTCAGTCAACTCGCCAAGAGCCCGTTCCATCGACGGTTCCTTGCTCTTGTCCTTCCTCGAGGTCTTCGCCTTCTTCTTAGGCGATGCGGGTTGCTCGTTGATGATTGCTTCAGTCGAAGACATGACGACAATCGAACCTTTCCTCTGATACCACAATTGTCACGGACTTAGTGTTTTTGCTAGCACTTCGTCCCGTGCGGCGCACTGTCTTTTCTCTCAAAGATCCGTGCAAGCCTTCCCAACCCGACTTAGCTAGATCGCTACGGAAATTAGAATAGTGGAGCAAAGAGGAGACTCATAAGAATTCTTTATTGAATGGAAAATGCTTACAAGTTTAGGTGGTGAGGAACAAATGAAAGCCTCCCCCTTTTATAAGTGCTCAAAGATCTTTACATGGAAAGTCCTGGAAGGAATATTCCAATGATTATTCTTTTCTACCATAACTGGAATGGCATATTCCAGGATTATTCTCTAGCAACAAAAAAGAAAACTTCAAGGGCCTTCCAGAAGCTTCTTGGGCCTTCTAGAACGATCTTGGGCCTTCCGGAGAGATCCACTATATATCTTCTAGAGCCTTCCGCCATCTTCTAGAATGTTCTGGAAGCTTCCCGCATAACCTTGGTCCGTGAAAAGGTTATGCAACTAGGCCTCGGGCGGGGTGCAATATTTGGACGTTACATGTTGTTGCCAATGGTGTCGGACAAATCAAGGTAGACTAGTGTCACGACCCGGTCCCCAAATACTTAGGTCGAATCGGATCATGCCCAGCCTGCACCGTTGATGAGACGGCGGCAGTAAGCTGTAATCCATATGCGGGTGATCAACAACATTTGAAATTAAATTTGCCACAACATTTATTTAAACGATAATTAAAATTTGTTCTGTTACAAGATTCATAACTTGAAACAACAAAGAAACAACTAAACTCTCAACGAAAATAGTATCTATGGAGACGCCACAACATCCTCCTCAGGTGGAAGTACCGCCGGGTACAAATCAGGGTCATAATAGCTATTGATCAGCATCTCCAGGTCATCAGAAATACCTAAAATGTTGTCTCCAGTCAGGAGGGAGCAAAGTACAATTCATGCAAATTTTTAACAATTAAAATGACAATTAATATCATGCACTTTTAAACAGTTTTTAAAGATGAAACAGATTTAAAATACAGTACAGTGATGTGAATAGGTAATGAATATGACCGGATTGGGTTACAGTAGTATCCTAGCGATACGGTATGGCTTGTCCCCGTGTGAAGAGGGGAAAGCTAACACAGTCAGTTATCCTAATTTTGGATTTGGTCATATCCACTACTCTACTCCCCCAGTCCCCAACAGTACAGTCAATACTCCCGAAAGAGTCCGTGTTTGAACAGTGGTTTAAAATTGCAATGAAATGATTGTTAAAATAATCGTAAATCCACATAAATGTACTTGCCTTTAAATTTCTTAAGTTGGACGAGATTGGTTCTTCGGATTTTGAACAGTCACCTTCTTCTTTGAAATCCTACATTCCGGAAATTATGTCTCAGAAACCACGACTCTAGAATCTAGTTACAATCTCTAGATTTTGTTTCCTAGTCAATTTTAATCTTGTATTAATCAACAAAATCAAAACACGCTTTTCTAGTGCGTTACAATTAAGGAAATCTAAATTTATATTTTTATTTCGAAAAACTTGTTTTTATCAATTTATTGGGAAAAGATTAGTATTTTATATTTATACATATAAATATATTTTTCTTTTCTTTAAGTGAGAAAATCATGAATTTCTAACTATTTAAATAATATTAATTAATCCTACGTATTCACAATCCCAGAAACATCCACAACTAATTTCCTACTTATTACAACTTACAAAAATAAACAAATGAGCTTATGCTCTTACATTTCCATGAATTAAAATAAGAGAAATAAATTGTTAGTCTTGTAAATTACCTACAAAAATTACATAATAATAATAACTAATAATTCTAATTTAAAAAAATAGAATGAGTCTCAGAATTGGTCCAATCTTCATTTACAGCTACTCTGCCTCAACGTCCGGACAGACCGGTGCGTTTGCATTTCACTGGGGCCCATTGACCAATACGGTCGTCGCCCAAATAAATTCAAAAATAGTATTCTTTTCCGAAATTTATTTTAAAATTATATAATCAAAATTTATAGAAATTTCGGCAGCATTCCCTCTATTTTCGGGATAACCCAAAACTGGGAAACACGTCGATCTTTCCTGTAAATAATCCCAATTCCCAAAGAAACAATTCTAATTTTTGTTATAGCCAAAATATTTTCACAGAATCATTTCCGAACTTATTCGGAAGATCCGAAAAAGTATTCGAAAATATCCCAGAAACCATCCCGGAAATACTCCACAGAAAACACAACAGAACTTGTTTCTCGGAAAATTAAACCAACTAACAGAAGGATGAATCATAGTCCAAAACCATTAATTTTCAAAACTAAACCCACAGAACTGTTTCCGAAGGAGTCGAAAAATCCGAAATCGAAAGATCGTAAAGACAGAAATCCACAGTACTAATTCCGAAGAAACTTCGGAAATGGTAACGTAATCGAAACGTAACCAACAATCCGAATTCCCGAAGGAACCGGGGACCAGATTTTCATCATAGACTAAAAATAGAGAACTATGGGACTATCCAGAGGTTACCGAAAAATGAAGAAATCCGAAGTGATGCCTCGGACTCGGAACTCACGGAACCGCAGAACAGAACCGAAACCACGTCAGAAATTCACGGGGTACAGCTCCTCGGGACAGCGCCACGCGCACAGAAGTACGGAACAGCAACACGGAGACAGGGATCAACCGCGGAGAGCCGAAAAATGCGCCGGCGGAAGGCCGGGGCTAGAGGCGCGTGGGAGGGGTCGGCCAGAGGTGCGCCGGAAAGCTGCGCGGGTCGGGGGCTGCCGGGATCGGCTTGGCGGGGCCGCGCGGACAGTGACCGGCGGCGCTGGAGGCGCGGGTCCGACGGCGGGAAAGCCGCGAGGGTGTATCGGAAACTCGGGAGGCGGCCGGGGAAGGTGGCGCCGAGAACGGAGTTCGCCGGAGAGACTTGGGATCGCCGGAAAGATCGGGCTAGGGCACGGTGTGGGTTTTGGAAAAGGAAAAGTGATGGAGAATGGTTGGGAGTAGGGCCTTATATATAAGATGGAAAAAGGGAAGTTACCAAGGGAAGTAAACCAACAGCCATGGCCGTTCGGAAGAGGAACGGATGAGTCCATCAGTTGGTCGGAAAAGAACCGAAAAGCCTACAGTAAGCCCCCATCCATGGAAGTAATCCTATAAATGAGTTTTAACTCATTCAATTCTGCTGTAGGATTGAATTAATAGGTTTAAGAACAAAGTTTTAGTGGGTTGTGGGTCAAAAGACTTATTGGGTTTGGGCCTAAGGGCTATGGGTCCAAATTGTTGGGGCTTTGAGCTAACATAAAATTTTATGGGCTGAAAAACAACAATAAGAAAATGGTTTTAAGGCTTATTGAGAAAAATAATTTTTGTTTACTTAAAAACTTAAAAATAAAAATATTTTTAGGTTTAACTAAAAATCAAACCGGGTTCATATCTAGGCTGCCATACAAAATCTAATCAATTTATTTTCTTGAACATAATAATAATTTGTATTCTAAATAACATAATTTTTAATTAGAAAATTAATTGCATGTTTTGATTAAACCCCAGTTTCAAAAATTCAATTTTCCCAAATTAACAATTGAAATTTTTTTTCTAAAATTACGGGTTTCACAACCTTCCCTCCTTAGAAAATTTCGTCCTCGAAATTTCAAGGATCAGGGTAGGGGTACAATCAACACTTAGCCTTAAACAAAATGAACTTTAAACTAGCAGGCACGATCGGAATTATCAAAATATGATCTGAAATGGGACGGGAAAGTTTGGAGTATTCAAATCATTTTAGGCACGAGAAAGAACCTAGGTACCTCCAGGATCATAGAATAGGCGAGAACTAAAAGAGGTTACGAGAGAAAACAAGAAAAGAGTGGAGGTCGACATTTTATTTAAAAAGGCAGAAGATGATGGAATCTTCTAAGATGAGAAACCTAAATGTCCCATCAAATTGAAAATAGGGTACAAAGATTTGTGACTCAGGAAGAATTGAAAAGTTGTACGATAGTAGGATACTAAAGATGATTAGAATGATAATGAATGTAATCGAGTGAAATATTTCCAATGAGGGCCGAGTGATGATCAACGAGGATGGAAAGTATGTCGTTTCACCGCTCAACGGTCAGAAGATAGGATATGCGGGAAAAGACCTACAAGATAACTACCTATAGCTTCCAAATTAAATCTGTAACTAGATGATAATAATAATGAATGAATAAATACATAAGGTATAGAAATATATATGTATGCAGCGTACCAAGGTTGAACAGAAAAGAGGTCGAGGTAGTCGAGCTTGATTTGATCCTAATAAATTTTTAGGACGACCAAGTAGAATTTTGTAGGAAATCTGTTATCTCTGGTTGTGACAAAAGATTTCTGAAAATGAAGACAACCGCTAGAAATGTAAATCCTCTAATCAGACGAAAGTCAGAATGATTTGATAGTGCAAAAGGTAACCATGATATGAATGTAGTCTGAATAGTATTCGGGAACCAAATATGTTTGAAGTCACTTTGTCTCAAATCCATGCCTCGCCAGAGTGCACCTGACTGCAGTGAATTTGACCCAATAACTTGAATAATTTTAGGTGACCGAGTACTCTTTTAACTTTATCCATTCCATGACTAAGCAACAAAGATGATCAACATGGTGTATTTAGAACATAGTCACGATAATATCCAGAAATCTATGAACACCCGAAATCACTTCAACTTTAGAGTCTTTTTGCCTCGCCAGTGCGCAACTGGCTGCAGTAAACTCGCAGTTTTCATAATTCAGGCAAATCACTACAACGCACATGTGCGAAATTGTATTAGGTTATTGGATATTTTCTCAGCTGTGTCCATGAAAATTTCAAAGAAATTTCCTAAAATTCAAACGAGTTCTAAAATTCTATTTATGATAGAAAAATGTATTGATGTATGTTCTACTGGTTTCAAGAAAATTTATCAGGATAAATATGTGTTCCAGTAACTCTTGAGAATTAAGAGATTTGATTTTTTTTTTTTGAGGAAATAGATCAAGCTTGAGTATGGCCAATTGAGTTGGACGCAGGATAAGGTAAAAAAATCAGAGTTTTGGGTTGAGTTGAAGAAGATAATGAGAACATTCCCGATAAATCACTTAAAGGATACAGACGTTTACCAAAATTATTTGAAGAAATAATTTCTTATCCAAGGAAAGTTTTGAGAATGTGATAGGGAGTAGGGTTGACGTAAAAGAAGTATGTCTTTATGGATTTCGGGAAATCTGGTTAAAATGATTTAGTAGAGCCAACAGGGAAATGACTCAACAATTTTAAAAGAAGATTTTTCTAATAAGATGGAATCAATTCTCTGACCGTTCGTACTTCACGGTACTCAAGCATTGAGTTAAAATACTGCCTAAGCTTTGGATTGATCAAGAAGTTGTATAGAGAGTGTAGGGTTTCAAGTTGAGTGGAAAAAATCAACAAAAATATTTGGAATAACCTAGGAGATAACAATCAAGATTTGAGGTTATTTTGAAAATATCTTCTCTAGGGGAATCGTGAACTAACCAGGCTGAACCAATTCTTTCGGTAATAACTGAGGTTTATGGTTCCAGAAGGATTTGGTTCAGGATTCGCTCCAAGGAAGTCAATTTAGAATTTAGATCAAGTTTGGGTACGCAAATCATAAAAGTTTCTCCGGTAGACAAGAGTTATTAGAGTTTAGAATTCTAGATAGAGAATGAGTCTGGATTCCCGTTAAAGATAGAAAAAAATTGATCACTAGTGGAGAAGTTAAAAGGTCTGCTGACGAAGGAGATTAAGGAGTTCTAGTAATGGTCCATAATTAGCAAAAGTGTAGATCCTAAGGGATGCTAAAAGTTTGTTAAAGATATGGGAAGGAGATAATCCCTAAAATCATGGGATACTAAAAGGTACAAAATCTAGGAAAAACATATGTAGTAACATATACTATCATACAGTCGGCCTAAACTGGTCAGGGTCCAAATCACTACTCATGCCATCCTCAAATTCTAATTGTTATAGGTACCAACTAATGTTTGGGTAATCCAAATTCTACCCTTCCAATTCTTAATCACCAACATATCCCTGATAAATATCGCCTTTCATTCCTCCTCATTTACAATTTCAGCAATTGTATCGTAGGAGAGAGACTTTGGGAAAGATTTCTACCATAAGGGTGTAAACAAGAATTTTATTCATAAAGGAGAATTACAACAAGACTCTCATGATTATTCTATGGACATTCAGTTACAACTTCTTATAACAATAGGTAATGACAGTTCTAGGTACTAGTCCTCATGGCTCTGGCTCTTGTATGAGCAGTCTCAAATCGCCTCATCTTCTTCTATGATCCTCGAGTCTGCATCATGCCTTCCTGCAGTGAGTGTAGGAGGCAAGGCTTGCTCGATAGGAAGAGAGTCCCTAGGTTGCAGCGTAGCAGGTGTTGCTGGAATAGGTGCTCTGGTATAATGGACAGATAAGAGGCAGTTCTTTACCCGATGTTCAGTGGATCCACATGCCAAACATTGTCCCAATCTATTGCGGCAACTAACGGCCTGATGACCAGACCTCTTGCAGTAGTCACAAGCCAATAGCCTCTTACGACAAGACTGCTGAAAGATAGGGTACTTGATGGGACCCAAATATCTTCTAGATTCAGGAGTATACCTTCTAGGGTGAGGTTCCGCACTAACTCGGTTTAAGTTAGCTAAGGCTACGTCATTGACATTATTCATAACATCCCTCGTAATATCTATCAGTTTCTGCTGGGCCTCGGCTTGGGCCTTCTGACCTTCAAGTACACCTCGCAGCAGGCTTGCGATGTCAGAGGAGTTATCGGGCACTGAGGCCACAGCTTGAGCAGCTATTGCTGCAGTGACCTGCACCTCAGCCCGAGAATAGGTAGGGTCCGCCGCTTAATCTGCAGTTCCAGAAGTGGCGCCAGTTGCTGGTGGTTCATGGGGCCGATCGGTCAACTGCAAGGATGGGGGTTCTGGTCGTACTGGGGAAGATGGGGTGCGATCGGGAGATGGCACTGCATCACCAGCAGGGGTGGTCGTTCCCTTGGTCATATTCTGGAAAGTATAGGTTGAAATACATAAGCAAGGTAGCCTACCAGTCTATATCAATCAAAAATATTTAATAATAAAATATTTCGGTCCTATGTCGTGACAAATTGATGTTCTAGTGTTCTAGTTGTTTCTAGATAGTTTTCCTAAGTTGTTGTTGTTGTAGACCTGCATGGGCCACCACTAAAAATATGTCACGACCCGGTCCCCAAATACTTAGGTCGAATCGGATCATGCCCAGCCTGCACCGTTGATGAGACGGCGGCAGTAAGCTGTAATCCATATGCAGGTGATCAACAACATTTGAAATTAAATTTGCCACAACATTTATTTAAACGATAATTAAAATTTGTTCTGTTACAAGATTCATAACTTGAAACAACAAAGAAACAACTAAACTCTCAACGAAAATAGCATCTATGGAGACGCCACAACATCCTCCTCAGGTGGAAGTACCGCCGGGTACAAATCAGGGTCATAATAGCTATTGATCAGCATCTCCAGGTCATCAGAAATACCTAAAATGTTGTCTCCAGTCAGGAGGGAGCAAAGTACAATTCATGCAAATTTTTAACAATTAAAATGACAATTAATATCATGCACTTTTAAACAGTTTTTAAAGATGAAACAGATTTGAAATACAGTACAGTGATGTGAATAGGTAATGAATATGACCGGATTGGGTTACAGTAGTATCCTAGTGATACGGTATGGCTTGTCCCCGTGTGAAGAGGGAAAAGCTAACACAGTCAGTTATCCTAATTTTGGATTTGGTCATATCCACTACTCTACTCCCCCAGTCCCCAACAGTACAGTCAATACTCCCGAAAGAGTCCGTGTTTGAACAGTGGTTTAAAATTGCAATGAAATGATTGTTAAAATAATCGTAAATCCACATAAATGTACTTGCCTTTAAATTTCTTAAGTTGGACGAGATTGGTTCTTCGGATTTTGAACAGTCACCTTCTTCTTTGAAATCCTACATTCCGGAAATTATGTCTCAGAAACCACGACTCTAGAATCTAGTTACAATCTCTAGATTTTGTTTCCTAGTCAATTTTAATCTTGTATTAATCAACAAAATCAAAACACGCTTTTCTAGTGCGTTACAATTAAGAAAATCTAAATTTATATTTTTATTTCGAAAAACTTGTTTTTATCAATTTATTGGGAAAAGATTAGTATTTTATATTTATACATATAAATATATTTTTCTTTTCTTTAAGTGAGAAAATCATGAATTTCTAACTATTTAAATAATATTAATTAATCCTACGTATTCACAATCCCAGAAACATCCACAACTAATTTCCTACTTATTACAACTTACAAAAATAAACAAATGAGCTTATGCTCTTACATTTCCATGAATTAAAATAAGAGAAATAAACTGTTAGTCTTGTAAATTACCTACAAAAATTACATAATAATAATAACTAATAATTCTAATTTAAAAAAATAGAATGAGTCTCAGAATTGGTCCAATCTTCATTTACAGCTACTCTGCCTCAACGTCTGGACAGACCGGTGCGTTTGCATTTCACTGGGGCCCATTGACCAATACGGTCGTCGCCCAAATAAATTCAAAAATAGTATTCTTTTCCGAAATTCATTTTAAAATTATATAATCAAAATTTATAGAAATTTCGGCAGCATTCCCTCTATTTTCGGGATAACCCAAAACTGGAAAACACGCCGATCTTTCCTGTAAATAATCCCAATTCCCAAAGAAACAATTCTAATTTTTGTTATAGCCAAAATATTTTCACAGAATCATTTCCGAACTTATTCGGAAGATCCGAAAAAGTATTCGAAAATATCCCAGAAACCATCCCGGAAATACTCCACAGAAAACACAACAGAACTTGTTTCTCGGAAAATTAAACCAACTAACAGAAGGATGAATCATAGTCCAAAACCATTAATTTTCAAAACTAAACCCACAGAACTGTTTCCGAAGGAGTCGAAAAATCCGAAATCGAAAGATCGTAAAGACAGAAATCCACAGTACTAATTTCGAAGAAACTTCGAAAATGGTAACGTAATCGAAACGTAACCAACAATCCGAATTCCCGAAGGAACCGGGGACCAGATTTTCATCATAGACTAAAAATAGAGAACTATGGGACTATCCAGAGGTTACCGAAAAATGAAGGAATCCGAAGTGATGCCTCGGACTCGGAACTCACGGAACCGCGGAACAGAACCGAAACTACGTCAGAAATTCACGGGGTACAGCTCCTCGGGACAGCGCCACGCGCACAGAAGCACGGGACAGCAACACGGAGGCAGGGATCAACCGCGGAGAGCCAAAAAACGCGCCGGCGGAAGGCCGGGGCTAGAGGCGCGTGGGAGGGGTCGGCCAGAGGTGCGCCGGAAAGCCGTACGGGTCGGGGGCTGCCGGGATCGGCCTGGCGGGGCCGCGCGGACAGTGACCGGCGGCGCTGGAGGTGCGGGTCCGACGGCGGGAAAGCCGCGAGGGTGTCTCGGAAACTCGGGAGGCGGCCGGGGAAGGTGGCGCCGAGAACGGAGTTCGCCGGAGAGACTTGGGATCGCCGGAAAGATCGGGCTAGGGCACGGTGTGGGTTTTGGAAAAGGAAAAGTGATGGAGAATGGTTGGGAGTAGGGCCTTATATATAAGATGGAAAAAGGGAAATTACCAAGGGAAGTAAACCAACAGCCATGGCCGTTCGGAAGAGGAACGGATGAGTCCATCAGTTGGTCGGAAAAGAACCGAAAAGCCTACAGTAAGCCCCCATCCATGGAAGTAATCCTATAAATGAGTTTTAACTCATTCAATTCTGCTGTAGGAATGAATTAATAGGTTTAAGAACAAAGTTTTAGTGGGTTGTGGGTCAAAAGACTTATTGGGTTTGGGCCTAAGGGCTATGGGTCCAAATTGTTAGGGCTTTGAGCTAACATAAAATTTTATGGGCTGAAAAACAACAATAAGAAAATGGTTTTAAGGCTTATTGAGAAAAATAATTTTTGTTTACTTAAAAACTTAAAAATAAAAATATTTTTAGGTTTAACTAAAAATCAAACCGGGTTCATATCTAGGCTGCCATACAAAATCTAATCAATTTATTTTCTTGAACATAATAATAATTTGTATTCTAAATAACATAATTTTTAATTAGAAAATTAATTGCATGTTTTGATTAAACCCCAGTTTCAAAAATTCAATTTTCCCAAATTAACAATTGAAAAAAAATTTCTAAAATTACGGGTTTCACAACTAGACTCCACGTTTAGTATCTCCCCAAGACAAAAATCAAAATAGTACCCTCCTAAGAAGAAAAAAAAAAGTTTTGTTTAAATAAAAACAAGTCCCTTTTTACATTAAAAAATTGTAAGTAAAAACTAACTTTGTTAAGTAAATTATTATATTATATTGTATAAGCAATAGTATTTAATATATGTAGAGATGGATGGATTGGGTCTCTACTCTTATGTATTTCCAAATTTTTCTATGATCACAGTCATTGGATCTTATTTAAGTCATCTAATTTTAACCCTTGATTTGAACTATTCAAATTAATGGTTAAGATTAGATGATTGAAATAAGATCCAACGGTCGTGATCATGGGGCTGCAAAAATGCAAAAAAATTGACTCTCTCTCTATAATTTTGTTGTGATTTGGATAAATCTAAATATAAATAGCCCTTATCCATACTCACAACAACCTTTATCTCATTGACTTTTATATATATTATATATGAGAAACTCCAGTATAGATTTTTGATTCGGCTACTGTAACACCCCAGAACCAGAATACTGGAGAGCGGGGGCATACATAGCCAGCTACGTAAAATAAAATGGAATCCACCTCACTATACGGTCACGGCTATCTAGATATATGAGGGTTTAACTACAATCCATCAGTCTCCTATGGTCAATATATAACAAGCCTAATTGTCTCAATCTCAAACAAGCATGTAAAGTTACAAGATGTAAGATCATCAAATATACAATAGTAAGGCGTCCCAAACATTACATATTCAGTTGATCATGAAGCTAGTCGTTACAAAACGTGAGGACTAGCAAGAGTTTTAATCATACATGATCAACCCTAGGATCTGTCAATCATGTTACAGCCCGTAGGCAGACAGTAATAAGGTATGCAATACGAGCTAACAGGTGCTTGCCGGCTAAACGCCTCAAAATAAAATTTTTACAATAGAGTGGGAGAACAAAATAAACCCACTCGTTGCCCTGGTTACGCCTGGTGGTCACCATCGGGCAGGAATGTCGGTAGATCCTCTGAATCTGCTCCGAAATCTGGCCATACAAAACCAGTTGGGTCAGATCCCAGAAAGATCAAGTGCCACAAAGGAGGCTTCACTTAATAGCTAAAACCAGCACATCAGAAATAGATATTAAAGCAGTTACAAAAGAGCTTGATAATAAGGAATAACAACAGTCATAATAGAGTACGAGGGAACCATTCAAGTAGCCAGGTCACAACCCTTAAACCAAACAAGGACCGGGGTTGTAACCCTTCACCTGAATAGAACTCCGTCTCCAATTTCCTATTGGTAAGGTAAAACATAACGAGAATGACGTGGAGTGCGATAAGACAATAAACGAAGAGAGGACTCAGAACTGCTCTGGGAGCCAGGTTACAACCCTTAAACCAAACAAGGACCGGGGTTGTAACCCTTCGCCTGAACAGAACTTAGCCCTTGATCTTTATTGTTAAAAGTGACAATCATGCGATCAAGCCTGCAATAATCGAGCACTGAAATTATACAATACAATCGTTCCCGGCCAATCAGTGACTACGACTTTCTACATTAGCTAACTAGGGTTATCACAAACCTTAGTTACTAGCAATATGCAGTGAGATGTTCCTCCAGCCACAAGCCCTGCAGCTAATCCAGGTTATCCAGGCGACTTGAATTCATTAAGCAGTGCCTCGTTCTTTTCCATATATCAGTGAATCTAGACTTGTGCCCTGTCACGCCCCAGAACCAGAATACTGGAGAGCGGGGACGAGCATAGCCAGCTACGTATATTGAAATGAAGTCCATCTCGCTATACGGTCACGGCTGTCTAGATATGAGGGTTTACTACAAGCCAACAGTCTCTTAAGGTCAAGCCTACTGTCTCAATCCCAAGCAAATAATATAATTACAAGATATTTGACCACCAAATATACAATAAAAGGCGTCCCAAATATTACATATCAGCTGATCATGAAGCTAGTCGTACAAAATGCTAGGACTAGCAAGAGTTAAGTCATACATGATCAACCCTAGGATTTGTTAATCATGTTTACAGCCCGTAGGCAGATAGTAAGTAAAAGTGCATCGAGCTAACAGGTGCTCGTCGGCTAAACGTCTCAAAAGAATAATTTTACAATAGAGTGAGCGAAACAAAATAGAAAATCCACTCGTAGCCCGGGTTCCTTCTAGTCGCCACCATCGGGCTGGAGGTTCGGTAGATCCTCGGGTGCTGCTCCGAAATCTGGCCACACAAAACCAGCTGGGTCAAACCCCAGAAAGAGCAAGTGCCACAAAGGAGGCCACGAAATAAGAACAAAAGCCAGCATATCAGAACATAAGAAAATGAAAGAAAAGTACAAGTAATAAAGAGCACGTCAGGACAATAAACGACTAGGGACGTGGAACCATTCGGGAAACCAGGTTACAACCCGTAAACCAAACAAGGACCGGGGTTGTAACCTTTCGCCTGAATAGCTCATTGTCTCTACCCAATTATTGTTGAAGCAAGTAAAACAATCATGTTCAGGGGTACCAGGGTACAGGGACTAGACAAGACTTAGACAGGGCTAGACATCATCCATTCACAAGCGGCCAAGCAATTACTACGGCTTACTACTTTAACTAACTAGGGTTATCACAAGCCTAATTACTAACAAGATGCAAGTGAGAATTTTCCAGTCCTAAGCCCTGCAGACCATCCAGTTATCCTTCCGCGGGTTGAGAGTATGGTTGGGTACATCGCCCCGGAGACGATATACCCTTAGGTGACTTAGAGGGTGCAACACATGACAGTGCGCTGGAAATGTGTTCTACTCGTCGGCAAGCTACAAGTCCAATTAAGAGCGCCCAGATAACGAGATTGCCTGTGACTGGAAATTCTCCATGAACTATAGTTTGATCTAGTCATTAGCCTAATCCATATTCAGTATGAATCCCTGACCGTGGGAACCAGGGAGTCACGTCCTAGACATAATGCAAGACAAGACAAGTGGATTGCACAAGCAAGCAAGCAGGAACACCTACGGTGTCAAGTTGATTATACGAGTCAAGTTAGCTGTCGCAATAGCATCAAGTCAAGTCAAGTTATAAGTTACAAGTCAAGTCAAGTCAGGAGTGCGCCGCCACGGGCCACTATCAAATTATCAAGGTAAATCATGTCAGGGTACTTACAGGAGTGTACCACGACGGGCCACTATCATGTCAGGTTGGTCATGTTAGGAATGCACCACTACGGGTCACTGTCGTGTTATGCTAGTTCTTTGTCATACCATGCCATGTACAATAGTCATTCCAAACATGTTAAGTAAAATCAAGTTCATGACAAAAGGTGTAAGGATATAAAATGGGCGTAAAATATCTAATAAAATATCAATATACAGGACTATAGAAGAGCCAAGCTTAGAGAAATAAAACCAAAACTCCAAGAGCCAATGGATTGCGTAAGGGGTCAGGGGGTTGGATTGCGCAGGTGTCAGCTGCGCAGGGTGCCAAGTGCGCAGGGGCGCAGGGGCAGATGGCGCATGGGTCAGATTGCGTAGGAGTGAACTGCGCAGGGGTGGATTGCGCATGAGCAGACTGCACAGGAGTGAACTGCGCAGGGGTAGATTGCGCATGAGCAGACTGCGCAGGAGTGAACTGCGCAGGGTGAAGTGCGCAGGAATGGTTGGCGCATGGGGCTGAGCGCAGTTCACCATAGGGCAAGCTGCGCGGTCGGCACTGCGCTAAAGAGCGCAGGCCGAGAGGGGCTGCGCAGTCCAGCACTGCGCTAAAGAGCGCAGGCTGCAGGCTGCTACTCCAGGCCGAGAAGAACACCAAGAATTCAAATTTTTATATCTTTGTCAAATCAAAGCCAAATCTAGATTTTCAAAGTTCTAACTTGAGTAAAATTGAATTCTCTTCCACATGGAAGCATCAAAACCCACAAAAATCCAACCAAAATAGATCAAAACTATGTAAATCCGAAAATAGTTAAAACCTAGATCTAGAACAATGGAGACTCCAAATCACAAAATGTCAAGTTCTAATGTTGATCACCATGGCCTAATCTAGCTAATGAACAAATAAAATATGGTTCTCATGTGGTGGCAAGGTGCACTTGCCTATGGGTGTTGGTGAGTTGTGTAGAGGAAGGAAGAAGAAGGAGATGGAGAAGTAAATGAAAAATAAAGAGGAGAGAAAAAAGTTAGGTGGGATTTAATGGAGGTGGGTGTGTTGTGTTGAGGGTGGAGCATAGGCTAAGGTGTTCCAATGCATTTTAAACCAAACCAAACCAAACCAAACCAAACCAATTCTCCTCCACAAAATAAAACCAAGTCATGTAAAACCCAATTACGAGAACCAAAATCTGCAAGTCAAGCCAATTACAAGTACATGCCAAAATCCGAGAAAATAAATACAGGTCTGAAATATATGCAAGCTTGACAAAATACGCATTCAGAATGTGGGTGTTACATGCCCTACTCGTCGGCAGGCTGCAAGTCCAACAATGGTGGCCGGGATAACGGAATTGCCTGTAACTAGGGAAATCTCTCATGACTACTGAATTATTCTAATTATTAGCCTTAGCCATTTACAGTAGGTACCCCTGACCGTGGTACTCAGAGATGCCTGTCCTAGACATGATACAAATATTACCGGTTCAATTTGTACGAGCACACTCATCCACGTGTCCAGGCCATTCAATCTTGTCATAACATGCTAGCCGTCGCAACAGCCTTCAAGATATATATATATATCATGTCATGTCCACTGTCAGGAGTGCGCCACGTCGGGCCACTATCATGTTATGTCAGTTGTCAAAAGTGCACCACAACGGGTCACCATCGTATCAGAGAACATACATAAATTTAATATGGCACCAGCATACGTTTAGGAATTTAAATATTAATTGTGCATGCGGCTACAATTAATGCTAAGGCCATACGGCCACAAATATTAAATAGTGGCCATGCGACCTCAAATGAACAGTGGCCATGCGGCCAGCTTAAATATTTAAGCATGCCAGCACTGCCACGTAACAATTGCTAATAAAGCATGCAAGCAAAGCATGCATTTGTATGCAAGCAATGGCTGCTAATGTATGCAAATAAATTGATAGGCCATGCGGCCAGCATTAATAAATAGCCATGTGGCCAGCATTAATAAATGGCCATACGGCCAGCATTAATAAATGGCCATGCGGCTCATTTGACAAATGGCCATACGACCGAAAGTGAACAGTAGCCATGCGGCCGAAAGTGAACAGTAGCCATGCGGCCAATGAATGCCATGCAAGCTACTGTATGCAACTTAATGCATTAAAATATGCATGCAACTAATGCATTAAAATATGCATGCAAGCATACATAAAAATGCAATTGCATGCGGCTGATGCTATTTGCTCATGCGGCCAAGCACTTTTACATGCGGCCAAGTGTTTGGCCATGCGGCCAAGCGTTCCAATGAATTGCTATACATGCAAATCACTGCATGCAAATAAGTTGCTGTACATGCGGCCAAGTGTTTGGCCTATGCATGCGGCCAACTGTTTGGCCATGCGGCTCATTTTTGCTCCCATATGCGGCCAAATAGAATACTTAATGCATTAAATACAAAGTCTAATGCCTTACATACTAAATGCATGCAGAATGCATTATGCATTCATAAAAGGCCATGCGGCCACTTAGGAATAGTTGCTCCCATATCCGGCCAAGTAGAATACTTAATGCATTAAATACAAAGGCTAATGCCTTACATACTAAATGCATGCAGAATGCATTATGCATTCATAAAAGGCCATGTGGCCACTTACGAATAGTTGCTCCCATATGCGGCCAAGTAGAATACTTAATGCATTAAAATATTAAAGCTAATGTTATGCGGCCAAGTTGCAAGCAAAATACTTAATGCATTAAATATTAAAGCTAATGTTAATGCATTAGCTGCTAATGCATTAAATGCTAATGCATGTAATACTAAAACTAGTGCATTAAATGCTAATGCATGGAATACTAAAGCTGATGCATTAAATATATGCATGCGGCTGATGCTAAGGCCATATGCGGCCAGCATGCATTAAATATAATATGGCATTGGCCATATGCGGCTAGCCAATACAAGGTAATTAATTAAATGGCCATATAATTAATGCTCATGCGGCCAAAGTGAAATTAATGGCTCCCACAGAGAACATGTCTAAGAAAAATACCATGGCCTCCATGCTCCTCCAAACCATAATAGGAATCCAAATTCAGACTCTCGTAGGTCAAATTTGGGAAAAATGAAATTCTCTACAACATGGAACCAGCAACTAGCAAATGGAACCATCAACTAGCAAAAATACGCAAGTTTGATAGATCAAAACTCCTGGAAACCGAAAATACCACAAAGCTAGATTTACAAGAATTTAACCATAGAAATAAAAAATGCTAAGTACTAAAGTGGGTTAGAAACACATGAGAAAGACAATGGAACAATAAAAATGAACTTCCTCTATGAAGCAAGGTGCACTTGCCTAAACCTTCCTCTCTCAGGTTGGTGGAGAAGTAATAGTAGGGAAGAAAAAGAGTTATTGAGGAGAGAGAAATATTTAGTGCGATATAAATGATGATGGTGGTGGTAGGTAGAGGTTCTTCTTGGTTCATGATGAACCAATAAGCAACCCAAGCCGAACCAAGCCAACCCAAACAAGCCGAACCAAGCCAGGAGACATGCAACACGAGCCAGATACGTACACGTATACCAAAATACGTAATACGAACAATGGTCATTACAGCTACCCATTCTTTTCTTTCTCTCTCATTTTTACAACACCACAATTACTCGAGGAACTTCAGGTCGTCGATCTAAAAACGAGAAGGAAACGAGAAGGAAACGCCTTTATCGCTCAAGATAGTCAAAGCTCCAAAGACAACACAGTCGGACGTAATAATTTAACATTCTTCATCTTCTTAATTGGATCAAAGGTCACATCGTATATTATGGTTCATATTTATTTTGTGTTTTCAAGTTACATCACAATATTATAGGCATTTTTAAATAGCTTAGTTTTTTCTTGAAACCGTATGAGAAGTAGTTTTTTTTTATCTTCATTTTTTGGGTTAATTCATCAAAGTCAAAAAAAAAAATTCACAGAATGTTATAAAATTATAGATTTGTTAATTCATTTTTGTTATTTGGATTATTATAATGTATCCATCTAGTACACGATTTGTTACCAATATAGATTTGATCAGTAGAGATTTAATTGCATGTTCTTTATTTAATCCCATAAATACACCAATACGTGCCATCGGCGCCACCCCAGTTGGGTGGTCATCCCCTAACAGTATCCATCATTCTCAGTATGTTCTATGTTGTTCGTCTTTGGTCCCTACTAGTCCATATATATACCTCTGTTCCCTATGATAGTTGAAGATTGCATTGATACAGACAAATCCCCGGATAGAGAAAATAGAGATTTGGAATAAGTACTTTGTTTGGTTAAGAAAACTTAGGATAGAAAAGACCTAGAAACAAACATTTCTATATAAACATGAACAAATTTGTGTATGTATTAGATCTTATTTAACATCTATTGTTATGCATGTTTCGGATGGTAACTGATTTTTAAAGTAATGTAGATGGTAACTGATTTTTTTTGGGTTTGGGGTGTGCTGAGTAAGGGGTGGGGTGTGGATAATTGAACCCTTTTTAAAGTTGTAAACCTCGTATAAATTAAAAATAAAATAAAATTGGTGACATAAGATTTTTCTATTTGTAGGGATACTACAGATGTATCATTGTTCTACCAACTATCATAAACCAGAAGTTTTATATTTAGAATTATTATTAGGCTTAATTGCACTTTGATACCCTCAACTATTCCCATTTTTCAACTTAATACCCTAAACTTTTTTACTCGACAACTCGATACCCTCAACTATTTTAGTTTTTCAACTTAATACCTAAAACCCAAAATATCCCCAAACTATCCCTGGCTCCCTCTTTCTCTCTCTCCATGCCCCCCTCCCCCCTTCCTCTCCGGCGATGCCCCCCTCTCTCTCTCCGGTGGAGGCAGGAAAGGAGGGCGGCGGGAGGAGGGTGGGTGGCCGGAGCGAGGGGGTGAAGGGGGCACCGGAAAGGGGGTGGGGGTTGCTGCGGGCGGGGCGGAAGAGGGTTGGGGCGGAGGCGGCTGGCCAGAAGGGGGCGGGTGCGGGGGCCGAGGAGGGGAAGGGTTGTTGTAGTGCCCCGTCCCTACATCGTGTCCCGTTTTTCGTCCACGATGTACGCGAGAAAGGAACACTGTCACTATCGATTCGGTCGGGACCGATAGGTCAGGATCGATCGAATCGGTCGAACGGGAACGGTTGAATTAAGATCCATTCTCCGTTATGGAGTGGCTTCTTCGAAACCAAGTTCCATATTCAGCGGGTTGCACCTCGAGGATAGACTCTGCGGCTGAGTTGGAAGAGACCTCCCGTTACTCTGCTTTTCATGCCGCAATTGCTTCTTTGGCTTTGATTTTCTGAATGCATTTTCGTGAATATTTTCGATGATTTTCCTGGCTTGCGTTTCGATCTTCGCATTCGTATCGAATTTTCTTGAATAACACAGTGTTCTAATCAGTTGCTTGTACGATTTCAGGTGATCGCGTAGGCAACGTCTAGCACGGCCAACCAGTTTCTCGCCTCAAGTAAATACTAAGGTGAGTGGCCGACCTTTCTTCCCTCGACCCTCTTCTCTAATACATTATCAATACTAGACATGTGTTATGCTAGATGTAATGCACCGACATGAATGATATTCCAATGAACGGTCACGCGACGTCTCATGTATACGAACTATAAACTGCTTGTCATATAACCTTATCGTGCTTGCAATTACCGTATTATATAGAACCGTACTAAGAAAAGACGAATCGATTAAATGAATGTCGCAACAATACTATAAAGATGTGCCTTGAAATAACAATTAACTTAGCACGGTCATGGACAACTTGTCGACAAGGGCGATTGTTTCTTCGGACGGTATCCCGAGGCCACGGGACCGTTCCGGCCTAGGAAGAAACACGGATAGCTATGCCGGATGCATGCCACGGTAGGCAGTGGCTTTCGACGGGGCTCGCTACCTGCGCTGAAGGACCTCTGTCTACCAAGCTATTTGTTCAGGATGGCTTGTCGTGCGAATGACCTTCACGAATGCACTCTATTATATTTCTTTATTATCAACATGACAGGAAAGAACATGGTAAGTTTACGCTACAACGACGCGCTCTGCCGGGGGGTAAGATCTATCGTCGTTATACTGTTGTGCCTTCAAATATGGATTTGAATTGATTAGGATGGCTAGAAACTTCACTAAACATTTGCATGCACGTTTACTTAACTTCTTCAACAAATGAGAGCACGGGATTTAAATTGCCACGCACCAGTACAAAGTGTAATGTACTGACCCTCACTCTCAACAGGTACCCGTAACCAGGACAGCGTGCCAAGGGACTGAGGGCGACACTCATTTCTTTTGAAGCCTTGCTAGCGTGAAGGCTAACTCCGCAACATTTTGAAGACTCCAATTCAACTGCATCATGTAGCACAAACTCTCACCGATCCCAGGTCTTAGAAGGTCATTTTGATGTTTTGAAAAAGGGATGTAAATGTATGGAATGACTATCTCATCGATGTCGGTTGTAAGCCCGAGAGGCCTCATTTGTAATCGAGTCTGTAATCTAACTTATTATCAATGAAAATACAAGTTTTCTTCTCTATATAAATGTGTTCAATTTCTCTGCGTAATCTTGTAAATGCTGTTGTTTCGGATAACCCAACTTAGGCTTGCACGACATCACGCCCGGGGGACGACTATCGATTCTACCGAATCGGGACGTGACAGTTGTGGCCGAAGGGGAGAGCGGGGGTGGGGGGGAGGGGTTGGGGCCGAAGGGGAGCGGGGATGGAGGGGGAGGGTTTGGAGGATAGTTTTGAATTTTAGGCAGGGACATTATTGTCCAAATAAAATTCAGGATATCAACTTGAAAAAAAAAAGTTGAGGTAGTAAGTTGAAAAAAGGGAATAGTTGAGGGTATCAAAGTGCAATTTAGCCTTATTATTATTGATTTATAATATCTTTATTTGCAACTATTGATAAGATATCGTCATATTAGTCATGCATAAGATGTCTCTATCTAGTTTTTTCAATGAAAGAATAATGTATGGCTTATTATTTATTTTTTTGACCTAAAATAAAAGTAGGTAAAAGATAAAAATCTCACAATTATTAAAAAATATATTTTCTTATATGATTACTTAGTGTCTCCGAGTGTAGTTTTGTCACTCAACGGTGCATTCTCCGATGTACCAACCCCCATCCCCACTTGTATTGAAATTTTTGTTGGATTTTTAAAGACATAAAAGGCTTTTCACCCTTAGAAGCTGGAGACTTGAAGGCGTTTTGTTCCTTTTACATAGAAGAATATAATGTATGAGACTAAATTATTGTAATTTTTTTCGATTTCAAACTTGTAAGCCAAATTGGCATGTTCAGTTGGTTATTGAGAGTCTTTGTATCCGCTGCAAGTTATAAATAAAAGAATTATGTTCTCGTATCATTATGCTTTAATTTTTTGCTGCTTCATTCTCAATCCAATTTATTTTGCTCATGCGCACGTTCATGTCTTGTACAAACGTAACTTAGACTTGTACGACATCACGTTCTGTGACTATCTTTCGATTCTTCGGGATCGGGACGTGACATTGATGACTCAATTTCCTTCAAAATGGAAAGAACTTTGTAACATATTGAGTCTTCTTATGTGATTTGGAGTGGCATTTCGTATTAGGATTAAGTTTGCCAAGACCCTAACTATTAACATTAGAGATATTCCTCATTTTTTTGAATGGAAACCCAAATTGGTTGTGGAACATACTCACTTCCATTTTCATATCACGATATGCATTTGGGAGCCAAATCGAGCTACGTCCCTTGGGTCCCGGTGTTGGAAGAAATTGATAAAAAGTTAGATAATTGGAAACACAAGTGTATTTCGATAGGTGGTCAAATCACTCTCATAAAGAATAGCTTATATAATCTTTCTATTTTTTTTAAAGCACCACTGTCCATGTCAATGAGATGTAGAAAGTAGTAGCATTCTTTTGTTTGGTCAAAAGAGGCGAAGCAAAAGGGGACCGATTTATTTTGGAGAAGCACAAGTTTGAGAAACTTCGTCAATTTTTTTTGGAAAGTTCATGATCGAAAATTCGCTTCGCTAGAGATTATTGCGTGTGTTTAGAATATTAGGACTTATAAATTTGGGACCACAAAGTTTTAATATTTTTAGCTTTAGAAATTTGGAAAAGGAGGGATGAAATATTTTTTTTGTTTTTTTAGTTTATATACTCAGATGAGTGGTAGTCCCTAACATTTTTAAAATGATAAAATAGTAATGAAAAAAATAAGTGTTTTTTTCCCATAATTTTAGTAATAATAGTCCCTGTCATATTTTATTTAGCCGCTAATAAACCCCCTTATAAATTCCAATAATCCTAGTTTTTGTAACTAGGTTACCATTTCATTTAGGTAATTTCTATGGGCACTACCAAAATTGCTAGGGAGCATCAATTGCTAGGGGGCAGCCCATGAATGTGGAGAAATTGCTAGGGTGTACCCAAATATTGCTAGGGGCAGCCCAACCCCCCCAAACCCAAAAATTTCATTTCATTTTCATTATTGACTCTCTCTCCTCAAGAAGAAAAGAAAGAAAGCTCTCTCTCTCCATCTCCTAAACCCTAATTTCTTCTTCTCCATCACTCCATTCTCAATCCCTCCACGAAGATTCTCGAAGAGATGACACACAAGTCAAAGCAACCGGAATCCAGGTACAATCTTCCCTAATTTCTTCGAATTTTTTTTACATTATATTCGAAACCCTAGAATTGGTTTAATTCTTGAAAAAGTTTTTGTAAAATAGGTTTATAATCTCTTGCACTTTTTCTTCCCTTATTTTCGAACACATGAAACCCGAAATTTATGTTGAAACCCTAACCCTAGAACACGACAAAATAGGATTTCGTTATTGGAGTTCGGGTTCACGACATTAGGACTGCCACATTCCTGGCAGTCCTACTTGTTATGACATAGGAGTTGGGTAAGTGCATGTTGTTTCTATTACTTAAGAAGTGTATGTTGTCATGCAGTCCACCGAATAAAAGAATACGGCCCACCGCGTCAAAGCGGAAGGAACGTGCCGAGCGTCCTCGCGAGCGTCCGATAACAATTACCGAACCGGCGCCCGAAGCTCGGTCTCGGACATCGCCACCGGCACGTCAAGCTCGGTCGAAGCAACGAGCTCCTACTCCTACGCCTCCTTCCGACGACGACGACGACGACGACGACCTGCCAATTGCCCAACTCCTATCACGTCAAGAGGGTTCTGCGCCATTTGAGGAGGTCGGTCCTTCTGAGGAGGTCGGTCCTTTTGAGGAGGCCGGTCCTTCTGAGCCGCCTGTCCGTCCGCCCGGTTGCTCACTGTTGGTTTCTTTTGAGAACCACATTGCGTACGAAATATGGAAGAACCCGGTATGTACATGACGTTTGTAAACGGTAGTATACTTTTCAAATATGTATTTAATAATTGATATGTGTTTTGTTGTATACAGAGGACATATCGTATCCTTAGGGCTGTGAGTCACGGGAAGAAAATCGTGTCCTAGCAGTTTACAAGCTTATTCGAGGCCGTCCGGAGCAAAATCATACCGAACGGTTTGCACAATTTGGCGCAAAATGCCTACCGAACAATGGATAGTGCCCTAATATCCGCCTTCGTGGAGAGATGGCACCCGAAGACGAACACATTTCATCTCCCAGCAGGGGAGATGACCATTACACTCGACGACGTCTACCAGATATTGGAGCTGCCAGTGACCGGGCGTGTAATGACCAAAGAACATTACACGAATGAGAAATCTGTGAAATGGTACGAGAAGATCGTCAAGTTCGTCTCAGATCACCTTGGAGTTACGGCTACGAGTTTTACAACTCTACCAGGCTTCAAGAAGTCGTACGAAATTCCTCTATCATTTCTGGTGGACCAGTTCATGAATATGGAGGTGGATGACGATGACGAAGAGACGGTCGACGCGGTGGCTCGTGCGTATATGTTGTTCGTCCTGGGAACGGTCGGCATTCCGGACAAGTCCGGTACGTCGATACATGCTCGGTACATGCTAAACTTATCTGAAGTGGATGACTTCATGGAGATATCCTGGGGAAACGGTATCCTGGCCAACCTTTACCGCGAGCTCGGCATCGCATCCCGTGTCGGAACTAAGACTATGGCCGACTGTCAGACTCTGCTACATGTAAGAAAACTTCTAACAATTTAATCTTGTATACTTAAATTTGTTGTTTTAATTTTTACTATTTGTTGTTTGAATAGGCATGGATATATGAGCACTTTCCGATGCTTAGACGGGCTGACGAAAATCCAGCGTATCTTGAACACCTTCCCCGAGTGTGTCGATGGAGGCCATCCCAGCTGGAAACAAAAAATTGGCAAACACTGGCTTCCATTCGTGAAGTATTAGACAGTTTGGTGCCAGAAGAGGTACTATTATTTGACTAACTTTTTTATGTTAATTTTGTATTGTTGTTAACTATATTCCTACAGATTTTTTAGAATCCATACCGGGATTTACGTGAGTTGAATCGTGAGGTCCAACCGGTTTCTTTATTTCATGGCATGATCACATGCTATGAAATCACGGAGCCGTACATGTCCGACAGAGTACTTCGTCAGTTCGGCTTCGTGCAAACTGTGCCGAAGCGCACATTACGGCTGTTGGAGCCTCCGTGCGGAACCCAACCTTTAAGTTACAAACCGGCAGAATTCGACTGGGTGACCGACTTTTACTCGGAGTGGCAACGACATGTACTTCGGGAATCTGAGAGACGATCGGTCACCGAGATGGCCGACTGCAGCGAGGACTACATGCAGTACTTCCTGGGGGTCGGACATCCTAAGTTGTCGAACCCTACCAACCCGGGTCCCATGGCCGTCGGAGCAGTTGGAGCTCTTCCTTCCAAGAATGCCTTGTATGCTGGGTTGGTGAGAATGGTGAGTTCCGTATTTGTAATAAGACTGAGAATTTCATGTTTGTAGACTTAATTCATTTATACTTTCATTTTCAGTCTCAAAGGGTGAAGGAGTTGGTGCAGACACTCCGGAGAGGTTGCCAAAGTGATGAGTGTGTCGCCGTCGCCAACGAGCTTGAGCGCATCGACGATGTGGTCGACTTCCCCTTCATGAATAATAGGGAGTCTCGTTCCAAGGCCCAGCATGATATGTAGATGGATTTCGATATTTTTCATGATTCAAACTTTAGTTGGCTGTGGATTAGTAACGTACATTTGATGAATTATTGTGGATATCTTGCTTGTTTGAAACTTAATTTGGATGTGGAATGTTTGGGACTAAGTAGTTGTGATGAATTATTGTAGTTGTGATGATTTCAACTCTGTGTGACAATTTGAACTCTGTGGCAATTTGACTCTGTGGTTGTGATGATTTTAACTCTGTGTGGCAATTTGAACTATGTGGCAATTTGACTCTGTGGCAATTTGTGATGAATTTTAACTGTGGCAATTTGTGATGAATCTTAACTCTTTAGCAATTTGTGAAGAATTATAACTCTGTGTGTTGAGTCCCACAAAGAAATCATCACACAGAGTTTCAGTATCAGGACTGCCACACCCATGGCAATCCTACATTGAAGTAGGACTGCCAGGGTGCTGGCAGTCCTACTCAAAACTTGCTGTTACAGCAAGTTTTGGGTAGGACTGCCAGCATCCTGGCAGTCCTACTTCAGTGTAGGACTGCCATGGGTGTGGCAGTCCTGATACTGAAACTCTGTGTGAATTTGATTCACACATAAATTTCACACAGAGATTCATAGATAGGACTGTCACACCCTTGGCAGTCCTACACTGAAGTAGGACTGCCAGGGTGCTGGCAGTCCTACTCAAAACTTGCTGTTACAGCAAGTTTTGAGTAGGACTGCCAGCATCCTGGCAGTCCTACTTCAGTGTAGGACTGCCAAGGGTGTGGCAGTCCTATCTATGAATCTCTGTGTGAATTTGATTCTCACATAAATTCATCACAGAGATTTTTAGATAGGACTGCCACACCCTTGGCAGTCCTACACTTAAGTAGGACTGCCAGAGTGCTGGCAGTCCTATCCAAAACTTGCTGTAACAGCAAGTTTTGAGTAGGACTGCCAGCATCCTGGCAGTCCTACTTTAGTGTAGGACTGCCACGGGTGTGGCAGTCCTGATACTGAATCTGTGAATTTGGTTCACACATAAATTACACACAGAGATTCATAGATAGGACTGTAACACATAAATTACACATATAAGACACATGTATGTACATATAACACAGGTAGACACAGGTAAACACATATAACACAGGCAGACACATATAACACAGGTAGGCAAAATCAAACACATATAACTCAAAATTTACTCTATATATATTGCTGGACTTCATATTTCACTGTATACAAAAGTGGTCCTCCATATACAAAATGTTAGACTGTAAATATATCTATACTTAGTCGATTTCGACGTCGTAGTGGTTAGCAGGTAAGTCTCTTGGCTCCTCAATCTTCAACAATCTCTTACAATGGTTGATCTGCTCAACGAAAGGTGTGGTCCAAGCGATGGCTTCGACCGGTGCTCTTTTGTACAAAACTGTTGAAGGTGGAGGAATCGGAGAATGAGCTATCATCTTTAGTACAACGAAGTGATCCCCGATCAGACCTATAGTACATATGGATGACGGAATGACGGAATATATTTGTCTCGAAATATATTGTCTTCATTGTAGACATGTTCTTCTCATCTTCATGTCGTATGACGGAATATATTCGTCTCGGTGCAACTCCGGAGGTGGTCAAGTCTTCGACTATCTTCTTCTCCGTATCGTTCAACCGTCCGACATACGGATGACCCAATAGTGTCTCGACAAACTCATGGTTGTGGGTTCCATTCTTCACTTCTACTGTCCATTTTCTCTCTTCTTCGTTTCTGATATGTATCGTGAATGGACAACCACATTTTCTCGTTCCAACATTTCTTCTTGGAACTTTACTTTGGATAACTTCTACTGTGTTTTTCTTGTGCGTCCTGAACACACCACCTCTTTCACAGCCCACCACCACAGTTTGTCGTCCCGGTCGATTTCGGGCCGATCTGGATATCACTAGAACAATGTTGTTTTCCCGTCCGACTTCTCGACACCAATGTACCGCACCCTCGCTTGATTCAAAACATAGATCGGTCCAAAATAAATGGGCTACATTGACTGCAATTGGAGCCGGTACCGCAAAATCGGAAGATCTCAAGTCCTACAATAAATGTTCTTCGGTTAGTACAATTAGACAAAATCCTAAAGTAAATAGGTTTCATAGATTAGGCCCGTGCATAAGATTGGTGTCCATAAATAGCAAATTGTGTTAATAGCAAGACCGTCTTCTGTGAAGGACTGCAATAAAACTCTGCATTCTAGTATTATAGACTAGGACTGCCAGAGTGGTGGCAGTCCTTCACAGAAGAAGGACTGCCAGGACCCTGACAGTCCTACCTATTTGTAGGACTGCCAGGGTCCTGGCAGTCCTTCTTCTGTGAAGGACTGCCACCACTCTGGCAGTCCTAGTCTATGATCGGGACTGCCTGAGTGTTGGCAGTCCTCTGTGTCACAGCACGAGTTTAGGTCCGAGCTCAAGTTCAAATGTAGTTACCAAGAGAGCTTCCGATGCATCAAAGTTGTCTTCGGACGTGGCGGGAACGTGTTCTTCGGACGTGGCGGGAACGTTTGATGATCCCGGTTGATCCATGTTCAATATTTTTCTATATTTAACACATAATTCAACTTTAATATGTGAAATTCTTGTTTAAAACATGAAACATATTATAGTTCGATGACTTACCAAAAATTTGGAGAAGTCAATGACCTAGAGTTGAGGGAGAGAACAATTTGCCAAAAATGTAGGGAGAAAAGAAAAAAATTAGGGTTTTAATTCTTTGACCTAAGAGAAGAGAAGGAGGGAAGAAAATAGTTGAGGGAGAAAAGAAAAGAGAAGAAGGAGAGAGAAAATGAAAATTGGTATTTATAGTTGTGCTTGGACTAGCCCCTAGCAAAATTTTTGGATGACAAACTTGTAATAAACTTGAAAAAATTTGGGCTAGCCCCTAGCAATTTTGGTAGTGCCCATAAAAAAAACCTTCATTTATATATGCATCCATCCATCCATCCATCCTCCACAATGTCCTATTTATCACTAGTCAATTTATCCGCTCCCCCAATTTAGATCTGTGACGGAGTGATCTTATAAAGACCCTCCTCCTCCTCCTCCAGATCTGTACATCTTCTTCTTCTCTCTAAGCAACAGCAATGGAGCTCTTCTATTACTTAGTCTTTGGGGGCCTGTCGATGGTAGTGGCGGTGCTGGAGCTGAGCAAGAACAACAAGGACCGCGTCGCCACCTCCTCCGCCTTCAACTCCTTCAAGAACAACTACTTGGTCGTCTACTCTCTCATGATGGGTATGCACACACTCCATCCTCCTCCCCCTCCTCTCCAATTCCATGCCGTTTCCGGATCCGGACCCCCTCCCATCCCCTACCCGGATCCGATCTGAGCCTCCCTTTTCCCTCCTCCTCCGGTCGATCGATGGAATTAGGGTTACGGTGCGTTAGGATTTTGTGGAGGGGATGATTGCTTTCTGTCGTTAATGGGAACAGTTATTAGTAGATAGTTTCGCGTTCTCGAAGAATGTGAATGTTGGTCCCGGAGTGCTTTAAATCTTTGATTTTGCTTCTGCTGTTCGCTGTGCCGATGATTGCGTCGTTGGCGCGATGCTGCATTTGTTTCGTTTTCTCGAGAAATGCTAACAATTTGGGGGAGAAAATCTCAGACTTGTCGATGGTCGATTGTTGTCGGTGATAATAGTGTTGCCACTTCTATAGCATTCTAATTTATTGATGAATGCCAAGAATTTGGGAGATCCGGGAATTGTTCGGATTACTCTTATGCTACATTTTTGTTTTTTTGTTGTTGTTCACTTATTCTAATTGTGGTCCTTTCTTTGGCATCAGCTGGAGACTGGCTGCAGGGTCCTTACGTCTACTTCCTCTATAGTTCGTATGGTTTCGACAAGGGAGACATTGGCCGGCTCTTCATCGCCGGTTTCGGATCTTCGATGCTGTTCGGGACTGTGGTCGGGTCTTTGGCTGACAAGCAGTGAGCGTTTATTTGTGGTTTTGATTTTGTGTTTGGTCGATTGGATCTGTCGGTATCTTTACGTTTTCATTTACATAGGGTGCTGTTGTTGAATCCGAATGTAGGGGCCGTAAAAGGGCATGCATTACCTACTGCATAACGTACATACTCAGCTGTGTCACCAAGCACTCTCCGCAGTATAAGGTGCTGATGTTGGGCCGTATATTGGGAGGAGTTGCGACATCTCTTCTTTTTTCTGCCTTCGAGTCGTGGCTCGTCGCAGAGCACAATAAGGTGAAGTTTACCAGCTATTAAGCTTCTGGTACTTCTCTCTTTTAGGAAATGTTTTATTCAAGTATTGGTTGATATTTGCTCAATATAGAAACCAAGGTTCGCAGTATCCGTATCGGACCCTAATCGGGATCGACGGTATCGGCAGTATCAATGGTTTCTGATCGGAGTATCGGACTTTTTGATACCGGAAAGCAAATAATTATTAAAAATTTAGAATAAATATTTTATACATTTAGGTATAATTTTAAGTAATTTATGTAATGTTTCTTAATAGTTTTGAAATTGAATGAAATAATAGTCACCCTTGTTGATTGGTTTACCTGCGATATATAACTAATAAGTTTTCTTCATTTATATGCTTTTACAATCTTACTATGCTTTTACACACTTGTTGATCGGCCATTTTTGTTTAATTTTCTTTGTCAAATTGACTGGGAAAGAGATCCCCAACGTCAGTATTGGTAGCGGTTGGTATCGGATCTGGACATGTCAAACCGTATCGGTATCGGCCGTATCATACTGGTATCGGCCGATTCTGAAAACTATGATGGAAACTAGGGTGGCTTGTTAGAGATTTGATTTGTCTATTTCCTTATGGGGATATGCAATTGGTTTATGTTGTTTTCTGATCAGTTGGCTGTTTATTACATTAATAATGGTTTATTGGTGATATAAGTCTTTAACAAGAGCACAAGTTCTAGTGTTTCTAATTGGAGAATTAAGCAAATCTAGCAAATTTTAAGGGAAAGGTGTGAAATGTATGTTTAAAACATAAGCAATATTTCAGCAAAATGTAAACTCAATCAAATCTATTGTCATTTGTCATTGCAATATATCTACAAATATTTCTCAAGGAGCCTAAGAAGTTCAACTAGAAAACATTAGATTGAAGTCATAATAAGAAATGGAAAACTATTCTGATGAAAATTCAAGAAAGAAATACTTTAATAGTAATGTAGGGTTAGTTGTTTTTCTTTCCTTAATTGTCAGATAGGGTTCAAACTTTGGCATTAAATTCATATGCACAGCCATATATGTACCAGTTGCATTCCTCTTTTCTAGATGAAGCATATAACTTATACTACTAATCGTCCTGCAAACCCCTGCAAACCGAAACCTAAAAGATATATCTATGCCTTTACTCTCTTTCCTATTGCAACACTCACGAGTATCACAAATATGTTGAAGGGTATGACGAGTCAAAAAACTATTGGTACTTATGAGGAATTAATATTGTTGTTCGTAGTTTATATGGATGTCTTATAGTGGGTCGATTGTTACTGTTTAAGGCTCGTCTCTTCTACAGACCTGATGGCAGTTTTCTTTCATGATAATCACTAATTGTTGTTTGGAGTTTATTTGTGTGTGTTTTTCACTAGATCTACCACATTGCTAAATCAGGATGCTATATATTATCTTCATGCGTAGAGTACCGATTTTCACATTCTTTAAATTAATTCTTGTCTATCACTCTTTCACAGAGGGGATTTGAACCACAATGGCTGTCCTTAACTTTCTCGAAAGCTATATTCCTTGGGAATGGTCTCATTGCCATTGTAGCTGGCCTATTTGCAAACATGTTGGCTGATAACTTGGGTTTTGGCCCAGTAGCCCCATTTGATGCTGCTGCATGCTTCCTTGCAATTGGCATGGCAATTATCTTATCAACCTGGACTGAGAATTATGGAGATCCTTCTGACAACAAGGATTTACTTACTCAGTTTAAGGGTGCAGCACTAGCCATTGCATCCGGTAAGAAGGCACTGTCTTTATTAAATGTCTAAGGAGCTGCTCATGTTTTCTTATGTCAAACATCAATATGAACAATTTATGCAACTGCAGATGAGAAAATTGCCTTGCTGGGTGCTATACAATCACTGTTTGAAGGATCTATGTATACCTTTGTGTTCTTATGGACCCCTGCTTTAAGCCCAAATGATGAGGAAATTCCCCATGGTTTTATCTTTGCAACCTTTATGTTGTCTTCAATGTTGGGAAGCTCCATTGCATCTCGGCTGATGTCCCGTGCTTCGCTAAAAGTTGAAAGCTATATGCAGATAGTTTTTGCAGTCTCTGCATTCACTCTTCTCCTTCCCATTCTGACCACCGTAAGTGTCCTTTCTGCTACCGTTGAATACTTCAAATGTGATCAGTCTATGACTTGACTAATAATGTGAAACAGTTCCTAGTTCCATCTACTTCGGAGCAACGTGGGAGCATCTCTTTGGCAGGTTGTATTCAACTCTTCGGGTTTTGTACCTTTGAGGCATGTGTGGGCATCTTTTGGCCATCTATAATGAAAATGAGATCCCAATACATTCCTGAGGAGGCCAGAAGTACAATCATGAACTTCTTCCGCATTCCCCTCAACATCTTTGTCTGCATTGTACTTTACAATGTAAGCTAATGCTGTCATATCTCTTCACACTATAATATGGTTCCATGATATTTTTTCTAGATAATATCACTCCTATATATTCTCTTAATATATGGATGTTTTAACATACCTCTTTCATATTCATTCCATATATGAATTAGAGTTCATGATTTAGATAACAATTCCAACAAGTATGTTTGCATCCTTTGTTGAATCATATTTAGTGCATCTGTGTAATATATACACATACACATATGCATAGATGAATGCTTTCTGTTTCCCACATTGATTTGTTTTCATTTAAGTGGCATCTCATATTATATTGAAGTTTTTGGTTATCTATAGGACCTACTTCAACTGGTCATCTCGTGGAGCATGTTTATATTTATAGTATTACTTTTTTTTTTGAACCTTAAATCCTTACCCTGACTTATGTGTTATCAACTTATCAGAGCAATACACATATGTTAGATCTATTACCTTTCTTTTGGATGTGTATATTCACCAGTAATGTCTATTGGTTTCATGTTCATCAAAATTACTCTCTATTTTTTAGTGCTTAAAGATGCATGATACTGCAAAAATATCTATAAACATTCTAAAGTGATCAAATGATATGTTCTATAGTGGCATATTATAGCATAATTGAAATTTCTTCACATAATAGTTAGTTCTGAATCTCTGACGATTTTCTAAAGATACAAGGCTTGACTTTTTCTGACATGGAAGTGATTTCTTGCAATATTTGCTAATCAAGTTTTCTTGATGCAACCTACGTGGAAGATTGAAGAACAACATTCTAGCATTGTTACTTAGATAATAATCCAAATGTTTAGGCTATGCATCACACTCTCAGTTCTCTGAAGATTTTTTTTTTTGAGAATAAGTGGTGTAAATCATTCCCCTGCGTTGCAGTAATGATAATTAAATGAAACAAAGACCCAAATACAAGACAACGAGCAAGTTTTCTTATGAATTGTTTGAATGTTGTTTTGAAACTTTCTAATTTCGTTTTGAAGATGCATGATACTGCAAAAAATCTCTCTAAACATTCTAAAGTGACCAAACTATATGTTCTATAGTGGCATAAAATAGCACAATTGAATTTCTTCACACAATAGTTCTGAATCTTTAATGCTAAAGATATGAGGCTAGATTTTTTCTGACATGTAAGTGATTTCTTGCACTATTTTCTAATGAACTTTTCTCGACTCAACCTACATGGTAGGTTGAAGGACAACATTCTTGCATTGTTACTCAGATGATAATCCACATGTTGAGGTTATGCACCGAAATCTAGTTCTCTAATGAATTGTTTGAAATGTTGCTTTGAAGGTAAATGCGTTCCCCATCACCATCATGTTTGGCATGTGCTCTATTTTCCTTTTCATGGCTTCTGTTCTGCAAAGGAGACTGATGGTGGTTGCAGAAATCCACAAATCAAGTAAGTTTAGTACATAGTATCTAAATGATACCTGAACTCAAGGTAGACATGTTTATGTTTTCAAGAATCAAGTTGAACAATTTAGGCCCTTTATGTACACCCACCATATTTTTAAACCTCAAATTACATGTATTCTATTAGTTTTGAATTGATTATGGGAACAAACCATAAGGAAGTTGGTTTCTTCGACTCATTTATCATAATATGATTCAGTTTCTAAAATATTTCATTATTTAGCCTTCCTATGCTACTTTTTGTAACATTTGACCTTACGAACCTTGCATGTGCATGCAATTTGTACAAGATGGCCGAGTAAAATGTGTTTTTTGGCTTGCATGTGTGCAGTGTTCTAAATTTCAGCCTAGGCGGCCGTCAGCCATACCGAAAACCCCCTAGGCAGCGGTCCTAGGCGGGTATGGGGCCTAGACGGCCCTATTCGGCGCCTAGGCGGGCTATTCGGCCGTTCTTTTTGAAAGTTTTCCAAAAAAAAAAAAAAATTCTGAAAAACAAATCATATTTGAATTTCGAAATTCAAAAAAAAATGTACTCAGTTGGCTCTGCCGGCTGCCGCATCCGCTGACTGCTGCTGGTGGTGGATGCTGTTGTTGCTGGCTGCTGCTGTCTCTAGAGAGGACATCAGTTGCTGCCCCTGATGAGGGGAGGGGAGGGCCGGAGGATAGGAGAGGAGAGGAGAGCTGTGTTGTGAAAACTCTCTCCTCTCCAACTGATAAGTTTGGATTCGAACCCTTAACCTTCAAAACCAACACTTAAACACAACTCTGCTAGCCATAGGAGCTCGTAGAGTTTTGTGTTAATATATTACATATACACTATATTGTGTGTGTGTGCGCGCGCAAAACAAAGTAATAATAAAAACAAATCGGCGCCTAGGAGCTAGTCGGATCCTCGGCGCACCGATTCCACCTAGCGATAGCTATAACATTGCATGTGTGCAAGCTTATGGCTTGATTCACTTACCCGTTTAGAGAGTAATTTTGTCGTTGAAAGCTCATTTGTACCTTTGAATTTTGTTTGTTTAGGAGATAACCATTTTAATATTAGACCCCACATATCCTCATTATTAAAATCTCTGTTGAATTTTGTTTGTTTAGTAAATCTGTCTTCTAATATCATGCCCTTTTATTTGAAGCTCCCTGTGCCTGTTAATTTTGTTCTATAAGCAGATCTGTCTTCTAACATCAGACAAAAGATAACCCCCACCACATATCACCATCCTATAGTAGCAAAGTATCTGACCCACTACAAATGTAACAAATCACGATCCCTTGGTAGCAAGAGAATTTGATGATAACCAATGTATCTCTGTCATTTAACAAGAGACCATTGAAAGTTTTAAATAAAAAGAAGAAACATGTAAAGCTGTGTAAGTGGCAGTTTAGGACCAACACAAATTGAATGCATGACAATGGGACTTTTGCAAAAAGCTGATGTCCTGTTGCGTGCCTAAATATGACCAAAGTCCTATAACTTGTTTCAATTTGCCTCATAACATGTGCCTAATACATTATGAATGAATTTTATTAGAACAGTAGTCTTCTTCCCTCTTTTTGTGTACACTTCGTAAGTTTTTAACTTTTGAATGCTGGTATAACATCTTCATCTCAGAATCAGTATCCCCACAACAAGGAGTATCCAGCATGTACATTTATCTTAGTGCTTGTACCAATCATTTTTTCTTGAAATCTGTCAATTCAAGAAAAAGTAAATATCCAAAATTAAAAATAAAATTTGCAGTCGTGTATTTTTCATTTGTTGCCTTTCTCAGTTCCAAAGCACGGATGTATAGTTTTGTGTTGCTGTGTTCTCATTGTGGACAATGTTTTGCAGAATCTCAAGATTGGACATCACTAAAGGAGAGGGATCCTGAGATGGAGCCGTTAAGTATCTAATAAATAAGAAGATCAAGCAAATAGGGTCAAAACATCGCAGTAATTGTTGCTGCTTATTCCCATAATATGTTACACATGCATTGTGGTTGTTCAATAAGTATTCTCTTATGACGGAGTTGGATGAGTTCAAAAGCGCAATCAACTTCATGGACACCATCGATTGAAAACTAGCCCGAGAGAGGCTCCCTTAGTCTTTTTGGTTCATAGAGAATTCTTTACGAGGGTAGATTGTGCCAACTTATGCAAGTACCTCTTAGTAGTTGCGGTTAGTGGATTACTTGGTGGATCTTCTTCCTTGTTGTTACTTTTTTTTTCTCTCTCCCTCAACTAATTAGCTATTATATATCCTATAGTTGATATTTGTCTTTTGATATTTGCGATTATAGGCTTTGGTCTATAATTTCATCAGGTATACATAATATTAGCGTCCAAGACTCTGTTGAATGTAATACAGTTTGATTTTGTTCTTTCAATATAAAAGTTGTTCTGTATCTTTGTTATTTCCTTGTATTAGTTGTAATTTTATGCGTCTTGTTGGTTGATCAGCTGTCAAGTTGTCTTGGAAATCATGCCAGTCTTTCTCAAAATTGCTCAAGGTAAATAAGCCAGCTTGCTCTGGGGCCTTTTAATTTGATGTAACCATTGAATCACAGGACCTGTACGTTTTTACAGATACCATTTCTCTTATTAAAAATGTTTGTCAACGTAATCTTAGATGTAATGTAACTTCCAATTAAATGTGTACTTTTAAGCAAAGTTATATTACATGCTCTTATGGCCTGTTTGGTTTCCGGGATTTGGGTACGTGAAGGGGCCAAAATTAGGATTTGTGGGACTTCTTTACGTGTTTGGTTTGAGGATTTGCAGATAATAATTACTGCAAGCACACAAGGTGTTAACTGGGCCGGGCGGTCCGATTTCCAGCCCGGGAGCAGTCCGGTCAAATCTGGTCTGGGCCGGCTCGAGTCCAGTCAACGATCCGAACCGGCCTGGTCCCCTTACTCGTGGGTCCCAGCTGGGTTCCACTTTCAAACCCGCTAGCCCGGTTCGGACAAACCCAATTAACCCGGTCGGACTGGCCCGGCTCAGGCTCGGTTGGACCCTTTTTTTATTTTTATTGAATTTGACTGTTGGGTCCGGAAAAGACCAAAATGTCCTCATTTTTAGGAATGTTTTTGAACGTTTTAAGGGTATTTTGGCCACTTTGCTGAAAATGATCAAAAAATACCCTTACAACAACTATATTTTGAGGGTATTAGGTGTAATGCCCCGTTCGGCATCGGTGCATTATGATGAGTCGTTGACTCGAAGAGTTGCGTTGACCCGATGAGATATCGATGCGAATCGATGCGAGAGTTACGTTGGCCAAAGGTAAGCTTTGAGTCGATTGGAATCTATGAATCGAATCGATGCAAAGGATAAGTTCCGTTGAGCAAGTGCTAATGTTGGTTGATCTGGTGTGCAGGCTATGCCTTTATGCTGGATTACGGATCGTGGTATGGGCGCGATAGGCCAAATCAACCGAGTAGTTCAAAGGAATGGCTAAGTCCGGGAGTTAGCTATGCGATCGAGTTATGGAAGCGAGACGCTTCAATCGGCGAGACGGCAAGGCGTATCGGCTTAAGGTGGGCGGGTTCTTGACTCTCTCTCCCTATTCCTTCACGTCTAATAAAATATGTCATTGTTTGCGTAAGATGTTATCGAGTTAGCGAGCGTGGCTCGGCGACGAAAAGTCTAAGTATGCGTTGAACATTAAGGTAGAACATTGAACAATCGAACAATTGAAGCGACGTGCATCAAGTGTACGGGTCGCGGTAGGGCGGTGATGCTAGAACATTGAAAGACAATATGAGATGTGCATCATATGCACGGCTCCGAGAACATTGAACACTAGGCGTAGAACATTGATTACGGCGCTGAGCGTGCCCTCGGGCACTTATGTTACGAAAAGACTAAGTAATACGGAATTATGCTATGAGTATAACTTACGAATGGTACGCGTTGAATATGAGTATGAGATGACTAAGCCGTTGGGTGTCGTGCATCAATATGGATGTGTTGGGGCATAACGCCGACGGAGCTCCCCATATGAATGGTGGATTATGTTTATGAGACGCGAATATGTTTATGGCACGGAAAACCGTTTATGGCACGGGAAACCGTTTATGGATCGAGACTATGTTTATGAAATGGAGGATTTGGTTGGAATGTTATGTGTGTTTGCTATGGCGCGTATTGCATGGTCAATGGACTTGGATTGCCCGTGCACGGGTACGGCTTCCCTCGAACGGTTACGCCGGGGCGCCGGGACCGTTCGGCCTAGGAGGGAATTATGTGTGGTATTTATGGTGCACAACATTCGGACGGATTACGACCGTCCAGTGCTGTGATAAGCTATGATATCCGTAAGTTTGGGATCCTTCGGATACTGGGCTAGCAACCCGTATCGAAGCGATTGTAGGCTTACACATAAGAGATGCCAAGTCCATTACGGTGCGAAACACCGTGACCTTCATATAGATAGGGCCGGTGGGCTGAGATGAGAGTCGGGTGCAGGCGCAGGGCCTGCGACCCTTATGCATGGTCTAAGTTTATGGTTGGTTGTTGCGTGAATGAATATGATTTCATGTTAAGTTCTAACTCGTGCAGGCTAGGCAATATGGGACGAAGATGAGCACGAACACTATGTTTACGTTCATATTATGGCTAACTGTATCTGCTGCAGGAACACGGTATGGGACACATTTATGATAATGTGCTATGTTTAAGTATTGCCATGAAACTGATCCTAAGGCTAAATAGAAAGATCACAATTTAAGATGCATGTTTAACTAAATGGATTAAGTGTTTGGTTTGGTGCGAGCGGGTCTTGATCAGTGCGAAGCGAGGACGAAAGCAATAATCCCCCACTAGTTTATGTGCATGCTCAGGTTATGATCGGCTCGGGGCGGGGCTTGGCTTGGATGTGCCGAGGCATGGAGTCCTTGGCGTTCAAGAGGAGCTACCGCATAGGCGTTCGGACTTGCGACCTGGAGATGTTCGGCCGAAGACTACTTGGTGGCTATACAGAGGCATAATATATGTAACAATGTAATCCTTTGTGAGCTAGAGAGATCATGAGCATTGTAGCCAATTGGCATAATATGTTGGGCTATTCAGAGCCTTTGTAACCTTCAGTTCATTATGAATAAAAGAGATTCTTGTGTTATTCTTTGTTTCCTTCCGCTGCTTATGTTACGAATTTGAGATAATTACTATGTGAATCGTTATCTTGCCTTGCACGAGCGCAACTCCAGGCTCGTGCGGCATCACGCCCCAGCGAGGACGATAATTTGGGTAAAATCTAGCGAGGACGAGCGATTTCCCGGGTTGGGGCGTGACAAGTTGGTATCAGAGCGGTTCCATCCTTTGGACCGTGCGTGAATCTCTTTGACCCTCAGTTGTTTCGCTATCGAATTCAGTTGACTCTAAGTTGTTTCCGCAACCGCATGGCTCATAGATCTGTTCGACGCTACATTGGATGTTCCATACAATAAGTCTATATTAAGTGCGTACGTCTGCCACAAGTATGTCGTGACTATCACGTGATCTCCGGGTGCCATCGGAGAGTGTTGATTGCACGAAGTGCAACGAATATGGTGATGTTGGTTGCATGAAGTACAATGATATACGTATTATTGGTCGTACGAAGTGCGAGATGTTATGTGTTGTTGGTCGCACGAAGTGCGAGGAAATATGTGTTGTTGGTCGCACGAAGTGCGAGGAGATATGTGTTGTTGGTTGCACGAAGTGCAACGAGTCGATATGTGAGGTAATGCGTGTTATATGGCTATGCGAACGGATATGTGTTGTTGGTTGCACGGAGTGCAGCAAGTCGTGAATCGTTCGTTGCATCGGTGCAACGAGTCGATATGGTATGATGCGTGTCGTATGGCTATGCGGATGGATAGCGATATGTTGCACGAGATTGAGTAAAGACCTTAATTATCTAGAATGAGTTGTTGCACGAGTTGCAATGAGTAACGAGTCGAGTTGAGTAAGCGAACATGTATGTTGGCCGAATGTCGCGTTGAGCTTGAATAAGCGAATATTACGGATGTGATCGATATGATCGCCATGGTACGGTTAGATCGAATGTATGTCAACTTAAGTGAACGATGGTGTATGTTGGTTCAGTTGTTGTGCCAACTCGAGTAAGCAAACGCTAGAGCTGGGATCGGAAGGATCGCCATACGGGATAGTTGATCGGAAGATAGGTGTCGGATCTATGCGGAGTGTAAAGTCGAGTAATGACTCGATTTCGAGTGGTATATGCAATACCAATTATGCGAGCAAGTGTAGCGAAGTATTGTATCGATAAGATAGGCTCGATCCTGAGTGGTATATGGAATACCACTTGGCGATAGCTATGTTAAGCCGTTTGGTGACTTGCGATAGAGTTGTCGAGGCGATTATGTTGTTACGATAGGTTTGTCCGCAACGGACGGAGTAATACCGAGACTTGAGTGAGAATGACTTGAGAGAAGTCGATGCAAGTATGCTTCGATGAATTGAGTTGAACGATTATGTACGAAGTCATTGTAAGCCCCTGTTTTTCAAATTTTAGTTAAATTAGTGTTAATTAATTTTTAATGTCATTTATAGCCTTAAAAAAATTATTAGGATTTTTAGGAATTTTTCTAGAATTTTTAAATAATTTTTTAATGAGTTTTAATACTAAAAATATCAATTTGTACTTTTCTAAAATGTTTTAATATTATTTTGTAATATTTAGAATTATTTTATATCATTATGCAATTTGTTAAATTATTTTTTTTATAACAGTTGCAAATTATAAATTGTTTCATTTATGTTATGCAAATTATTTATTGCATTTACCTACTGGAGGTATTTGTAAATATCCTAAAGTCTAAGGACCTAAGTGTAAATCCTAACCCTAACTGCCCCCGACGACCGCCACGCCGACGACGACCCGATCTTTTTCGTCTTCTCCGGCCAGCTCGACGCCCCCAACCGACCTAAGACCCTATAAAACGAGCCCCCCGTCCTAAACCCTAACCCTAGCACAACCCTACGACCGCCCTGACCCCCCTTTCTTCCCCGACGAACCTAGACCTAACCCTAACTCCGGCGAGACTCGACGCCGCCTCCACAGCAATCTTCACCACCAACCACCACCGTCGACGAGTTCGCTGCAGCGAGCTGAGTCGATCGCCACCACTCCGCCGCGACCACGTCGCCTCAGCCGCCGTCGAGCACCCTCGAAACCCATCGAGAAGTCGGACACGTAAGTAGCAGCGTCAAATACGTGTCGTGCGTGTCTCGTTTTCACGTACGACGTTCGCCTGGACACGAGCATCCTAGGGGTAAGTCTGGACACAATGAATTCGACCTGTGCGTGTCGTGCTTAGCACGGACACGCGACGCCTGTGTCCCTAACTGTCAGGACACAGGGTTTGTGATATCGGGTTTACTGTTATTAGCTTGAAACCTAAATAAAATAAACCTAAGTCTAATCCTAACACAGCGGGCCAATTGGCCCACTGGCCAGCGTAGCAGTATTAAACACCCCCCCTTTCTGTGGGCAGGGTTCGAGCCCCCCTTACTGCTGTTATCTCTTTTCCTTTTTCTTTTCCTTTTTCTTTTTCTTTTTGTTTTGTTTTATATATATAATTATATATATGTATACATATATTTGTATATATATATTTTTTTTGTATACATATATTTGTATATAAATATATGTATTATTATATATACTATATTATGTATATATATATGATGTTTTTCTTATATATATATATATATATATATATATATATATATATATATATATATATATATATATATTTTATTTTTAGTACTTTATATATATATATATATATATATATATATATATATATATATATATATATATATATATATATATATATATATATATATATATATATATATATATATATATATATATATGTATTGTGTACACACACATATATATATATATATATATATATATATATATATATATATATATATATATATATATATATATATATATATATATATATATGTGTGTGTACACAATACATATATATATATATATATATATATATATATATATATATATATATATATATATATATATATATATATATATATATATTTTCTTGTGTATATGTATATTATTATAAAAAAAAATGTATATTATTATATATATATATACATATAATATATATATATATATATATATATATATATATATATATATATATATATATATATATATATATATATATATATATATATATATATATATATATATATATATATATACTATTATATGTATATGTATACATTATTTGTATATATATATATATATATATATATATATATATATATATATATATATATATATATATTTTATGGTTAGGTATTTTCTTACACACACACACATATATATATATATATATATATATATATATATATATATATATGTATATATATATATATATATGTAATATTTTAACATATATATATATATCCATTATGTAAATATCCATATATTTATGTATATATATATTATTATATATGTATACCATTTTACATATGTATTTCACTATACTTAGAGTAAGTTATTTTTCTATGTAAATATACTTATCATATTTTTATAATTTTGCCTTATTAAAATATTAATATTTATTTTGCACTTTCTACCAATTTGTATTTTAGTGTATTTAAATTACTGCAACAATTTGGTGTCCAAGCCTAGCATGGGTTTTTGGGCCCAAATGTGTTTTCACACATTCAAGACCTGTACAAGTCATATTGGACTTGATTCATGGCCTTGGGTCCTGTATTTGAACTTTGGTTCAAATTATATACATGGACAAAAATACGCAGATAATTAATTATTTAATTTCAATTGTGTGCAATGCTGTTTTCGGATTTCTAAAAATACTTAGAGTACCGTTAAAATTCTGGAAAAATAGTATTTAGATACTACGTTAAGTTAGCTAATTCAGTATAATTTTTATAGTATTTAAATTACAGTTTTGCCACTAGTTTGGCTTATGGAACCAAAACTCATTTTCTGTATACTTAGGAAAACTGATTTTTATAAAATACTTGTACTGGTTAATAAATTCCAGAAAAATTATAATAGATTTCTATAATTAGCAAGGATCTTTTTTGGTACTTTACTTTAAGTAAAACTAGGCTTTTTGTCTATCTCAAAAATTGCTAAAACACAATGATCATTTGATTTATTTATTGATTAATTACGACTTGTAACTTTTTGTGCTATTTTAAGTTTTAGCCGTATTGAACCCCACCCCTCACTAGTGTAAAGACCCTAGGAAGTTAGTTAAAGTAGTGTGTCATCCCACATTGGTCTCCTATGCCAGAATCATCATTTTGGCTAGGTACCCAGTCACAAGTCGTGTTTCACAGATTAGTGTCTTAGCGTTTTAGCTTAGTATAAAAACTAAGTTATTGCATTTACTTCTACAGTGACGAGTTATCGGACATCCATAGCACTTTTATCGCAGCTTGTTTTGCTTTGCTAGAGGCAAGTACTTTCTACGAACTTTACATACTGCTATAACAATAAACTGTGATTTACCAACCATGTTAAATGCTGATCCTTGGGGTAGCAAGTTAGAACTTTACATGTTGTATTACTTTCAGTCTCTACCATGTTTATACCGTATCTCATATTTCTCACATGCTTAAATAACGGGTTAAGGGGAAACTGCTAGTAGTGTACGTGATCATGACCCCCTTCTCCGTATGTATTTACCAAGCACCGTTACATTCTATATGTATCTGTGTCGTATGTCTGGTTCCGCATTTGTGTATGGATATACACCGATGCCGTTATGTGTACGTATGTGCACATCAGAAAATTGATATGTACCGCTGTACATCCTGATTACCTATTGACTGATCACTCACCTACTACAGTTTTAAACTTTAAAATGAATATCTATTGCCATGATAAAATGTACCTAAAAACTGAACAAACTTGATATGTCATTTCTTTTCATCACACGATCAGTATTATATGTTTGTTAGATTCAGTACTTGCTCCCGTCCTGACAGGATAACGTTGTTGGTGTCCTTACTGAGGAGGAGTTACTCTGCGACACATATTATGGAGATACTATCGAGGACCCGGCTTTGCTTTACGAGGATGTTCCTGTGGGGAACCTCGCCTAGTTGTCTTTTTGCTTTAGACAGTTTGAGAGTAGTCATGTATTAGGCTACATATTTTGTAACTGGACATGTATCCAGTTTTACATTTCAGACTTGTACTTTGGACTTATTTCTATATGAAACAGCTTTTGTGTTTGGAGTATTTATGACTTTTATTCACTTATAGAACTGTTAGCACATTTAGTCTTATCCTGTTGTCTTTAGAACAGCTTACTACATTTTATCTCAAGCGTAGGCTGGGCATGACTCAGCCTGGCCCAACAATTTGGGTATCGGGTCGTGACATATTTTTAGTGGTGGCCCATGCAGGTCCTGACTAAATTGTTTGGTTACGTTATTGTACCAAGCATGCTTGCAATTAGGAACTTAAGGTAATTAGACAATATTTAGTAATGACGCTTAGAACACCTAGTGGAATGCTAGGATTGCAACATAGGAAATACATCACATGCTTGCTATTATAATTAGATTTTTTTGCCTATGATTGCTTACTTTAACAAGTCCTTATAAGTCCTTTTTATTTGTAATTTAGATGGTGTTTACTCGTTCATCCCAGTATGTTACACCCGAGAAAGGGGCCCTCCTTATCCAGTCAGCTGACCAGTCGACTGATATACCTCCACCTACCACATTCTCCCACTCCACAGATCCACAGACCCAGATGCCTCCACCACCTTCCACATCCCAGTCCCAGCAGGCCCCGATACTTCCACCACCCCCTATCACTATACCCACCCAGGCTTCCGTCACACTCGACGGGAACCAGCTGCTCACTCTGATTCAGGGGTTCCTAACAACCCATCAGGAGCAGACTACCCTACTCCGCCAGAGCATGAAGTGTAATGCCTGTGTTCGTATTACGTATTTTCGGATACGTATACGTATTTTATTCTGTATTGCCTGATTCCTTGTTTAGCTCTCGGCTTGGTTTAACTCTCGGTTTGGGTTGGCTTGGTTCGGCCGGCCCAATGCTTGGTTCATCATGGGCCAAGGGTGGAACCCCTTAGCCTATGCTTCTCCTTCATTTCCACCTTCATTTCTACCACAACCCCCCTCTTTATTATCCCCACCAACCTTCTCTCTCCTCCATAATTCTCATTTACTTCTCCTTCCCCCACCATTACTCTTCCCCACCAACCAAGAACACCATAGGCAAGTGCAACTTGCTTCCACAAGAGAACTCCTTTTGATGGTTTCATTAGCTTCTTCTCAGGATTCTAAATCACATTAGAACTTGTCATTTTCCATTTTGAGGCTTTAATTCTTGTAGATCTAGAAATTAGTTATTTTCGAATTTTTGGTGGTTTTGATCTATCAAACTTCCTTGTTTTCAAGTTTTGATAGCTCCATGTTGTAGAGAATTTCATTCTACCCAATTTTGACCTTTGGAAAGTTGGATTCGGACTTGTTTTGACCAAGATAGGGACTGTTGAAGCTTAGATTCAACTTTAAAGTTTTGGCTGTTCTTGCCAATTGAAGAAGACAGTGAACAGTGAGCTAGCTTTTTAGCTTACGCCGCTGAGCTGTACGCTGCTCTTTAGCGAGCGTACGCTAGCCTTGGTACGCTGCTCTTTAGCGAGCGTACGCTAGCCTTGGTACGCTGCTCTTTAGCGAGCGTACGCTAGCCTTGGTACGCTGCTCTTTAGCGAGCGTACGCAGCCTTGAGCGTACGTTAGCTTGAGCGTACGCTGACCTGTAGCTTGAGCGTGCCCTTGTGTACGCTGACCCTTGCGTACGCTTCCCATTGGAAGTGTATGGACCCTTTCGTACGCTAGCTCGAGCGTACGCATGACTCGAGCGTACGCTGGCCTGAGCGTATGGCCTTTGGCTGACTTGGTCTCATGTCAGCGTGTCAGATTTAGTTTTATTTTCCTTAAGCTTGGCTCTTTATAGCCCTGTATATTGATATTTTATTAGATATTTTATGCCCATTTTATATCCTTACCCCTTTTGTCCTGAATTTGATAATCACGAAATTACTTGATATATTTGGAATTGATAACTGAGCCTGACCTGATAGTGACCCGTAGTGGTGCACTCCTGACATGAGTAACCCGACATGACCTGATAGTGGCCCGTCGTGGCGCACTCCTGACAAGAACACTTGACCTGATAACCTGACATGTTATACCTTGATAAGCTGTTGCGACGGCTACCTGACATGACATGACCTGTATAATTAACCTGGACACCGTAGGCGATTGTGCTTGTATAAATAATCCAGTCTTGTCTTGCATCATGTCTAGGAGGGGACTCCTGAGTACCACGGTCAGGAGTACCTATTGAAATAAACTAAGGGCTAATAACTAGATTAATACATTAGTCATGAAGAGATTTCCCAGCTACAGGCAATCCCGTTACCTGGGCACGCCTTGGGATCTGTAGCCTGCCGTCGAGTAGGGCACATTTCCAGCACACTGTCATGTGTTGCACCCTTCAATCTACCTAAGGGTACATTCGTTTCCTGGACGATGTACCCACCTGAATTTAACTCTAATCTTTTAATCCGGGGAACCTGGATGGTCTGCAGGGCTTGTGGCTGTGGAACAATCTCACTGCATTTTGTTAGTAATTAGGCTTGTGACAACCCTAGTTAGTTAAAGTATCAAGCCATAATTCTTGCTTGGCCGTGAAGTGATTGGACGGAGTCTAACCTGTCTAGTCTTGCCCTGATCCTGATCCTGTTCCAGATTACTGCATGACCAGAATGCTTGTATTTATTTTACCGATAAATGGTGAGAATTCCAAGTTCTGTTCAGACGAAGGGTTACAACCCCGGTCCTTGTTTGGTTTACGGGTTGTAACCTGGTTATCTGAATAGTTCCATGGTTATCTCGTCGTATATCATCCTGGTGTATTTTTTTTTACTTCCAGTTCTTACTTTATTTATATCTTGTGCTGATTGCTGGTTTTAGTTCTTAAGTGAAGCCTCCTTTGTGGCACTTGCTCTTTCTGGGGTCTGACCCAGCTGGTTTTTTGTGGCCAGATTTCGGAGCACCTCCAGAGGATCTACCGACCTTCCTGCCAGATGGTGAACACTAGAAGGAATCCTGGCAACGAGTGGGTTATTTTTGGCTCTCCCACTCTATTGTAAAAATATTCTTTTGAGACGTTTAGCCGACGAGCACTTGTTTAGCTCGATTGCATTTACTTACTGTCTGTCTACGGGCTGTAACATGATTAACAGATCCTAGGGTTGATCATGTATGACTAAACTCTTGCTAGTCTTGACATTTTGTACGACTAGCTTCATGATCAGCTGAATATATAATATTTGGGACGCCTTATTATTGTATATTTAATGATCATACATCTTGTAACTTTTACTTACTTGCTTGTGATTGAGACACTAGGCTTGTTCATGACCTTAAGAGACTGTTGGCTTGTAGATAAACCCTCATGTATTCTAGACAGCCGTGACCGTATAGCGAGGTGGGTTGCACTTCAATATACGTAGCTGGCTATGTCTGCCCCCGCTCTCCAGTATTCTGGTTCTGGGGCGTGACATGAAGCGTTCTGAGGGACGTCCCGTGGTCCCACCACCTGTAGAGCCACGGCAGAGAGCGGGGACGATCAAGGACTTCATGGGTCTGAATCCCAAGGAGTTCTCAGGGACTGAGGGCATAGTAGTAGCAGATGACTGGCTAGATTCGGTAGAGAGGAAGCTTCTGGGAGTTAGGATGCCGGATGACCTCCAGGTCGAGGCAGCAGGATTTCTGCTGATAGACTTAGCAGGAGTCTGGTTCCGGAATGAGCCGTTGTTTGCGAGGGGGAGAGCCACTTGGGATCAGTTCAAGACCCAGTTCAAGAAGAAATTCTTCTCGACCACTGCTAGAGTAGCCATGGGGCTACGATTCCAGAACATCCAGCAGGGGAACCATTCTGTTGATGAGTATGCGGCAGAGTTTAGTCGCCTGAGCCGTTTTGCTCCTAGTCTGGTTGCAGAATCCAGAGGAGATGACCCGTAGGTTTTGCCATGGCCTAGTTCCAGACATTGGCATTCTTATAGTGGCGAACGGTACGACTGACTACTACCAGAGCCTAGAGTTGGCCCGGAGCATCGAGGAGCGTCTTCTGTCATGCAAGACGTCGGCTTCTGTACATCATGAGGGACCGTCCAAGCGTCAGGCTTTCCAGCAGAGAGCACCGATGCCGCCCCAGCAGACTTACCGTCCCCCTACATCACATCACCCGACCCCGCCAGTTAGAGCCCCGGGACCCCGACAGCAGCCGAAGGGAGGTTTTTGTGCATTCTGCAAGAGGGTAGGCCACGACGCTTCCATCTTGTCACCCTCATTTTCCGTATTTCTTGTATTTTGTATTTTATACTCATATCTAGATTTTGGCATGTATTTTTATTTTTTTCCACTTGTAGAATTTTGGTATTTCTCGTATTTTGGGGTTTTGGCCTGGCTCGATTTTATTGGAGTGGTTCGGTTTAGTTTGTGAGTATTGGAACACCATAACCTATGCTACACCCTCAATACACCACAACCCACCCTCATAAAACTCTACCTACTTTTCTCTCTCCTCATTATTTCCATTTATTTCTTCTTCTTCTTCCTTCCTCTACACAACACCATCACCTATAGGCAAGTGCACCTTGCCACCACATGAGAACCACTTTTATTTGTTCATTAGCTAGATTAGGCCATGGAGATCAACATTAGAATTTGACATTTTGTGATTTGGAGTTTCCATTGTTCTAGATCTAAGTTTTCCCTATTTTTGGATTTACATGGTTTTGATCTATTTAAGTTGTGTTTTTGTGGGTTTTGATGCTTCCATGTGGAAGAGAATTCAATTTTACTCAAGTTAGACCTTTGAAAATCTAGATTTGGTTTTGATTTTACCAAGATATGAAGTTTTGAACCTTAGAGTTCTTGGAGTCTTCTTCTCGGCCTGGAGAAGAAGACAGCAGCCTGCGCTCTTTAGCGCAGGGCTGGATTGCGCATTCCCCCTCGGCCAGTGCTCCTTAGCGCAGCGCCGACCGCGCAGCTTGCCCCTTGGCGAACTGCGCTCAACCCGAGTGCGCATGGATTCATGCGCAGTCGCTCATGCGCAGTCTGCCCATGCGCCATCTATCCCTGCGCACTCCACTCATGCGCAATCTGATCCTGCGCCATCGACTCCTGCGCAACCTGATCCAGCGCAATCCATCTGTTGCGCAGCTCACCCCCGCGCAGTTGGTACCCTGCGCAGCTCACCCCTGCGCAGTTGGCCCCTGGCGCACTTGACTCCTGCGCAACCCGACCCCAGGGACCCTTGCGCAATCTGTCCAATCATGGAGATTCGATTTTATTTTCCTTAAGCTTGGCTCTTCTATAGCCCTGTATATTGATATTTTATTAGATATTTTACGCCCATTTTATATCCTTACGCCTTTTGTCATGAACTTGATTTTACTTAATATGTTTGGAATGACTATTGTACATGGCTTGGTATGACATGGAACTAGCATAACACGACAGTGACCCGTAGTGGTGCACTCCTGACATGACCAATCCGACTTGATAGTGGCCCGTGGCGGCGCACTCCTGACTTGACTTGACTTGACTTGATAACTTAACTTGACCTGCCTTGACACCGTGGGTGATTCTTTCTTGCTTGCTTGTTAAATCCACTTGTCCAGTCTTGCATCATGTCTAGGATGGGACTCCTGAGTACCACGGTCAGGAGTACCTACTAAAATGGATTAAGGCTAATAACTAGAATAATTCAGTAATCATGAGAGATTTCTCCAGTTACAGGCAATCCCGTTATCCCGGCCGTAATTGTTTGGACTTATAGCCTGCCGTCGAGTAGGGCACATTTCCAGCTCACCGTCGTATGGGGCACATAATTATTGATAACTGCTTAATGAATTCAAATCGCCTGGATAACCTGGATTAGCTGCAGGGCTTGTGGCTGGAGGAACATCTCATTGCATTTTGCTAGTAACTAGGATTGTGATAACCCTAGTTAGTTAATGTAGAAAGCCGTAGGCAATGATTGGCCGTGATTGCTTGGATGGAGTCTAGTCCAGTATAGTATTGTCTAGAATTGATTGATTGTAAGATTGTACCAGAATGATTGAATGATTGTCACTCCAGATTGTCATTATAATGATTGTCACTCCAGATTGTCACTATAATGATTGTCACTCCAGATTGTTACTTGACCTGATTTCTTATATTTATCTTGCCGATAAATGGTGAGAGAAACCAAGTTCCGTTCAGACGAAGGGTTACAACCCCGGTCCTTGTTTGGTTTACGGGTTGTAACCTAGCTATCTGAATAGTCCCATAGTTATCTCATCGTATATCATCCTGACATGCTTTTCCATATGTCCTGTCTCTTAGTGATTCTATGCAAGATTGTCTTTTATAATTACCCATCATGCTTTTTCTTAAATTACTGTCTTTTATTATGTAATTATATTATTGTGCTGATTGCTGTTTTGTTCTTATTTCGTGGCCTCCTTTGTGGCACTTGCTCTTTCTGGGGTCTGACCCAGCTGGTTTTGTATGGCCAGATACCAGAGCAGCTCCAGAGGATCTACCTGTCTTCTAGCCCGATGGTGAACACTAGACGGAACCCGGGCAACGAGTGGATTTCCTATTTTGTTTCGCTCACTCTATTGTAAAATATTCTTTTGAGGCGTTTAGCCGCCGAGCAAGTGTTAGCTCGTTTGCAACTTTATTTACTGTCTGCCTACGGGCTGTAAGCATGATTGGCAACTCGAGGTTGATCATGTATGACTTAACTCTTGCTAGTCCTTACATTTTGTACGACTAGCTTCATGATCATCTGGATATGTAATGTTTGGGACGCCTTACAATTGTGTATTTGGTGATCTGATATCTTGTGATTATTATTAGTTGGTTGAGATTGAGACAATAGGATAATTTATGACCCTAAGAGACTGATGGCTTGTAGATAAACCCTCACATATCTAGACAGCCGTGACCGTATGGTGAGATGGATTCCATTTCATCATACGTAGCTGGCTATGTCCGCCCCCGCTCTCCAGTATTCTGGTTCTGGGGCGTGACACATCTGCAGGAAAAAGTTGGGCAGTGTTTGGCTTGTGGGTCTGCCACCCATCAGCTTCGAGAGTGCCCAGTAGCGAAGACTAGAGGACCACTCCCGACTCAGCAGCAGAGGTTTGGGCAGCATCTGCAGCAGCAGAAGGCACCTCAGGGGAAGGTTTATAGCCTAGCCCTTGAGCCGGAGCCGGAGCAGGTTTCAGAGCCCGATTACTTAGCTGACGTCATCACAGGTCATGTTTATTTGCATACTTTTCTAGCTCTATGCTTGTTTGATTCTGGTGCATCTCATAGCTTCCTATCATTAGAGTTTATGCATGAACATCACTTAGTATCTACACCTACTGCGGAGATTAGTAGAGTAATGACGGGAGGAGGACCAGTGCCTATTAGAGCTAGCTATAGATGCTCTATTACTATAGCCGGAAGAGAGTTTGAGGGGCGATTCTTTGTGATGCCACTCCCCGGTTATGATATCATATTGGGGATGGACTGGCTTAGCTATGCCCATGCATCTATAGATTGTCATGAGGGTAGTATTTTGTTCAGTCCCCCAGGCACAGCACCATTCAGTGTCAGGAGGACAGGACCGGAGATCAGCCTAGAGCCGAACTGTTGTGCGACAGTCGGGAATGCAGCACCGCCACACCCTATTATTAGGGAGTTTATAGATGTATTCCCAAAGGATCTTCCAGGGCTTCCGCCTGACAGAGATGTGGAGTTCACTATAGATTTAGTGTCGGGTTCATCACCAGTATCCCGGGCTTGCTATAGAGTGAATCCCAAGGAGGCCATAGAGATGAAAGAGCAGATTGATAACCTGTTGAGAAAGGGTTTCATTCGATCTAGTGCTTCTCCATGGGGAGCACCGGTGCTCTTTGTGCCTAAAAAGGATGGTACAGTCCGGTTGTGTATTGACTACCGGGCCTTGAATGCCATCACCATCAAGAACAAATATCCTCTGCCCAGGATAGATAATTTGTTCGACCAGTTGAGCGGGGCGAAGGTGTTTTCCAGGATAGACTTGAGATCCGGGTACCACCAGGTGAAGGTTAGGCCAGCAGACATCCAGAAGACGGCGTTCAACACGAAGTACGGGCAGTACGAGTTTCTGGTGATGCCATTTGGTCTCACAAATGCGCCAGCTGTCTTTATGAACTTGATGAATAAGACATTTCACCAGTATCTGGATAAGTTCGTCGTAGTATTTATCGACGACATCCTGATATACTCGAAGACGCCAGAGGAGCATGCAGAGCACTTGCGGATAGTTTTGGGGATTCTGAGGCAGGAGAGATTGTTTGTCAAATTGCCGAAGTGCGAGTTCTTTTTAGACCGAGTGGAGTTTTTCGGCCATGTAGTCACTGGAGATGGAATCTCGGTGGATCCCAAGAAGATTGCTGCAGTTGAGACGTGGAAGGCTCCGACGTCAGTTTCAGAGATCAGGAGCTTTCTGGGTTTAGCAGGCTATTATAGAAAGTTCGTCCAGGACTTTGCTAGGATAGCTGAACCCATGTCGAAGCTGACGCGGAAGGACGCAGAGTACATCTGGTCAGAGGACTGCCAGGCGGCATTTGAGGAGCTGAAGAGGAGGCTGACGACCGCTCCAATTCTGACATTACCTTCAGGTTCTGGAGGTTTTACCATTTACAGCGATGCTTCTGGGAAGGGGCTAGGATGTGTCCTACAGCAGCATGGGAAAGTGATTGCTTATGCATCTAGGCAATTGCAGACTCATGAGAGGATTATCCTACCCATGACCTAGAGTTAGCTGCGGTGATCTTTGCACTCAAGTTATGGAAACATTACTTATACGGAGAGCATGTGGAGATCTTTACTGACCACAAAAGCTTGAAGTATGTGTTCACACAGAAAGAGCTGAACATGAGGCAAAGACGATGGTTGGAGTTGATGAAGGACTTCGACATCGATTTACAGTATCACCCCGGGAAGGCAAATATGGTGGCGGATGCGCTGAGCAGGCATCCGATGGCATGGTACCTGATGATTGATCGGCATTTGCGGGAGGATCTGGAGAAGCTTGGCATCGAGCTAGTTCGGCCAGGATCAGTGATACAGATGATGGCGCTTGACATTCAGTCAGGTTTGATGGAGCAGATCAGGGAGGCACAGTCTACAGATGAGAGCCTTCGCAGACTTCGACCCCAGGCTTTAGCTGGATTACTGGATGACTTCACTATAGCAGAGGATGGATCCTTGAGGCATGGCAGCCGATTGTGCGTGCCGAAGAGAGAGCTGGTAGAGGCAGTTTTGCAGGAGGCGCACCGATCGAGATATTCTATTCACCCTGGTGCTAACAAGATGTACCGTGACTTGCGAAAACATCTTTGGTGGCATGGAATGAAGAGGGATGTATCGCGTTTCATCTCGAGATGCCTAGTTTGCCAGCAGGTCAAGACGAAGCGCCAGAGGCCAGCTGGTTTGTTGCAGCCGTTACCCATTCCTGAGTGGAAGTGGGAACATATTACGATGGACTTCGTCTCAGGGCTTCCTCGTTCCCAAGGAGGGAAGGATGCCATTTGGGTCATCGTAGATAGGCTGACGAAGTGTGCGTACTTCATACCCTTCAAGGTGGGGCTTTCCACCGAGAAGTTGGCAGAGCTATACATGCAGCAGATAGTTCGCCTACACGGAGTGTCGGTGAGCATCGTGTCAGACAGAGACAGCAAATTTACATCCCACTACTGGAGGAGCTTGCAGGAGGAGTTGGGCAGTAGGCTCAAGTTCAGTACGGCTTACCACCCGCAGACAGATGGGCAGTCCGAGAGGACGATACAGACACTGGAGGATATGCTGAGGACCTGCGTGCTGGACTTCGGAGGATCATGGGAGAGCCAACTGCACTTGGTAGAGTTTTTATACAACAACAGCTACCAAGCCAGTATCGGTATGTCTCCTTTCGAGGCGCTATATGGACGACGATGCCGCACACCGCTCTTTTGGGATGATGTTGGAGACAGAGTTATGCTTGGGCCAGAGATGATCACGGATGCAGCAGAGAAAGTCGAGATGATCAGAGACAGGCTCAGAGTAGCTCAGGATAGGCAGAAACACTGGGCTGATGCTAGTCGCAGGCCGATGGAGTTCGCAGACGGTGATATGGTGCTAGTGAAGATATCACCTACTAGAGGGACGATCCGGTTCGGACGAGGAGGGAAGCTGAGCCCCAGATACATCGGGCCATTCGAGATACTTGGCAGGATCGGAGAGGTAGCTTACAGGGTTGCACTTCCACCCAACCTAGCTGGAGTTCACGATGTCTTTTACGTATCTCAGCTGAGGAGATATGTTCCAGACCCCAGTCATGTGCTAGATCACTTAGAGTTGGAGGTCGGACCGAGCCTTACAATTTCTGAGCAGCCAGTGGAGATATTAGACAGGAGAGAGAAGAGGCTGAAGAACAAGGTTATACCCCTAGTACGAGTAGCTTGGAGCCGTCACTCCCCAGGTGAATCTACTTGGGAGAGGGAGTCGGACATGAGGGAGAGATACCCTTATTTGTTCGATCCAACCGCTGCGAGGGAACCACCCGTTCCCGCTTGATACCTTAGAGGTTAGTTTCGATCGCAGCCTTAGTCATTTTTGTTGCATTGCTTGCTATGTTAGAATATTGTCGGGTCTTCAATCCTTGTGAATTTCGAGGACGAAATTTTTCAAGGAGGGAAGACTAGTAAGCCCCTGTTTTTCAAATTTTAGTTAAATTAGTGTTAATTAATTTTTAATGTCATTTATAGCCTTAAAATAATTATTAGGATTTTTAAGAATTTTTCTAGAATTTTTAAATAATTTTTTAATGAGTTTTAATACTAAAAATATCAATTTGTAATTTTCTAAAATGTTTTAATATCATTTTGTAATATTTAGAATTGTTTTATATCATTATGCAATTTGTTAAATTGTTTTTTTATAACAGTTGCAAATTATAAATTGTTTTATTTATGTTATGCAAATTATTTATTGCATTTACCTACTGGAGGGACCTATTTGTAATATCCTAAAGTCTAAGGACCTAAGTGTAAATCCTAACCCTAACTGCCCCCGACGACCGCCACGCCGACGACGACCCAATCTTTTCCGTCTTCTTCGGCCAGCTCGACGCCCCCAACCGACCTAAGCCCCTATAAAACGAGCCCCCCTTCCTAAACCCTAACCCTAGTACAACCCTACGACCGCCCTGACCCCCTTTCTTCCCCGACGAACCTAGACCTAACCCTAACTCCGGCGAGACTCGACGTCGCCTCCACAGCAACCTTCACCACCAACCACCACCGTCGACGAGTTCGCTGCAGCGAGCTGAGTCGATCGCCACCACTCCGCCGTGACCACGTCGCCTCAGCCGCCGTCGAGCACCCTCGAAACCCATCGAGAAGTCGGACACGTAAGTAGCAGCGTCAAATACGTGTCGTACGTGTCTCGTTTTCACGTACGACGTTCGCCTGGACACGAGCATCCTAGGGGTAAGTTTGGACACAATGAATTCGACCTGTGCGTGTCGTGCTTAGCACGGACACGCGACGCCTGTGTCCCTAACTGTCAGGACACAGGGTTTGTTATATCGGGTTTACTGTTATTAGCTTGAAACCTAAATAAAATAAACCTAAGTCTAATCCTAACACAGCGGGCCAATTGGCCCACTGGCCAACGCAGCAGTATTAAACCCCTCCCCCCTTTCTGTGGGCAGGGTTTGAGCCCCCCTTACTGCTGTTATCTCTTTTCCTTTTTCTTTTTCTTTTTGTTTTGTTTTATATATATATAATTATATATATGTATACATATATTTGTATATAAATATATGTATTATTATATATACTATATTATGTATATATATATGCTGTTTTTCTTATATATATATATATATATATATATATATATATATATATATATATATATATATATATATATATATATATATATATATATATATATATATATATATATATATATATATACTTCATTTTTAGTACTTTATATATATATATATGTATATATATATATATATATATATATATATATATATATATATATATATATATATATATATATATATATATATATATATATATATATATATATATATATATATACATATATATATATATATATATAAAGTACTAAAAATGAAGTATATATATATATATATATATAAAGTACTAAAAATGAAGTATATATATATATATATATATATATATATATATATATATATATATATATATATATATATATATATATATATATATAATAATAATAATAATAATATATATATATACACAAGAAAATATATACATATATATATAATATATATATATATATATATATATATATACATATATATATATATATATATATATATATATATACTATTATATGTATATGTATACATTAATGTATACATTATTTGTATATATATATATATATATTTTATGGTTAGGTATTTTCTTACACACACACACACACACACACACACACACACACACACATATATATATATATATATATATATATATATATATATATATATATATATATATATATATATATATATATATATATATAATATTTTAACATATATATATCCATTATGTAAATATCCATATATTTATGTATATATATTATTATATATGTATTCCATTTTATATATGTATCTCACTATACTTAGAGTAAGTTATTTTTCTATGTAAATATACTTATCATATTTTTATAATTTTGCCTTATTAAAATATTAATATTTATTTTGCACTTTCTACCAATTTGTATTTTAGTGTATTTAAATTACTGCAACCATTTGGTGTCCAAGCCTAGCATGGGTTTTTGGGCCCAAATGTGTTTTCACACATTCAAGACCTGTACAAGTCATATTGGACTTGATTCATGGCCTTGGGTCCTGTATTTGAACTTTGGTTCAAATTATATACATGGACAAAAATACGCAGATAATTAATTATTTAATTTCAATTGTGTGCAATGCTGTTTTTGGATTTCTAAAAATACTTAGAGTACTGTTAAAATTCTGGAAAAATAGTATTTAGATACTACGTTAAGTTAGCTAATTTAGTATAATTTTTATAGTATTTAAATTATAGTTTTGCCACTAGTTTGGCTTATGGAACCAAAACTCATTTTCTGTATACTTAGGAAAACTGATTTTTATAAAATACTTGTACTGGTTAATAAATTCCAGAAAAATTATAATAGATTTCTATAATTAGCAAGGATCTTTTTTGGTACTTTACTTTAAGTAAAACTAGGCTTTTTGTCTATCTCAAAAATTGCTAAAACACAATGATCATTTGATTTATTTATTGATTAATTACGACTTGTAACTTTTTGTGCTATTTTAAGTTTTAGCCGTATTGAACCCCACCCCTCACTAGTGTAAAGACCCTAGGAAGTTAGTTAAAGTAGTGTGTCACCCCACATTGGTCTCATATGCCAGAATCATCATTTTGGCTAGGTATCCAGTCACAAGTCGTGTTTCACAGATTAGTGTCTTAGCGTTTTAGCTTAGTGTAAAAACTAAGTTATTGCATTTACTTCTACAGTGACGAGTTACCGGACATCCATAGCACTTTTATCGCAGCTTGTTTTGCTTTGCTAGAGGCAAGTACTTTCTACGAACTTTACGTACTGCTATAACAATAAACTGTGATTTACCAACCATGTTAAATGCTGATCCTTGGGGTAGCAAGTTAGAACTTTACATGTTGTATTACTTTCAGTCTCTACCATGTTTATACCGGATCTCATATCTCTCATATGCTTAAATAACGGGTTAAGGAGAAACTGCTAGTAGTGTACGTGATCATGATCCCCTTCTCCGTATGTATTTACCGAGCACCGTTATATTCTATATGTATCTGTGTCGTATGTCTGGTCCTGCATTTGTGTATGGATATACACCGATGCCGTTATGTGTACGTATGTGCACATCAGAAAATTGATATGTACTGCTGTACATCCTGATTACCTATTGACTGATCACTCACCTACTACAGTTTTAAACTTTAAAATGAATATCTATTGCCATGATAAAATGTACCTAAAAACTAAACAAACTTGATATGTCATTTCTTTTCATCACACGATCAGTATTATATGTTTGTTAGATTTAGTACTTGCTTCCGTCCTGACAGGATAACGTTGTAGGTGTCCTTACTGAGGAGGAGTTACTCTGCGACACATATTATGGAGATACTGCCGAGGACCCGGCTTTGCTTTACGAGGATGTTCCTGCGGGGAACCTCGCCTAGTTGTCTTTTTGCTTTAGACAGTTTGAGAGTAGTCATGTATTAGGCTACATATTTTGTAACTGGACATGTATCCAGTTTTATATTTCAGACTTGTACTTTGGACTTATTTCTATATGAGACAGCTTTTGTGTTTGGAGCATTTATGACTTTTATTCACTTATAGAACTGTTAGCACATTTAGTCTTATCTTGTTGTCTTTAGAACAGCTTACTACGTTTTATCTCAAGCGTAGGCTGGGCATGACTCAGCCTGGCCCAACAATTTGGGTATCGGGTCGTGACAGTCATACCTATGGATAATACGTCGGACGAGGATTCGTTAAGTGTAAGTCGAACGATAGATGGAGCATAGCGAAAGAAATATTGCATTGAAGAAATAGTCGACTCGGTCGAGATTACGTTGAGTAGGTACGAAGAAATCGTACGAACGAAATTGGGTTAGTGCGATGAATCGGTAGCACGATTTGGAAGTGCGAGTTAGGGATATGAGAATGGATATGTGAATTTGAAATTGTGTCGCGACGATGTTAAGTAGTTAAAACTGAATGGATCTTGATAAGTGCGAGATTTGATTCGTTTTCGAGTTCGGATAATGGCAATGATTGCAACGGGTTTGAGCTTATAAGAAAGGAAGATGTTCAAGTTATGCATATCGACGATGGTATTGAGGCGTATCAAAGACGATATACAATAACTCGGAGGTACTCTGATCGAATGAACGAAAATTTTGTTGAGTATTGTTGTTGGATGAATGAGATGCAAGTTAAGTTATGGCAATTGGGATGATAATAGTATGAGTGCTTCAGAAAATTTAAGAGTGGACGGATGTTACTCGGATGAAATCGAAAGTGTCTAGATTGATTCGTGGATAACCACTATGTTGACATTCTTGTCTTATGCGAGTGCAACTCCAGCATCGCACATACGTCATGCCAAATTAGGGCGGTCATTCCGCGTGAGCGCTGGTATGGTGATTCATCCAGCGGGGATGATCGAACTTGCAAGGCGTGGCAAAATCGGATTTGACTTGTGGTTTGATGCGAAAGTTGTTCGGGGATGGTTTTGATGAGTACGGAATGTGTCGAGCTATGATCACGGATAGGTAAACTCGGGCTGGAGGCGAGTAGATGTCATATGACTAGCAAGGATAGTCGACGGTAATATATGAGTGATTCAAGTAGTAACAGCGCGCAAGCGCATGAGTCATTCGAGTAGCAACAGCGCATCAGTTGTGCGGGAGTAGAGAAATTACGGATTGGTATGTCGGATTGGGTAAAGTCCTATAGGAAGTGTCGTGAATTGATTTGGCTCCGCGATAGGATATAGCATGGTTCGTTGTAACTGTCCCTTGTTGATGATCTTCAATTATCGAGCGTAGTATCGGGGCAGATGACCCTAGAAGACTTGATCGCCAAATCAAGTGAATGTTGAAGTCCCATAGGATGACCCTAAAAACTCGTATAAGGAAATTTTGTCGAGGATGAAAAATGAGGTAGTGCATGTTGAGGATAAGTCTAAGCGAGTGAGTATCGTGTCTCGAAAGTTAGCGAGTACTAGAATCGATATGGTCAAGAAAAGTTATGTTGGATCGAAGAGATGTTGAGGAACGTGCTTAGCGTAGTGACGCGGTAAGGCGATTGCAAGGATTCTGCAATGCACGAGAGCGACGAATAATAGAATGACCCTAAGAGTTGTGTCGTAGATCGGTTGGAGTAACGGTTAGGCGGTGTGTGTTGATCGCGCCATCGATATTACGAAACGAATGGGTCGGGATTGATTTGAGAATTGAGTAAGGAGTCGTACTCGGTTGAGAATCAGAGATAGGCGTGTCATCAGAGACCTTGGATCGAAAAGATTGTTGCCTTTGAGCATCGTAGACTCAAGTTGACCTCTTGGTCGGGAGAGATTAAGCTCGATTTTTGGATAAGTTACCTAGCGGGGGTAGCCCCAGACTCGATGCACGGGTAGTTCAAGAACGTGGATCGTGTTGGGATAGTTGAGTGCGAGACTTAGTACGGATGGTAGACAAAGGAATTTGTGACATGTTGACTTAGTCCATGTCGTTAAGGCCAAATGTTATGAATGATAGGATGAAAGACTTGAGTTATATGAGAGATAGGCAAACGGTTGGGCGAATAGGCGTTGCGAAGAATTGTTGTGATCGAATGCGCAATGACTCGATGCAATGCGAATGTTAGATGGCCATCAAAGAAAACTTATGAGATCGAAGTTACGGGTTGAATCAAGTTATGTGCAGAGATGTATGGAAGAGGATCGCATGTTACGGGATGATACATACGAGGAGTATTTGGAAATAGGCGCTAAGATATGACTAAGTCGAGTACGGACTGGTTGATGCTTGAGGATTTAAGTTGAGCTTGTTAGTGTCCCGATATCCTACAACTGAGCTTGGCTGAAATGCATATATTTGTGGGACGCCTAAAATATGTGTCTGATCCAAACTAAGTTGTATGATTCCAATGGTAGTAGCACGAGATCGCGAAACGATCTATACGAGGCACTTGGATTAAGTGTTGGTTTCGGTTCGAGGACGAACCTGATTTTGAGTGGTATATTATGTAATGCCCCGCTCCGCATCAGTGCATTATGATGAGTCGTTGACTCGAAGAGTTGCGTTGACCCGATGAGGTATCGATGCGAATTGATGCGAGAGTTACGTTGGCCAAAGGTAAGCTTTGAGTCGATTGGAATCTATGAATCGAATCGATGCAAAGGATAAGTTCCGTTGAGCAAGTGCTAATGTTGGTTGATCTGGTGTACAGGCTATGCCTTTATGCTGGATTACGGATCGTGGTATGGGCACGATAGGCCAAATCAACCGAGTAGTTCAAAGGAATGGCTAAGTCCGGGAGTTAGCTATGCGATCGAGTTATGGAAGCGAGACGCTTCAATCGGCGAGACGGTAAGGCGTATCGGCTTAAGGTGGGCGGGTTCTTGACTCTCTCTCCCTATTCCTTCACGTCTAATAAAATATGTCATTGTTTGCGTAAGATGTTATCGAGTTAGCGAGCGTGACTCGGCGACGAAAAGTCTAAGTATGCGTTGAACATTAAGGTAGAACATTGAACATTCGAACAATTGAAGCGACGTGCATCAAGTGTACGGGTCGCGGTAGGGCGGTGATGCTAGAACATTGAAAGACAATATGAGATGTGCATCATATGCACGGCTTCGAGAACATTGAACACTAGGCGTAGAATATTGATTACGGCGCTGAGCATGCCCTCGGGCACTTATGTTACGAAAAGACTAAGTAATACGAAATTATGCTATGAGTATAACTTACGAATGGTACGCGTTGAATATGAGTATGAGATGACTAAGCCGTTGGGCGTCGTGCATCAATATGGATGTGTTGGGGCATAACGCCGACGGAGCTTCCCATATGAATGGTGGATTATGTTTATGAGACAGGAATATGTTTATGGCACGGGAAACCGTTTATGGCACGGGAAACCGTTTATGGATCGAGACTATGTTTATGAAATGGAGGATTTGGTTGGAATGTTATGTGTGTTTGCTATGGCGCGTATTGCATGGTCAATGGACTAGGATTGCCCGTGCACGGGTACGGCTTCCCTCGAACGGTTACGCCGGGGCGCCGGGACCGTTCGACCTAGGAGAAAATTATGTGTGATATTTATGGTGCACAATATTCGAACAGATTGCGACCGTCCAGTGCTGTGATAAGCTATGATATCCGTAAGTTTGGGATCCTTCGGATACTGGGCTAGCAACCCGTATCGAAGCGATTGTAGGCTTACACATAAGAGATGCCAAGTCCATTACGGTGCGAAACACCGTGACCTTCATATAGATAGGGCCGATGGGCTGAGATGAGAGTCGGGTGCAGGTACAGTGTCATGCCCCGATCCGAAATCACCCGAATCATCGTCCTCACAGGGGGCGTGATGCCGCACGAGCCTGGAGTTGCGCTCGTGCAAGGCAAGATGACAAGTTCTCAAATGGTTATCTTTTGATTCGATATTAACAACGAAAGGAAAGCAGAGTATACGAAACAATTCTTTTTATTGATATTCGAAACTGAGATTACAATGGCTTTCGATAGCCTAACAATATATGCCAGATTTGGCTACAACACTCAGGTTCTCTCTTGCCCACAAAGGATTTCACCATTCCATACATTATGCCTTCTGTATCTCGGCCGCATCAATCCAGCTGCATAGTCCGAGCGTCAATGCGATCGCACGCTTCAATGCGCTTCGGCATTCCAAGCCTTAACGCGTTCAAGCAACGCTTTGCCGTGAGCAATCCATTCCCTGCACCCTGCATGAAGCTGGTGGGGGATCAGTACGTTCGTCCTCGCATGTACTGAAGCAAAGATCATCTTTCCAAACCGACATTTTAATATTTATGTTGAATCATGCAACTTAGCTTATGATCTTGCTATGTTCTCCTTAGGGTCAATTTTATGGCATCTTTGAAAGCATAAAGCATGTTAGCATATCAAGCATGTTATCGAATTGAATAGGCAAGCAACAAGCAATCTCGTGTTTGATTCGTGGCACGACTTACCAAGTCGACGCACTCGCCTTTGCTCCGACGCAAGGTGAATACGCCCCATTTCTTCCCTGTCATGTTATATGTGCATCTCTAAGCAGGATCTCTATGCTGGACGCATATGCGCCTACACTTTCAACCCATCGTTCCTTAACTATATGAGGGCCGTTGGCGTATCCGCGCCGGAATAGACTAAAGGAGTTCCATTATTTTCTCTCCTTTTTTTCTCAATATTTGGTCGGGCTGCCCGGCATTTCACGGGTTGGGTCACATCCCAACAACCGAAACGTTCCCGCTGCATACCATCATTTGCGGCTTTTCCCATCTTGTTTAAGGATGTGCGCCTACAAGGATTATTCGATTCCCTCCTAGGCCAAAGCGGTTCCGGGGCGCATCCGACATTTAACCGTTTGGGGGAAACACCCGTGCACGGACGATATCACATTTTATCTCTCGTCCATTCCAATCGACCATGCAACGCCCTTATCATTCAAGCAATCAAATTCAAACAACCAAACATAGTCTTGAGTCCAAGACTCAGACTTTATCATCTCGCGTCTCTTTCGTTAACTTTCTGTGTTCTTACATCTCATACTTCGTTTCAATGATTCAATGGCATCGTGCCTCAACTCAATGCTCGTCAACTGAATGACCCGAAGGTCTCGAACACCTTTTAAGGCACCATGTCATATCCGACAGTTCTGCCATATTCATGCCACACTGTATGCTTTCGCAACGAAGCCATCTTTTATTATCCCATGCACGTAGGTACGTTTCGACCGTATCCCCATATTCTATAACTTAGCATTCAATGTTCGGGGCTTGCGCGCTAAGGCGCTCGCCTATTGTCTTTCAATGTTCTAGCCATTCTAACTCGTGCAGCAAAGGCACGGTATGGTTCGTGCACTAAGGCACTCGCCGAGTACAGTTATCCCATGTTCTTACGGCTTGCGCACCGAGGCGCTCGCCTTAGCGATATCTAATATTCCATAGCGACTCGTGCATATTGATGCACGTTTCATTTCAATTGTTCTAACTTAGTGTTCAACACACACTATGATTTATCTCCGATCGGACCACGCCCGTGGCGTCGATAGGTTAACTTAGCATACAATGATATATTTGACTTATCGAATGAAGGAGTAAAAAGAAGTCAATCCTCCCACCTTGAGTCGATACGCCTTTGTCGTTTCGCCGAGCCGGTGCGGCTCGATTTCTTAACTTCGTTGCACGGCCACTCTCCTGACTTAGCCATTCGAGCACTTCGTGCTTCATTGAGTTATACGTCCGATTTGCCTTAGCGTGCCCAAGTCTCGGTCCGTCGCAAGGCAACGATTTGATTTCGCGGACCCCTTACTAAATATGTCAAAAGATCGACCTCTAATATTTTTCCGTCAAAGTATAACCTGCACACGAAACCAACTAAAATCAATACTTGCATCGATTCGGACTTGCGCCTTGGTCGATTCGATTTCTTAGAATCTTCGAGCCGATTCAACGCACTCATCCTTCGGGGCAACGCGGCGCTTCGCATCGATTCAACTCGATGCATTCTTTCGGGGCAAGGTAACTCTTCGCATCAACTGAGTTTGATGCATTGCTCGGGACAACTTAACTCTCGTATCATTTTGCATCGATACATTTCCTTTGCGTCAACGCGACTCGTTGAGTCAACGCTTCAGCGTAATGTGCCGTGCGGAGCGGGGCATTACAGAATATACCACTCAAAACAAGGTTCGTCCTCGAACCAAAACCAACACTCCGACTAAGTGTTTTATAGATCGTTTCACGATCTCGTCCTACCAATGTTGTTCAGTTTCACATTATCTCGCAAGCTTTTCATTTAACATTTCAAAGTCATCCTACAGCTCGATTTGAATTTTGTATACAACTTGATTTGGATCCATACTTATATTCAAGGCGTCCCGAAGATATATGTATTTTGACCAAGTCCAGTGGTAGCAGATTGGAACAAAGCTGACAGGTAAATTTCAATCCTATACTTGCCATCTCGTACTCTCATTCGGACTTATCCTTAGCAACTGTTCTCAAAATTTCATCAATACATACGTGATTGGATGTACGCTACGCGACTATATTCGATACATACGTGATTCATTCAATAAAGTCACTGTACGCTACGCGATTCAAAATCGCCTTTCTTATTTCGTATGTTTCATATGGACTACCAACTCTATGCGTCGCGTCAAGCCATCGCGCATCCAATCACAACGAGTCTACGCAACGCCTTGCGTTCGAAGTCGCCACCCAACTATTTTCGAAGTCTGGCTTATGCAGTTTCGATTACGATTCCCTTCGTTGACTTGCAAATGCATCAACATTCAGGGCTACGCCCGCTAGGTTACTTATATAGTCCCCGTGCTTAGATTCTTTCGACGCAAGTTTAAATTGACATTGCACAAGTTTACATCAAGGCGACGGTGCCCAAGACAACGATCGTCTTGACACGAAGGTCTTACGACGCGTCTTACATTCGATTTCCTAACGAGTAGGAATTCACTAGCCAAATTTCCAACTTATCCGTCTCACAACATCGAACATAATCTCGATTCACGCAAGCTCAATTGCAAGGTGAATCTGAATCTAATGACATGACTCGTAAGTCATTTCCTTATCGTTCTCTCTCGTGCATAGCACATTTCTCGCAATCGCCTACTCGCATCACCAAGTTCGTTGGTAAATTTCAAGTTCGATCGTCGACCAACATAACCATTCAAGTATCCATCCGACGAATACTCAAAAATCCATCTATATCATTCTCAATCGAAAGTTGTTCCAACAATTCTCGATTGCCTAGACTTATCGTCAACATGTACCGTATTATATTTGTTATCGGTGCAATCTCATAATACGATATCGCATGGGTCATCTTACGGTCTGCAGCACTCAATTTGATTTGGCGGTCAAGTCTTCTAGGGTCAGCTGCCCCGAAGCTACGCTCGATAATTGTGGATCATCACCGAAGGACAGTTTAATACGAACCATGCTATATCTTATTTCGGAGCCAAATCACGTTCCGACGATTCTATGCGACTACCCAATTTCGGACAAAACTATTTCTATCGGCGCAACTGATGCGCAAGTATCCTCCGAGTCAAGTCATGCACTATCGTCGATGATTTCGTAATTTATGAAACATCTACTCGCATCGAGTTCGAGTCTATCTTATTTGCGGGTCGACACACGAGATGCTATACCCATCGAGCAATCGTCGATGACTTATAGTCTCGTCTTTGATCAATCACAAAATTTACGATCAACCAAGTTCGTTCATTCTCGTATCGTTACTTACAAAATTTCATAGCACAAGGCACACTCTATTTTATATTCTCACATTGCTTACGTTTTCTTACGTATCGATCTCGATACGCCGTATCCATTTCGATAACGTAAGGGTCAACTTTTAATCCGTTTCAACGTCAACTTAACTCGCATCGCATACTTCCAAGTTCGCAACGAACTTTTCCACACGCACCAACTCGTTTTCCGATTCGCCGTATCCCGCTATACTTTGATCGCGTAACCGAGTTACCGATTATCCAACATCGTGCCCTCGAGTTATACGATCTCGCCCTCTATGTTTCGCGTGTTTTTCAGTCGTACTCAAATGAGTTTTGCCGTAACTAACCAACTATTTCTTAAGCACGATTACTCACGTCAACCAACTCTTCACCGAAGTCGCACATCGTGCTATTCGATTACAATTCACATCGCCCAACATTTATATCGAAATCGCAAGTCGTGCGATTCGATTCGTCTCGCCCAACATTTCTATCGAGATCGCAAGTCGTGCGACTCATTCGTAAGCTCGGGTTTTTCCTTTCCCGTCGGTCCGATTATTACTTCAAGGCATAATCATTCCGCTAGTCTCGGTCGTCCGACCGACTTATCATTTTCGTCCGACGTATTGTTCATCGTTACGAGTCTGGCCTTATCGTCCCAACCGATCTTCGAAGAACACTTGCATCAACATACCGTCATACAAATTTTCAATCGAGTCTCGGTACTCTCCCGTCCGTTGTGGACAAACCTTTCGCAATTCTCACAACGTGTCGATGCAAATCATCGTACAAGTGATACACCATATACCACTCAGAATCGAGTCATTCATCGCCTACGTGGTATGGCATATACCACTCGGAAATCAAACCATTTCCCTTGCACTATACTTAGTATAAACCGACAATTTCTTCCGACTCACGATTTCCGCAGTGATCGTGCTTGATCTCAACTGTAACTTTGATTCTATCAAAAATTTGACACAACTCGGTCAATGTTCTCGTTTGCCAACATAAGTTTGGTGTGCAACCGAACGATTCATTCTATCGATTTACGATTTCAATTCTTTCCTTACGTTGCATCTCGTGCAACAATTTATTTAGATATGCGTTGCACCCCGTGCAACAAATTTTACTTTTGATACGCGTTGCACATCGTGCTACGATTTAATTCCGACACTTTCATTTCACCTTGTACAATGATTTATTTCCAACTTCCTTTGCACTTCGTGCAACGATTAATTTGATATGCGTTGCACCACGTGCAATGATTTTATTTCCAATACGCGTTGCACATCGTGCAACGATTTATTTCCGACTTTCCAAGTCAATGCTTAATCCGTTTAACACATTCGGTATTGGCTTATCACTTCTCACTTTCTTCTTAACGCATATTCATAATTAACTCGCTGCACTTCGTGCATCATTTTATTTCTCTTTCAACATGTTATATTGCAACAACAACATCCCAAATCGTATTTCACAATTTGTTGCGCTTGCAGCAACTAACATTTTTACGACTCGTTGCATTCAATGCAATATACCCCTCGCGACTTTCTTAGCAAACATCGTATAATTTCCAAAACACATGCGGCAAAATTACACAATTTGTATTAGACTTATTGTATGGAACATCCATTGCGGCATCAAGTAGAGTCAAGAGTGATATCAAGTGGTGGTGGACAACTTTTTGAATTGTAATGAAGCGAGCGTCCAGAGGAAATTGAGCCTAGAGCTCTGATACCAATTTGTCACGCCCCGACCCGGAATTACCCAAATCATCGTCCTCGCAGGGGGCGTGATGCCGCACGAGCCTGGAGTTGCGCTCGTGCAAGGCAAGATGACAAGTTCTCAAATGGTTATCTTTTGATTCGATATTAACAACGAAAGGAAAACAGAGTATACGAAACAATTCTCTTTATTGATATTCGAAACTGAGATTACAATGGCTTTCGATAGCCTAACAATATATGCCAGATTTGGCTACAACACTCACGTTCTCTCTTGCCCACAAAGGATTTCACCGTTCCATACATCATGCCTTCTATATCTCGGTCGCATCAATCCAGCTGTGTAGTCCGAGCGTCAATGCGATCGCACGCTTCAATACGCTTCGGCATTCCAAGCCTTAACGCGTTCAAGCAACGCTTCGCAGTGAGCAATCCATTTCCTGCACCCTGCATGAAGCTGGTGGAGGATCAGTACGTTCGTCCTCGCATGTACTGAAGCAAAGATCATCTTTCCAAACCGATATTTTAATATTTATGTTGAATCATGCAACTTAGCTTATGATCTTGCTATGTTCTCCTTAGGGTCAATTTCATGGCATCTTCGAAAGCGTAAAGCATGTTAGCATATCAAGCATGTTATCGAATTGAATAGGCAAGCAACAAGCAATCTCGTGTTTGATTCGTGGCACGACTTACCAAGTCGACGCACTCGCCCTTGCTCTGACGCAAGGTGAATACACCCTATTTCTTCCCTGTCATGTTATATGTGCATCTCTAAGGATGATCTCTATGCGGGACGCATATGCGCCTACACTTTCAACCCATCGTTCCTTAACTATATGAGGGCCGTTGGCGTATCCGCGCCGGAATGGACTAAAGGAGTTCCTTTCTTTTCTCTCATTCTTTTCTCAATATTTGGTCGGGCTGCCCGGCGTTTCACGGGTTGGGTCACATCCCAACAATCGAAATATTCCCGCTGCATACCATCATTTGCGGCTTTTTCCATCTTGTTTAAGGATGTGCGCCTGCAAAAATTATTCAATTCCCTCCTAGGCCAAAGCGGTTCCGGGGCGCATCCGACATTTAACCGTTTGGGGGAAACACCCGTGCACGAGCGATATCACATTTTATCTCTCGTCCATTCCAATCGACCATGCAACGCCCTTATCATTCAAGCAATCAAATTCAAACAACCAAACATAGTCTTGGGTCCAAGACTCAGACTTTATCATCTCGCGTCTCTTTCGTTAACTTTCTGTGTTCTTACATCTCATACTTCGTTTCAATGATTCAATGGCAGCGTGCCTCAACTCAATGCTCGTCAACCGAATGACCCGAATGTCTCGAACACCTTTCAAGGCACCATGTCATATCCGACAGTTCCGTCACATTCATGCCACACTGTATTCTTTCACAACGAAGCCATCTTTTATTATCCCGTACACGTAGGCACGTTTCGACCGTATCCCCATGTTCTATAACTTAGCATTCAATGTTCGGGGCTTGCGCGCTAGGGCGCTCGCCTATTGTCTTTCAATGTTCTAGCCATTCTAACTCGTGCAGCAAAGGCACAGTATGATTCGTGCACTAAGGCACTCGCCGAGTACAGTTATCCCATGTTCTTACGGCTTGCGCACCGAGGCGCTCGCCTTAGCGATATCCAATGTTCCATAGCGACTCGTGCATATTGATGCACGTTTCATTTCAATTGTTCTAACTTAGTGTTCAACACACACTATGATTTATCTCCGATCGGACCACGCCCGTGGCGTCGATAGGTTAACTTAGTATACAATGATATATTTGACTTATCGAATGAATGAGTAAACAGAAGTCAATCCTCCTACCTTGAGTCGATACGCCTTTGTCGTTTCACCGAGCCGGTGCGGCTCGATTTCTTAACATCGTTGCACGGCCACTCTCCTGACTTAGCCATTCGAGCACTTCGTGCTTCATTGAGTTATACGTCCGATTTGCCTTAGCGTGCCCAAGTCTCGGCCCGTCGCAAGGCGACGATTTGATTTCGCGGACCCCTTACTAAATATGTCAAAAGATCGACCTCTAATATTTTTCCGTCAAAGTATAACCTGCACACGAAACCAACTAAAATCAATACTTGCATCGATTCGGACTTACGCCTTGGTCGATTCGATTTCTTAGAATCTTCGAGCCGATTCAACGCACTCATCCTTCGGGGCAACGCGGCGCTTCGCATCGATTCAACTCGATGCATTCTTTCGGGACAAGGCAACTCTTCGCATCAACTGAGTTTGATGCATTACTCGGGACAACTTAACTCTCGTATCGTTTTGCATCGATACATTTCCTTTGCGTCAACGCGACTCGTTGAGTCAACGCTTCAGCGTAATGCGCCGTACGGAGCGGGACATTACACGCAGGGGCTGCAACCCTTATGCATGGTCTAAGTTTATGGTTGGTTGTTGCGTGAATGAATATGATTTTATGTTAAGTTCTAACCCGTACAGGCTAGGCAATATGGGACGGAGATGAGCACGAACACTATGTTTACGTTCATATTATGGCTAACTGTATCTGCTGCAGGAACACGATATGTGACACATTTATGATAATGTGCTATGTTTAAGTATTGCCATGAAACTGATCCTAAGGCTAAATAGAAAGATCACAATTTAAGATGCATGTTTCACTAAATGGATTAAGTGTTTGGTTTGGTGCGAGCGGGTCTTGATCAGTGCGAAGCGAGGACGAAAGCACTAATCCCCCACTAGTTTATGTGCAGGCTCAGGTTATGATCGGCTCGGGGCGGGGCTTGGCTTGGATGTGCCGAGGCATGGAGTCCTTGGCATTCAAGAGGAGCTACCGCATAGGCGTTCGGACTTACGACATGGAGATGTTCGGCCGAAGACTACTTGGTGGCTATATAGAGACATAATGTATGGAACAATGTAATCCTTTGTGAGCTAGAGAGATCATGAACGTTGTAGCCAATTGGCATAATATGTTGGGCTATTCAGAGCCTTTGTAACCTTCAGTTCATTATGAATAAAAGAGATTCTTGTGTTATTCTTTGTTTTCTTCCGCTGCTTGTGTTACGAATTTGAGATAATTACTATGTGAATCATTATCTTGCCTTGCACGAGCGCAACTCCAGGCTCGTGCGGCATCACGCCCCAGCGAGGACGATGATTTGGGTAAAATCTAGCGAGGACGAGCGATTTTCCGGGTTGGGGCATGACATTAGGGGTCATTTTGCACCCAAAAATTCCTATAAATAGGCCATAAATTTTTAAAATTAATCACAACAAAATTTATTCTCTTACAATATTTACAAGCAATCTAATGTGAAGAAGTTATTTAATATCATGGATAATGATCAACTACCACAACAATCATAAGATAAACAACCGGAATTCGCACCGCAACCTCAACACACGCTGCAACAAGAGCTGGAATCAAATTCGAATATTTTGCATCATTTCAGCAAAATTTACAATGAGCACGAAAGTGATGATACAGAAAGAAGATACTCCACTAAAGTTCTTGTTGAATGTTTGCATTATAGGAAACGAATCAATTGAGACCATAGCTATGGTATAGAGAAGCTACGCAGACATTTGAAAATTTGTATGTATATCTAGTAATCATGTATGAGTCATTAATTGCAAATTATATACTAGTAATATTAGTACGAGTCGTTAATAGAATCTTGTATAAGTTATCAATTGTGTGTATTAACTTTCAAATTATGCAAATAAAATTGGATTTTAATTTTTGCGTGTTACAATTTTGCCATTTTATAACATTTATATTTTTTTTGATTTTTTTTTAAAAAAAATCGGGCCGTCCCGGCCCAACCCTGAACCGGACTTGGTCCCGGCCCGGTTCAGCCTAGCACGCCCAAGACTAGGCCATGGGTCCAGGCTGGGTTCTACTTTTTAAACTCCGGACCGGCCCGCTCCTCCATCTGGGCTAAGTCCGGCCCAGACCCGGTCAAATTAGGTCAAAATTGGGTCTGAGCCTGCCCAGCTAGGCCCACCGAACAACCTTGGACAAGCGCGAAAGTGAAAAATTTTCATTCCTCCCTCGTGCATTTGGTTGGAGATCACTTTATTTATATTTTAACATTTTTAAATCATACAAATTACAAAAAAAATTTTTTTTTTATTATTATATTTTTCAACTCACTTTAACAACCATCCAAACATCAAACTTTAAAAATTTCTTGTCTAATCTTTACTTCTCCAAAGCGCCCAATTAAAAGATTTTTTCACTTTGCCATATTTCATCGCACTTTAAGCAATGCGTAGTTAAAATGTGACTTCGAACCAAATAGCCCCCTTGGACCATGACTTTGATCTTCAGTCAATAAGGACACCTTAAATACAATCCTAGATTTCCAACCTATGCCGTTACATTATTCCAAAGAAACAACTCCTGTGGCCAATAAGACTCCTTCGAAACTTCTCTATCCCTTCCCTTCCACTCCTCCTCCTCCTCCTCACCAATGGATGCCTTGTCCACCACCACTCACCCGGTCTCCTCCCTCCGGCCAAAACAATTCCTCTCGGCCAACCCGAACAACCCACTCCACCTCCTCAAACCTCCAGCACCACAATCCCTCCCCCTCCCTCCCTTCGCCAACCTTTCCGCCAAGCCCAACTCCGCCTCGCTTGCGCCGAGGCCGATCCCTGCCCGCTCCTCGCTCCGCTCCCCGTCGCACAACCCTGCCGCCGCCGTCGCCAAGACCGCTCACTGCAGCAAGGCAGCCACGGGCTACGCAGCCGCGTTGCTCGACGTCGCGGCGTGCGACGGGAAGCTGGCCGCGGTAGCGAAGGACGTGAGGAGGTTCGCGTGGGCGGTGCGTGCCGTGCTGGATCGGGACGAGGAGGTGGGGGAGGCGGTGAAGGGGGAGGTGCTGACGAAGGTGGCCGAGGGGGGAGGGTTCTATGCGAAGCTGGTGGTGCTGGTGAGGATGTTGGTCAGGAAGGGGAAGGTCCGGATGGTGGGGGAGGTGATGGAGGAGTTTGGGAGGCTGTGGGGAGAGCTTAGCCGTGCGGGAAACAAACCAAGAGCGCTAGCCTAATGGCATGATTCCTTTAGATTGTTCAATGTTTAAGTCCGTTTGTGTGTGTCTCTCTCTGATATTGTTTCAGCAGCATCATAATATTTTAAGGATTATTTTCTAGAAGAGTATCATAATATTTATCGATCATCCTTTGTTTAATATTTTGAATTTCTTTGTATAGCCTTACACCATATAATATTTGAATGCTACATAAGTACTTCCTTGAAAATCTTTGGTGGTCTACATTTTATTGTCAAAGTCGGGTATGAAAGTAACCTTTCATCTGGTTCCAAGGACAATTTATGCAATCAAATGAATTACCATCTCTTACTGATAGTTCTCTATATTTTTCGATTTTAATCATTCCAGATGTATTACCAAACAGACAGAACCGTAGGATTTTTTTGTTCTTGTATAGAAGTAGTGGTTAGAAAAAACTCCAGTTGCAGTTTATATTATTCCAAAAAAATTGTTTTTGAACAACGGATCCCTCACATTCAGATTCTTGTGTCCTTTACAAACACTTGCATATGAATCATGACACATCAATGCATGAACTTTACAAACATAACCAAGAAATTTGACACCAATGCATGAACTTTACAAACACGACCAAAATCAAGAAAATGAGCATCCATCTACAAATATGTCGTTGGCAGTCGGGCAGGAAGCCAGGGGGCATCCATCCAAGTCATTCCCCCACCAATTCAGATTGACGTTCTCCAGCCCGAGACACAGGTACAGAAGCACGGCCATGAAGGCCAGCCCCGCGTCCAGTGCCCCCGACAGCACGTAGTTGTGCCGCTGCCACCAGTCCCTCCTGTACCTGTACACCACGAAGCCCGACAGGAACCCCACGAGGATCCATGTCGTGTAGTTGACGGCGGTGGCCGGAGGCATCTGTCCGGTGGCTCCGATGAGGATGGGCATGTTGACGAGCTGGATCCAGTCGTGGGCCGGGAACGCTCGGTGGGCGAGCCACACGAGGACGGGCGCCGCCGCCCCGACGAGGAAGAACCAGTTTATGGCCGAGTAGTAGCCCAGGTCGCCGAAGATGCGACGGGGGCCGATGAGGCCCCATATGACGGAGGCGTCGTAGAAGACGTGGTCGCCGGGGCAGGTCCAGGGGCTGTCGGAGGAGAGGAGCTCTTTGTTGCATATGTCTGGGATCGAGTCCATTAGCCACCATGCAGTTCCTAGGTAGACCAGTGCCGCAATCAGAGTTCCTACCACCTGCACATTATTTGGTCACTTGCACTGCGCGTAGTGAAGGATTCCTCGTACAAACTACTGAAAATTGCATACGGAGGGGAGCACGAACATGAAAAGTTTTGAAAACGTCAACTGTGTTGGCATTTTGAAACAAAACCGTGGGTCGTCAACTCAGTAGGTGTCCTTCCTAGCTATGTTAGTTGGCATCCCATGGTTTTGTTTTAAATCGTCAACTGAGTTGCCGTTTTATATCTATTAAAGAAAAAACTATTGGTTGGGATAGATAGGTATGGATGAAGACATTTGATTGTTAAAAAAAAAAAAAAAAAAACACACACACACACACACATTTGTGACTGATGCCAATTGAGTTGGCGTTCTATGATTTTGTTTCAAAATACTAACACAGTTGGCGGCAGCAACACAGAGTTCCTACCACCTGTACATTATTTGGTCACTAGCAGGAGTGAAGAAGTCCTCATACAAAATACTGAAAATTGCATATGTAAAGTGTAAGTGAGTGTGCGCGCGGGCGCGCGCGGGGGGGGGGGGGGGGGGGGGGGGGGGGGGGGTTACTTTACCTTATTTGCATAGAACATGAAAAGTTTCGAACAATTGCAATTCAAAAAATAACAACGTTAACTCAGTTGGCATTTTAAAATAAAACCATGGGACGTCAGCTCAACTGGCGTCTTCACTAGCCAACGCAGATGTTGCATGTTGAAACAAAGTCATGGGATGCCAACCGAGTTGGCGACCCACAATTTTGTTTCAAAATGCCAATACAGTTGGCGTTTTATCCCATGAATTATTTTTTTTCCGAAACTTTTTATGTTCTGCACAAATAAAATAAAGTACTCCCCTCTCTATACAAAATATTAACGAGTGCCAAGAAATAGTATGGATTGAGAAATTTTGGAGGAACCGACCTGAGCCATGAACATTGTTCTTGGTGGAATCTTCATGTAGTGTCCCAGCTTGAAGTCTTGCAAGAATGTCAAGGCCTGTGTCATGCTAATATATCCATACACCTTGAAGCACATGTTTGCGACTGGGCGCCCCGGGTACAAGTAACCCATGATGTACTCGGTAATGATGTTCAGTCCAGGAGTCTGCATAATTGTTTCAACCAGAAAAAGAGTCACTAATTACTCAACTTAGCCAAACACCTAAGAGAGAACTATTTAATTCGCCAAGTCTATTTTGTCCGTCCGTGGGCGTGACCATGGTTGGCCCGCACTCACGTGACGGACTCCCATTGCCCCCCCATGCATGCTCCGGGCCCACCCTCCTTCCTGCATGCTCTGCGCCAATAGGAAGCCTGCCACGTGGGCGCAGGCCAACCGCGGTCACGCCCACGGACGGGCCAAATAGCAGTGTTCTATTTAATTAGCACACCCCTTTGATTGAGTAGTGTAGTGACCATGCCAAATACCTGATTTGTGGTTGCAGTGATGATCCCGATGGGGAGCGTGAAGAAAATTGCGATGCCACAGGCGAGCAGCACGCCCCACCATGGCAGTTGAAGCTGGTCGATGTAGTACTCGCAAGCGAAGATCGTCAGGGCAATGTTGGCAATGAGGATGCAGACGAACCACCACTCCGGCACTTGCTTGTATCTGCTCATCAGCCTTGTGTGCACGTCCGTCTTCTTCTCTTGGAACGCCGACTTGCTCAGTTGCCATATCTCTCTGCAGTAAACCAATGTACGTGCTATAAATTTAACCCTTTCCGCGAAAAAATTAAATAGCAATTATATATAGGCTTCCTTGAAATAGTACAGTGCATGATGAACTTAACTGCAGAATTTGATCAGGAAGACAGTTTGTAGTGGACAGGGATACTAACTCTCTACTGCACAAATGCTTAGTCGAAGTTGACTCGACACACACATATAGCCTTTGAATATACTTGGATATATACGTCATCGAGGAAAATATTGGAATTGAGAGATGGATATCATAGCTCACAGTATCGGCCGATATCGATCCGATGCGGCTGATACCAATAGCAATACGGTTTAGAAAGTCCCGGTCAGATACCGACCAATATCGATACAGGCCGATACCGACATTAGGGGTCTCTTTTCCAATCAATTCAGCAAAAAAAAATTGAATGAAGAAGATCAATCAGCAATGATGTAAAAGCATAGTAAGGTTGTAAAAACATGTAAAAGAAGAAAACTTATATATTGCAGGTAAACCAATCCGCAAGTGTGACTAGTGTTTCATTCAATTTCAAAACTACTAAGAAACAACACACCAAGTACTTCAAATTCTGCCTAAATGTATAAAACATTTGTTTCTAATATTTTTCTAATTTATTAATAATTAGTTGTTTTTCGATACTGAAAATTTCTATATTCTGATCCGAAACAGTGATACTGCCGATACCGATACTTGGAACCTCGATAAATATAGACTCTTTCATGTTAGCTGAAGAATTCCTCGAGACCTTCAAACAAGTCAATTTCCCAATTTGCAATTTGACAAGAACCTCAAAGATAATCAAGTTCTTATATAGGTATATATGATATCTTTGTTCATCAAACTTAGCATGTTGTGTTGAATTGAAGATCAAAAAAGTATATCAAGATCCATGAAACTTGAAGATAAACATACTAGAGAATCCAAAAGACACTTACTTCCCATGGAAAAGCAGCACATGCATGACAGTAGCCGTGAGCGATGCAAAACCGACTCCATATGTCATGGCGAAAAATGTACTCAGGTAGAGAGGCCCGTTCTTCTCGTAAGCCTTCGTATCGAGATGGAAGCTCGAATCGATAATGCTAGTGATGTTGTACGTATGCCCCGATCTCGTGAAGAGGCCGTCGGAGAAGATGGGGAATGATTTGGCATGGTAGAGGTCGAGCCAGTACGCGATCGGAGTGATGATGTACATGATGAGGAAGAAGCCAACCGCGATGTTGGCAGTGGCGAACCAGGGGCTGGCAAGGGGGCTTCCTAGGTAGGAGGATATGGTGGACCAGTCGATGCCGATGGCGCCGATGCCGAGGCCATTGAGGCCTGAGCCGAGCTGCTGTGCGAGGGCGGAGGTCGGGAAGAGCCAGCATATCCAGGAGAGCGACGTTAGCATCTGGAAAAGGTAACCGGGAAAGACGTAGTAGGCGAAGCTGCAGATGAAGGCTATGAGGAAGAACTGGTTGCGACTCATGCCGCCTTTCCGATGTGGTTCCTTCTCATGGAGTGCTCTGCAATTTAATTTTGATTGTAATTGTTAGTACGTAAGAAGGACTAGCTAGCCTGAGCAGAAAAATCTAAATAAGTGCAAAATTTTGTGTGGATTTAATCTATGTTGCACAAGCACGACGACACAATATGGACACGGCAATACTAACCAGCCCGGATTTTGGGGTGCCCTGTTGTAGTTTGGAGTGTACGTGTGTCTACGTATGTATCGTGTCCAATACGTGTCCAACATGGACATGGACACAACATCGAAATTTCTGTGTTTCCTATAGGATACAACGGACTGTCCTTAGTGTTAGTATCTTGTTCTTCATCTCACGATTCTATTTGATTATTCTTCAAACAGATTTTGTTAATCAGTTTTTAAGCTTCCTCTGGTATGGTTCATGATTAAAGTCCTTGTTACTACACCATAATTCTAGAGCCGTACTGTGGTGAGGTGAAGGGATATATGTCCCCTATATTCTAACTAAATAGTCCACAATATGATACGGCTGATACATAACGGCTGATACCGACTGCTATTCATATATACTAATGGATACCGACTTTGGGAGTTTTTTTTTGTGGTCAATTCGAATGAAAAAAAATTGAACGAAAAAGATAAAAGAATAAGAAATAATGTCAAAATGATAATTAAGTTGTTTCGAATATTGAAAATATTATAGTACATTGATAGAATTTCTTATCGATAAACTGTAACACCTTTTGTCGAAGTTGTATATTAATAAATTAGCAACACTTATCCATTCAATTTTAAACTATTTAGTATTGATACACTATATCTAAAGAGAAGTAAATAAATAATAGTATCTATTGCAAGTTAAATACTATTCCATTTATGGATAAAGAGCTAGATTCACATAGGAGAATCGAACATGAGAGAAGTAAATAAATAATAGTATCTATTGCAAGTTAAATACTATTCCATTTATGGATAAAGAGCTAGATTCACACAGAGGAGATTCAAACATGGTTATGATGATACCATGTTAAAGTTTTTGTCATTCCATCGAAACATTGAACTTTAACATTTCACAACAATCCAGATACACCGTCCAAATTTTAAGTGAATTTTATTATAAAAAAAATATACAGCTTTGTAAATCCATCTTTTGTCCAATGTACTACTAAATGAAGAATGGACACTCGAAAGTCGGTGCCGTCTATGTGTCATCGCATGTTGGACACATATTGGATACGATATGAACCTCCAGGACACGCTAGGATAAAGCAAAATTCAGTTTTTTCTTCTTCTTCACTTAATTTATCTTAAATTTAGGGATGGATTGTATGCTATATTAAGAATATATAGATGAAGGCCATTGCCCTCTCTGTGGAAAATTAAGGGACCCATGCCTATTACCAAGACAATGCCTATATGTAAAAAACCTCCATGAACTGCATAAGCTGTAGAGCTTGGTTATAGCAGACTTTATATGTAACCATGATCATATGTTTATAGCTAGTACCCTTCATATATACAAACCTAGTACCCTTCTAATCACTAATTTCATAATTAATTATAATTAAACTTGTATAAAACTTGAAATTAACATGTCCATATCATCCAATGGCTCATGCTCAACACATTTTCGTACCTAACAGCTTACCTCCCTTTCCTATCCTAGCTGTCCAACCAAAATTCTACCCAAATGCAACTATATATAGTCGAGAATTTGTGCTGACTCTAACTTTATAATTGTTTTTGCATAAGCCAAAATTAGGTTGCCTATAATTTTCTGTCTTAGATTTTATGGCATGATATTTTCATATGCACGGCTTAGAATTGACACCAACGTACATAAATAGTTGATGTCATGTCGATGTCACAACAATAGTCATATATAAACTATTTCGAAATAGTTTTTTTTTTAGAAGACTTGGATGATACGATAATAATTGGGTTTTTTCTTTGATGCATAGCTTAATAATTGATGATAATAAAAATCCAAGATGGTTTGAGAAGACTTGGTTGATATGATAATAATTCTTTTTTTTTTCCCTTGATACTTAGCTTAATAATTGATGATACTTAAAAATCCAAGATTACTTATATATCAACTTAGTAAGAACGGACACTCAAAAATTTAGGCCATGTCATGTCAGTCACGTATCAGACACAACTTGACACTCCAAAATACATTAGGACACATCAAAATAGATATCATATCTGTGTTGCAATATCCTTTACCTTGTCGTGTCGTGTCCGTGTTCTTCCAGAAGCAAAATACTTGGCTGAGGTATACTCGGTCAAGAAACCTTACCTAAACAGAGACACCTGAACAAGATTATACGGCCACCACATCGCCGCCGGCTCCACCAGATAGCTCCGGAATATCCCCGCCCATCCGAACCCCAACACCTATATATAAAACAGACCCCACAAATATTGTTACACTAATTGCAAACAATTATCAAAAAACTTAGGTAAATTTTTTTTACGGAAACGATATTTTGCCTGCGGTTTGTAACCGCGGGCTGACCGTAGGCCGACGTGACGGCCGGCCATTGGCCTCCCTGCTATCATTGGGCCCCACCTGAATCCGGGAGCCAATAGGCGGCCGCCATGTCGTCCGACGGTCACGCCCGCGGTTACAAGCAATCTAACAGCTCCCAAAAGAATATATAATGGCTAACCTGAGTGGTAAGAACAACTATAAGGGAGACAAAGAAGGTGATGTGCTGCCTGTAGAAAATCTTGACAGCAGTGACGACATGTATAGCGTAGACGCTCCCGGCGCCGGAGTTGGCGAAGATGGTGATGAGCACGTGCTCCTTCATGTTGAACGGCCCCGGGTTGAGCGTGAACTCCCACCTCCGCCCCTTGAAGAACACCCTGTCGGTGACGGTCGACGCCATCAGGTGGCCCAGCGGCACCACCGCGATCTGCGCCGATATCGACGTGATCGACAGCGGCTCCTTCCTGTACCAGAAGAACTGGTTCAGGAACGACAGCAGCGCGCACGACAGCGTGCCGAGGACCCACATGCGGAAGGTGAGCACCGGGATGGAGGGGTCGTCGTCGATGGGGACCGTCAGCGCGACCTGCTCGATGGGCGAGTTCTCCTCCTCCTCCTCGACGTCGTCGGGGTTGGGAGACGGTGACGTCGAGGTCGAGGAGGATGGTATGTCTGCATGGTGAAGAAGTAGAGGCGCAGTGATATTGTGGTGGTGCTCTTCTTCTTCTTCACGATCAGGAGACTCCATGACCTCCTCCTCCTCTTCTTCCTCTTTCTTCTTTCTTCTTTCTTCTTGGTTGTGGTTGTTGTCTTTCGATAGTAGTGTGTATGTTGGAGATTCTATGAGTTATTCGTGGTAGTTAGAGAAGGAGAGAAGCAAAGAGAAGGAATCTTTAATTTGTCTTCGTTAATCCTCCATTCTTCTATTAATTTCTGTCATTGTCTGTATAGTAAGTTTTGAATGAGAAAAAAGGAAAATTTTCTGAATGAACAGTGCAACAACAACTATGTCAGGAAATAAGTGCACGTATACTTCTGTTCCTTGTGGCAACATGAAGCTTCTTTCTCTCTCTCATAAAAATATGGATTCCATTAATTATTTTAAAAATAAAATATTTATAATTTTTATAGCAGATGAGATATATTTGATACACAGCTGATGGTTAAATTTTCTCTCCCTTTCCAACCATGTTCTTTTTCCTGTTCGTTTGCAAATTCGTTGAGAACATCAAGCTGAGTCTTTGCTTTGCTTTTCTATTATTTCTATTGAGTACTTTCCAGAGTAAAACGAAATAAATATTAGCAATAATTATGTATGTAGTTGTAGTCATTGACGAATGGCAAAGTATTTCTTTACGGGACACAAGTCAGAATATGGTGATGGGACAACGGCAAGAATTTAATTAATTTATAGGAATTTATTATACTAAAAAATTACAAATAGAAATTGTCTCTGCTCATTTACATGCATTGAACTTTCGAGTTTACAAGCAAATATAATAAAATATTGTTTGCTATGCAGGTTAATACCATTTGTTCTTGTTTATTTTGTAAATGATGTCATATATTTTGTAAGAGATACTGTAAATTATTATTTAATTATTAACTGATACAGCTTGCAAAGTAAGGAATAGTCAATAGTACATACGAGCTTGGCACTTAAAATTTTAAAGTTCATTGTAACAGATTCAAAATTCTGAATGAGCAGTGCAATCGCTAGGTCAGTAAAATAAGATACATTCTTCTTCTTTTTGTAAAAAAATATAGAGATCAACATATGCAAATTCATTGAGAACAACAAGTGCTTTCTTTATATATTTACTGAGTTAGTAAATTTATAAATAATAGCAATTATTATTTGTGTAGTTATAGAGCTTGTTGACAAATTTAATGAGAATTGATTTCTCCTTGCATTGTAAATTGTTGTCACGAGCTTCCAAATTTTGCAGAGTTGATATATCATATGATTTATGATTTTTCAAGTCTGCATTGTTTTACAATAAATCAGTGTTGTCAGAACCGGACCGAATCGACTGGTGGACTGGATCTGACAGGATTTTGCCAGAAAAAAGTCCACCAGAAGTTGAACCAGAATTTTTTTAAGAACCGACAAATTTTTCCAAAACCAGAGTTTAACTGTGTGAAGCAGCCGATTCTTTTTTTTTTTAATAAGGCTCAAAAAAGTTTATAATGTAAGATTTGGACCATTTGGTGATTGATTTGATTTTGAGAAATATTATAGTTGTAAAATCAAACCAAACCAAACATACTAAGAACAAAATCAAACCAAGAGTAAATGTTGATATCTTATGTATTTGAACCAAACCAAGTCTATTTGAATTTCAGTTGAATTCCGATCGGATCTGTACCAAAACTTTTGGTTCAATTATCGGTTCTATTTTTAAAACATTGCAATAAATACTATAAAGATGTAGAATCTTGTGATAGCAAGTTGTACAAGTATTGATAATTTGATATTCCATAGTCTTTTGATTGCAATTGCAAATTACCCCCGAACTAATTCACAAGTCTTTTTTATTATTTTTTGTTTTGATTTCAACAATTTACATTTATGTGGGTTACGTATGATATGAGACAACACACGTTAGGATGTCCTGGCAAATAAGAGGTGGGAAATCAATATGTTTTGCTTGTGGGGTGGTTGTCTATAGACATTTCCATATGGGTCCCTCTGACTAATATATAGGTCCCAACAAACCGAAGATGGAAAGGAACAAATAGTGATTATATATATAGCTATCACACCAAAAAATCATTGACGGCTCCATGGGGTTACATGACAAAATTGCTCACTTGGATAATGACTTGTATTTTTCAAGATTGATCACTTGGATGGCATGTGTGGGAAGATTCATTTTCCGTGGAATATAGAATCTTTTCTATTGCTGGATCCGAAAGACAACGGAGTAGCTAGATCTCAAGTGTACAGCCTGTGCTCCATGTGCTGCAGGTCTGTGCAGCTTCCTACAAATTATGTTTAACAACAAAAGCTTCATCATGCATGTCATGTCTTGGGCTCCCGTCCGGGACCAACTTGTTGGAGAGAACCATTTTTGAATGACAAGCTGTTGTTGATGTGAAGGCTCCTTATTAGTTGGGAAAATGAATATATGTGAACCTTCGGGTTGGCCCTCCGTTTTGGAATGCCGCAGCGTGCCGCAATTCCATTGGCCTTTTCTATTTGTTTAGGCCCGCCATTGAATAACTCGCCAATGCGATCACGCTATCTGGTGGACAGTCCAAAACCATAGGCACGGTTCATGTAACATCGTAGTAGTAGTAGTAGTAGTAGTAGGTAAATTTTTACTACCAAAATAAGTCATATCAGCGACGTATTTAGCGACTCCAAGATAGTTCGTCGTTAATATTTGGGGTTTTAGCGAAGTTAAAATAAGACGTCGCTGTTTGTCGCCAACAGCGACTAATAGCGACGTCTAGCGGCTACAATTCGTTAAATGGGAACCTGCGTCGCAAGTTCGTCGATACCCGTCGCTGAGATAGCGACGTGTAGCGACGCACTTTAAGCAGCGTCGCCGTTTATTATATGTCAGTGACGTTTAGCGACGTCCTATAAGGACGTCGCTAATCGTTTCATATAGCCAGCGAGGGTTTCCTTTTCGATCATTCACAATTTCTCCCCCCCCCCCCCCTCCCAAATTTTGGGCGTGCTACTCATCCGCGACGCTCCTCCGGCGATTTTCCTCCTCCGGCCTCCTCCTCCGCGGCGCTCCTCCGGCGATCTCCCTCCTCCGGCCTCCTCCTTCTCCTCCTCCTCCTTCCTCAGGTAGCTCCTCCTTCTCCTCCTCCTCCTCCTCCTCCTTCCTCAGGTAGCTCCTCCCCAGTTTCTCCTCGTCTTCTAGCTCTCTCTCTAGCTTCTACTTCATGTCCACGAGAGCGTGGACTCGCTGCGGGGGACACGAGACTGACAGTGGACTCGCTGTGGGGGACACGAGAGCGTGGACTCGCTTCTACTTCATGTGACACCTATTTTGTTAGTCTTAGAAAATTATGTCAAAACACACGGCTTAGAAAATTATGACATGTTAGTCTTCCGACCCGCGGTAACATGGATGTCACATTAAGGGTCTTTGACAAGGTAATTTGTTGTGAAAAGATATATCCTTATAGTTCTCCTACATATGTTGAAGAAAATCTCTGTACTTCCTCCGGGTCATGCCGCCGGCTGTGCTGCTTCCCCCTCATCTTCCTGTCCACTTCTTCTCCCCCGACTCTACACTTGAGCTGGATATCATATGTGGATGAGAGAGTCAAATAAGAAGAAGGGAAGTAGGGAGGAGCAGATGGGTTCAGAGCCATCGTGGAGGAGAGAAGAAAAATGCTTGATCAGAACTTGAGGTGGAAAAGTTGTGACGTTGATAGCGTGAGAGAGGAAGAGGGTGGAAAAGTTCTTCTCCCCCGACTCTACACTTAAGGTGGATATCATATTTTGGTTTCTGTATTTTGGCTCCAGCTCCATTTGCATTAATCTACGGCACGACATGGTGATCAGGACATAGTCCCTGCAGCCATTCGACTGGCGAGGCAGAAACTATGTAGCCGTAGATAAAGTTGACTGTCCTCCGACCCTCATCCCTCGGCAATGATGATACGACAACCTATCACTATATCTTATATAGTAGTAGATGATGTCTTAGTATTACATTATGTCAGTTCATCTTGATTCTGTTATATTTTTCAGATACTACATACGATAAGAACATATACTACACCATATGTACAGAACATAGATGATTCACATTAATGTATGCTAGAATGAATCTTGGATTGTGTTCTGAGCCATGCGTTCCCATACTTGGCAATTAAGTTGTGGACCATTATGTGTGACATTGTTGTTACAAATTTTCATATATCTGTGTTGATTGATGAGATTGTGTTTCAAATGTGTTCGTGATTGTGTGTATCTGTGTTGTTTGATACTGTGTTCGTGATACACACCGTTGTTGCTGTAACAAATGGTGTAGGGGATGCTGCAAATGCTGTAGGGGATGCTGCAAATGCTGCAAGGAATGCTGCAAATGCTGTATTTTTTTTTTTTTTTCAATATTAGCGACGTTCAGCGACGATCAGTGACGTTCAGCGACGAAAATAACGTCGCTAAGTAAGTACCCCAATGTCGCTAACGTTGATGAATACCGTCGCTGATCGTCACTAAACGTCGGTAATGTAGCGACGTAGAAAAGTCGCAGAACGTCGCCATATGGCTCTCAAGCCAGGTCAGCATCGATGTATGTAAAGTCTCTCAACGTCGCTAGTATACGTCGGTAAATAATGACGTTTTACGTCGCTGGCAGTCGCTAAATTAGCGACGTGTCCGCGTCGCTAAAGCTCGTCGCAATAGCGACGTATTGCGACGTTTTCTTGTTTAGCGACTAGGTTAATCGCGACTACGTGCATACGTCGCTAATCGAAATTAGCGACGTATTTTTCCTATTTAGCGACGTCTTGAGGCGTCGCTGATTTGACAGATTTTAGTAGTGTTTATTCAGACCCATTCGAGATGCTACAAACTCAATTCCAAGACTTACAATCAATTCCAACCTGGAGGCTTTTATATATATATATATATATATATATATATATATATATATATATATATATATATATATATATATATATATATATAGTCCTAAGGCACCATTCCCGCCTAAGGCATGTCCGAAGGTCCCAGCCGACACCGCACCGCACCAGCACCAGCACCAGCTCCGCACTAGCACTGCACCTGCTCCGCACTAGCACTGCACCTGCACCCGCATCGCATCCGCACATCACTAGGGTCGCATAGCACCGCTCTCGTCTCCTAAGGACTGCTGCATTACACCCACCACCACCCACTTAATTATCCCCTAAAATGAATATATATATATATATATATATATATATATATATATATATATATATATATATATATAATTATCCCCTAAAATGAATATATATATATATAATATATATATATATATATATATATATATATATATATATATATATATATATATTATATATATATATATTCATTTTAGGGGATAATTATATATATATATATATATATATATATATATATATATATATATATATATATATTTTGTCATCTTGGTATCCTACCATACTTTTTCTAGAAGAACAGTTTAGTAACTACTTTCAAGAATTATCAATTGTTACAATTTTGTAAACTATTCGTGATGGTTTTAACATAATAGCAAAAACTAAAGTTTCCCTTACCCAAGTTTTCATCTTAACAACATTTGGAGTAAATTATTGTCTTCAGAATTTGAACGAGCAAGTTAAATTACCCACCAACAACACTCATATTTGCGAGGTCTTCAACTTGGTATTTGCCTAGCTCACTCATGAACATATGAAAAGCTCTCTAAATAAACCTGAGGAGTTGATTCATAGTTGTATATATCTCGTCAAACATGAACCCGTAATTCCTTTATAAAGGCTTACAATCAGATATGATCAGTATATAGCCCATCTGATAACCGTAGATGAGTCTTCTCGAGAGCCAGCCAGCATGAACTGTGCATGAAATTCACTAACTGTGCATGAAATTCACATGCTAGCTCCCTGCTATGATTGAGCTGAGTTTTCGTTGTTGTTTTGTTTTTTTTGTTTTTTTTTTTTTAGCTGAGTTAAGCTCACACTGTTATTCATTGCAGTGTAAGCTTCACTCCAGCTCAATCATAGCATACATCAATGCACCCACAAAGTATAGTTCCTTTCACTTTAGCTGTCAAATCTGATTTTAATCGTCCAACTATAGAAATATGAAGAAAGTATCCCAGTTAGGTGGGTAAATTAACCTGCTCAGAGACTTACTAGAATCTACAGCTTAGATAAGCAAGCCTCTCGGCAAATGAAGCATGGACAAAGAATCAACACGTCTCCACAGACCAAAATGAAAACCGTGATTTAAACCACACTTCCACGTGTCCCTACCCCCACCCCACATTGATCGGAATTGGGTTTGTGGGCTGACGTTAGCAAGCCAGCTGGCAGTTGTGGGCTGGGTTTGGGTCAATAGTGTTAGTCCCGGGGCTTGATCAAAGATGGTAAAACAGATGCAACAGATATCTACGATGATACAAAAAATCAAATAACCCGATTACAATATGGAGGAGGAAACTAGAGAAGAGAAGATCTCTCGTTCGTCCTTGCAAAACGTGTTACAATTGGGACAGAACGAGTTACAATAATCTAGAGAAAGAAGAGATGAAAAAAAAGTTGTTGGGGTGTCAAAATACCATTGCTCAAAGCAAGATTCGCCCCACACGAATTGCTTCCAGGAACCAGCAAGTTTGAAGAACTTGTAGAACGCTCGAAGTCACCTCTGTTCTGACTCCTCGGATGGACTAGCAATGGCGGCAGCAGCACTCTCTCTCTTTCTCCTTTTCTGACTTATATTTTCGTAGTAACCACAAAAGAGGCCAGAAGAGAGTATTTATAGAGAGAGAGTGGAAACCCTAGCCGCCTCTTCAGTTATGGAAAGATTGAATCAAATCCCAAAAAGATAGCAACGAGATTAATTCAAATCCCACAAAGATAGCAACGAAATTAATTCAAATCCCACAAAGATAGGATCTGAATTAATCGCATTGAATCAGTCTTTCCATAACTGACTTGTAGTCTGCACAGTCAGTGGAACCCTCCATGCCGCAGCAGCAGCCTGGCCGCATGAGCCGCATGGACCGCATGAGCCGCATGGACGGCTCGCATGGACCGCATGGACTGCATGAGCCGCATGGACCGCATGGCCGCATATGAGCCGCATGACTGTTGACGTGCTAAGTGCAAAGTGCGCCAACAAAATGCCATATTACGCCTCATTAGCCCATGAGCCCGAGTCCGAGTCCGAGTCGCTAAGTCCATTTTGGACTTAGCTCCAAATGGAATTAATCCAAGAGAAAGACAAAAGCATTAATGCTTAATCCTTGGAGCCTTATTCTTACCTCCTAGTAAAATCACCCACATGGTTCTCTCCTTAGGGTCACCATCCCATGTGCATCTCTCAACAACACAACCAAGTATATATGTTGAGATAACTCATGGTGCATTTTCGATGTGGGACTAAAATTTTACAAGGCATGTTGAGAGCAAGCTCTCTCCATGTAAAGAAAGCACCAACAATCTCCGACATATCACAACATATATATGTGTCCAGGGTTGAGCGTTCCCCACAGTAACTGTCCATTTTGCATTAGGATAGATGTCGCTGACGACTTGAATTTTCCCGCATGGGTTAAATAACAATGTGATACAAGAATGGACCACGCCTTGAATTCTGCACCACAATTGTAATTCTTTCCACTCACAAAGTGTAGTTACGTGTGTTTCTGGCTGCACATTAAAGGCCCTGTGTCAGCCTTATTTTAGTGTATAATTTTGGGCATCTACAAGTTTACCCTCAAGAGACGGCCTGATATCTCTTTACATACACTATAGGTGAGTTCTTTATTAAAGAGATATGGCATGAAGCCTTGCGGTGCTACGCCGCTATGACATGGCCTGAAGCCGAGGTATTACCCCTACCTGGGAACCTCATCGTAGTGTCATACTACTGTAGCATGAGGTCTCAGCCTCTTTGTAGTGCCAATCTACTCAGCATGAAGCCTAAGGCTTCCTTGCGGTGTTACGCCGCAACGACACGGCTTGCAATACCGAGGCTTTACCCTACCTGGGTACCTCATCGTGGTGTCGTGCCACTGTAACATAGGGCCATCCTCCCCTTTGTAGTGCTGTCTACAACTCTTTAATTACGTCATACAGCATTAGGCTACCTGCCTATTTGCGGTGCTACGCCGCTATGGCTTGGCTTGCAAAGCCGAGGCATAACCCCTACCTGGAAATCTCATGGTGGAGTCATCCCACTGTAGCATGGAGTTTCATTCCTTGTAGTGCTGCTATACCGTGCTTCCTGTAAAGCACACCAGGCATTCACTCTGCCTGAGAACTCATTAAGGCGTTTAAGCCAACCTTCCACAGGATCTGTTTTTTCTGCAGAAAATACATAGTAGACAACAGTGGTTATGCGTCCGTATCCCTTTCATATTCCAGAGAACAAGTACCCACTGTTACCGGATAGTTTTCCAGTCAGTGATCCTCCTTTGAACCAAAAGTTAGATGCATAGTAGATTTCTCTTTGAACTAATAGCATAAAACTTTATGTTAGGATTACAAAGACACACTATCAGAATGCCTTCAACCCTATTTTACAAGCTGTGTCATCGACCAAATGGCGCTTGAGGGCCTTTCTGAACGGATCTGCCAGGTTCTCCTGACTCCGAACATCAACCACTGCAATTATACCTCTTTTGATAAAATCATGTACTGCCCTGTGCTTCAACCGCACAGTCCTCTTCTTTCTGTTGAAGAGGTCATTTGATGCCACTGCCGCAGTCGCTTGGTTGTCACAGTATATCGGTATTGCCGGTATCTGAGCCCCAATTACTGGAAGATCATACATGAGCTCCCGAAGCCATTCTGCTTCATCTGCTGCAGTTTCGAGTGCATAGAATTCAGATTCCATGGAGGAACGAGAGAGTATAGTCTGCTTCTTTGACTTCCACGATATAGCAGCTCCACCCAAGGAAAAGACATATCCACCTGTGGATCTCTCGTTTTCCACCTCTGAACACCAGCTAGCATTACTGAAGCCTTCCACTACTGTCGGATACCCGTTGTAGTGCAGTGCATATGTCTGAGTCTTCTTGAGATATCTCATCACCCGCTTCACAGCTTTCAGTGCTCAACCCCTGGGTTGCTTGTGAACCGACTCAGAATTCCCACGGCGAAAGCTATGTCAGGCCTTGTGGTAGTGGTTGTGTACATTAAACTTCCGATAATGCTAGAATACTCCAGCTGCCTGACGCTTTTCCTCGAGTTTGGCTTCAGCTTCTGATCGCATCGATCCCAGGAAGATCCTTATACCCATAGCGTGTGAGCATCTTCTCAATGTAGTGAGATTATGACAGTGCTACTCCAGTGTCTGTCCGGATGATCTTTATGCCCAAGATGACATCTGCATTTCCCAAGTCCTTCATACTGAACTTGGTTGAGAGGAACTTCTTTGTCTCTGTGACACAGCCTATATCCGTACCTAGGATTAGCATGTCATCCACGTACAGACAAACGATGACTCCTCTTCCATCAGCGAACTTTGTGTAAACACATTTGTCCGTCTCGCTGACTCTGTAGCCGTTTGACCTAATAACTTTGTCAAACTTTTCATGCCACATCTTGGGAGCTTGCTTCAAACCATATAATGATTTCACCAACTTGCAGACTTTGTCTTCAAGACCTTTGACGACAAATCCATCTGGCTGTTGCATGTAAATCTCTTCGGTCAGCTCCCCATTCAGAAATACAGTTTTTACATCCATCTGATGTATCACCAACTTATGTATAGCTGCTAGAGCGATTAACATTCTGATGGTGGTCATCCGAGCTACAGGAGCGTACGTGTCAAAGTAGTCTATTCCCTGTTTCTGAGAAAATCCCTTGGCTACCAGCCTGGCCTTGAACTTGTCAATAGTTTCATCTGCCTTCATCTTCTTCTTGAAGATCCATTTACATCCGATGGACTTTTCTCCTTCAGGTGGATCTACCAACACCCATGTGTTATTGGAGGTGATAGAGTCAAACTCGTCATTCACTGCCTCCTTCCAGAAGATAGCATCTCTGGTCTTTATCGCCTCATCATAGGTAAGCGGATCTGCTTCCACATGATAGGTGACAAAGTCATCTCCGAAATCTTTCGGTCTCCTCGCTCGCTTAGCTGACAGCTCTGCGAATTCTGGTACAAGAGTTGTTTCATCAACAACAGCTTCTTCTTGGACTACTGGCTCATATAAGATTTCAGTCTCATTTGCACCTACATCATTTTTCGGAATGTCCGAAAGAACAATGTTTTTATCTTTTGTAAACTTGTCTTCAAAGTATTCAGCATCGCGAGATTCGATGATATAATTTGACTCAATATCAAGAAATCTTCTAGCATCACTCTTATCGGCATACCCCAAGAAGATCGCCTTCGTAGTCCTTGTCCCTAGCTTCTGAATCTTCAGATCTGGGAGCTTGACATACGCCAGACACCCCCACACTCGAATGACATTCAAGTTTGGTCTGACTTTGAACCAGAGTTCATGAGGAGCTACGTCCGAAGTTGCATATGACACTCTATTTAGAGTAAAAGTGGCCGTCAATGCAGCTTCCCCCCAGTAGCATTTAGAAAGGCCCGCGGTTAGCAGTATTGAGTTCATCATTTCTGTCAACATTCTGTTCTTCCTCTCCGCTACTCCGTTGGATTGAGAAGAATATGGAGCAGTGGTCTCGCATATGATTCCATATTCTTTGCAGAACGATCCAAATTCATGAGACCTGTACTCCCCACCTCGATCACTTCTTAACCTCTTGAGTTGTTGTCCAGTCTGCCGTTCAGCTTCGGTCCTGAACTCTCTGAACTTCTCGAAGGCTTCGTCTTTAGACTTGAGTAAGTAGACGAACGCGTATTTTGAGAAGTCGTCGATGAAGGTTATAAAATACTTCATCCCGGCCTTCGTAGAGAAATGTTTGAAGTCACAGATATCGGAGTGTACTAACTCCAGAAGATCTGTACTTCAATTAACCCGATGAAAGGGTTTTCTTGTGATCTTCGTCTGAGCACATACTTCACACTTCTCCACCTTACCCCCACATTTGGAGATAAGTCCTAGACTAGACATTTTGTTAATTCTTTTACAATGAACATGTCCTAGTCTATTATGCCACAACTCAAGAGAATAATCAGAAAATACAACTACATTAACGTCATCAAACTGGTTGACAAGCTGAATTTTAAACATTTCTTCGGTTTGATAAGCCTTCCCGAAGTATGTTCCCTTCTTGGACATCACCATCTGACCAGCATTGATGTCCATCCTTAAGCCTGCGTTGTAGAGCAGGCTCCCAGAGATCAGGTTCTTGGCAATCTCCGGAACATGCTTCACACCTTGAAGCATCAGAGTGTTCCCAGAAGTGAGTTTCAGCTCCACAGTCCCGATCCCCAGAAATTCAGCTTGGGCCTGGTTCGCCATGACAACCTTCTCAGATATCGGCTGGTACGTGACGAACCATTCCTTGCCAGAACAGACATGGCAAGTCGCACCAGTGTCTATCCACCAGTCAGAGTCAACCCCCACAGTTGTGACCTGTGCGATCATAGCAACAATGTTAGACACCAATGAAACCTTACTAGGCTCACCTTTCTCTGATTGTTTAGGCTTGGATCTGCATTCACTCTTGTAGTGGCCTTTCTTGCCATAATTGAAACAAGTCACTTGGGAATTGGACTTCTGTTGCTTGAATGAAGGACCCTTCACTTTTAGATTAGTGAAGTCCTTCTTCTTGTGAGAAGCCGCCTGCTTACCCTTGGGATCTCTCGTCTGCACTAGATTGGCCTTAGCCAACTGTTTGGACAGAGTGTCCATCTTCTGTTGGGAACGCATCTCGTCCTCAACATGGATCTCTTGAAGTAGATCTCCCAAGCTAATGTCTAGCTTCTTTCTGAGCATCCTTGTATAGAAGGTACTCTATCCAACAGGAAGTTTTGAGACGATCCTTCCAACGAAAAACTTGTCGGGAAGGGGCATCTCTTCGTCTTCCAGTTTCTGACGCAGCTTCAGAAATTTCTTCCCCTGTGGCAACATGGACTTCTCGTCCTCAAAGAGCAATTTGTGATATTTTTCAACCACAAACATCTTGCTCCTGTTCCTGTCTTCTTCATACAGTTTTTCCACAGACTCCCATATGTCTCTGGCAAATTCCTTCTTCGAGTAGGATTCTACCAGGGAATCCTCCATAGCATTCAGGATGAGAAGCCTGCAGATGCTATTTTTCCTTCTCCATTTGGTCTGGAGTTTGGTAGCCGCATTGATTGCGGCAGTAGACCCAGTATCTGGAACAGAAGGTTCTTCCTCCAACAGTACATGATCAACGTCTTTGAGTTGAAGAGTTAGATAAATCTTCCTCTTCCAGACTTGATAATGCTCTCCATCGAACTTTTTCAACTTGCAGTAGTCCGATTGGACGAGCGAAGCATTAATGTTTTCCATCTACAAGGATCTTGCTTTGAGATTGTTAGTCCCGGGGCTTGATCAAAGATAGTAAAACAAATGCAACAGAGATCTACGATGATACAAAAACCAAATAACCCGATTACAATATGGAGGAGAAAAATAGAGAAGAGAAGATCTCTCGTTCTTCCTTGCAAACGTGTTGCAATTGGGACAGAACGAGTTACAATAATCTAGAGAAAGAAGAGATGAAAAAAAGTTGCTGGGGTGTCAAAACACTGTTGCTCAAAGCAAGATTCGCCCCACACGAATTGCTTCCAGGAACCAGCAAGTTTGAAGAACTTGTGGAACGTTCGAAGTCACCTCTGTTCTAACTCCTCGGATGGACTTGCAATGGCGGCAGCAACACTCTCTCTCTCTCTCTCTCTCTCTCTCTCTCTCTCTCTCCTTTTCTGACTTATATTTTTGTAGTAACCACAAAGGAGGCCAGAAGAGAGTATTTATAGAGAGAGAGTGGAAACCCTAGCCGCCTCTTCAGTTATGGAAAGATTGAATCAAATCCCAAAAAGATAGCAACGAAATTAATTCAAATCTTATAAAGATAGCAACGAAATTAATTCAAATCCCACAAAGATAGGATCTGAATTAATCGCATTGAATCAGTCTTTCCATAACTGACTTGTAGTCTGCACAGTCAGCGGAACCCTCCATGGACCGCATGAGCCGCATGGACCGCATATGAGCCGCATGACTGCTGACGTGCTAAGTGCGCCAACAAAACGCCTCATGAGCCCACGAGTCCGAGTCGCTAGCTCCAAATGGAATTAATCCAAGAAAATGACAAAAGCATTAATGCTTAATCTTTGGAGCCTTATTCTTATCTCCTAGTAAAATCACCCACATGGTTCCCTCCTTAGGGTCACCACCCCATGTGCATCTCTCAACAACACAACCAAGTATATATGTTGAGATAACTCATGGTGCATTTCCGATGTGGGACTAAAATTTTACAAGGCATGTTGAGAGTAAGCTCTCTCCATGTAAAAAAAAAGTACCAACAAATAGGGGGGGGGGGGGGGGGGGGGGGGGGGTGGGGGTATGCGTGGCTGCAGTTTAAACTGCAGTCCTCCGCCTCTCGGCTGGGAGGACTTTCTGGCAAAGGGTACTCTTTTAGCAAAAGTACTACCCCAGAGGTTCTTCCACATTTCTCAACAGTTATTTTTGTGGTTTCAAGTTCCATAAGGATTAATCAAGTCTTCAACAATTTGCAGATTAATTTGTCCTCCCATTTATGCATTTATCATCATAAGTCCCTCGCACGAAGAAATGCTAGAAATATAACGTGACTGAACTGAACTACCATTCCGGCCCTAGCTATCACCATACCAATCAATATTCAAGTTCAAAAACATAATTGCAAACTCTTGCCATGTTAAATACACAGACTATATATGTAGCTAACCACTCTCAAATTAGGATATGACCCGAGCCTTCTCCATATCCTGTCCTTTGGATTTCAAAATTAACGAGGTTTGAAGGATTCAAATGGAACATTGAAGAAAATGCATATAATTATATAAATATGAGAAATATTGAGTTGTATTTCATTTTTTTTTATCCATATTCAAGGTGCACTCTACTACTTTACCTTAATGTAAGTTATCTTCCACATTTCACGGATTCCGTCCAAAGCCGACGGTCAACACATTTGACCAATAATTTGGGAAGAAAATACCATCGTCTTCTTTCTCACCAAACACAAACTCAAAAACCCAAACATAAATCATAATCCTAATTCTAATCCTAATTCTAATCCATAATCCTCCTCCTTCCGCTCTGCACCCCTCCCGCTCCGCTGTCGCCATCATTACCACCACCTTCACCATCACCCCTACCACCACCTTCACCTTCACCATCACAATCACCTTCACCATCATTACCACCACCTTCATCATCACCTTCACCATCACCACCACCACCTTCACCATCACCACCACCACCACCGCTCCTCCGCCGTCCCATCTCCCCCTCCGCTGCCGTGCCCCCGCTCCGCCCACCCCTCCCACCCCTCCCCCCCCCTCCGCTGAAGGAGGCCACGGTGCAGCGCCAGATCTAATTCAACTACGCCAGCACCACCAAGGCTGCTGCGCGCGGCCTCAGGGCCGCTCTTGATCGGATCTCCATCGCGCCTCCAGCGACGTCGAGTCCTGCTGCGACCGTCGGCCGAGGAGGGGGACTGGGAGCGCTGCGTGTCGGGTGTGCCGTGAGAGGGACGCGTCCATGCTGCTATTACCGTGTCGGCACCTGTGTCTGTGCAGGACAGAGCGGGAGGAGGAGGAGGAGGAATTATAATTTGAGTTTGAGTGGGTTTAGGGAGAGAGAAAAAAGAGGGTATTTTCGTCCAAAATTATCGGTCAAAGGGGTTGACCGTCAACTATGGACTATTTTCGTCAAAGTGTAAGAATTCGTGTTTTATGGTAAAGCTGTTGGGTGTATCTTGAATATGGATAAAAAAAAAAATGCGACTCAAAATTTTCCTATAAATATTTAAGAAGATGTAAATGTTTTCAAGAAGCATAACGCAAGTCCCTCAGGTTCATGATAACTCGGTAGAGAATATAAGCGAAATAAGAGAAAAGCTTTTGAGCAATGCTCGACAGGAATTAATCTGCCCATGGAAGGTAAAAGAAGTATATAAAATGTATGACCCGCACCTGATCCGTTCGCTTAATTAGCCATAAAATATCTCATTTCTTTAAAATGCAGCTCGAAAATCCGAAGAACGTAAATTAAATTAGTAAATGCGTTGAAGATCAGGAAGAACTCTCAATGCTTAAGCCTTTTGGAGAAGAAGAAGAAGTATTAATTTCCTACCACACAACCGACAATGGTCATCAACTCTGTACTAATAAAGGAATACAATGTGAGGGCTAAATCTAATCAATCAGAGGTTTAGTTGGTCCTCCAAGGGTGTTGAAGTTTGGTACCTAATTTTAAAACCTATGCTATAGTTAACCCTGTTATCGGTCAAGGAACTCTAATTATGCTTCCAATCCCAATATGAAGAAGAAAATAGATTGACTTCATAATAAAATTAAGCATCCAATTCATCACCTATATCTATAGCTCTCAACACTACATGTGGTTCAACTTATTTGAGGACCCCGTTTCCTCGTGCACTTCAGAATCTCTCTCTTTCACCAACCAAACATGAAACATCCTAATAATTAAACAGGCCGGCCCGAGATTTGGGTTATCCTACCTGGAGCTAATATTTGTGTTGTCTCTTGATCATGGGCTGGGGGAAGAAGGGGAGGGGGGCACCTGTCACGTCCCAATTTCGAAGGATCGAAATGTAGTCACTGGACGTGATTTCGTACAAGTCTAAATTGTACTTGTAGAAGGCAAAACCATTGCAGTTCCTGATATTTCTCAGAAAACAACGACAGCGCAGCAAAACCGAACATATAAACTGAAGTCACACAAGATATGAAGAAATGTATATCTTTATTGATAATTGTAATGGATTACAGGACTTACAGCGAAATACAGAGTTTACAACTGATTACAAGACTCTTGAATAGCCAACTGAATATATATAATTGCCCTTTAGGCTATAACTGAATATGCTGACTTCTTTACAATGAACTTGTCAATTTGGCTACAATCTCACTGGTACAACTAAGTTACACTGTTCTATACATTATGTCCCGTATAGCAGAAGACGTCGTCTTGCAAGAAGAGCTTCTGCACACCCATCTGATTTATCGATGCCAAGCACTGATCAAACGATGAATTACGAATAAATTTAGAAACTCACAATGGTGACACTCACAATGGTGATCTTCTTTGGGGAATGTCACAGGAGATTTTCTGTTTTTACGCTTTTGTACGAGTAATTCGCGTAAATCAGAAGGAATATAGGGAATAGTCTTCTTTATTATATTTGGGATAGAGAAACGTTTAGTCCCTTGTGTATAAAGAAGATTACTGGCTGCATTAGCAGAACCAAATTGTACATTTTTACGCGCCTGGAGTTGCGTGCGTAAATCTTGCGATTTTTGTGCACAAAGGACTCCATCAGCATTATGCGTAATCTGAAGATTTGGTACCTTGCATAAAGCAGTGTAAGAAGGTTGTTGGTAAAAAATTGAAGTTTTACCAACAATAGAATTCATGTTTTTACGCTGCATGCGTGCAGGCAAATTCACTTTAGATGCAAGGACATCATTGTGAACTTTATCTACGATGTCACCGACAGAAGATTTACCTTTACGCGTAGAGCGCAAAACATGAATATCTGCCACATCACAGACGGGAGATTTTTCTTTACGCGTAGAGCGTAAAGTTTGGGTGTCTACTACGTCACAGATGGGAGACTGATTTTTATGCGCAGAGCGTAAAACTTGGGAGTCTACCACGTCACCGACAGGAGACTAATTTTTATGCCCAGGGCGCATCACTGAAGTAGAGACTGCCTCGTCACAGACGGGAGCCTCCACAACAGGAGTAGGAAGGATTCCTTTGCCTTCAGAGACAGCAGGGAGATCCGAGGATGCTTTGGACTTAGGAATCCAAACTTTTCGCATCTGTCGCGATTTTCGAACATTGGAGCAACGAGTACTACCCCCAGTTTGGAGCATTTCTTCGTAAGCAGTCTGGTCGAAGTGAACAACCAGAGTCTTCTTTGTCGATCTGACCGACACATCATCATATTGAGCAATTGCCTTCTCGTCAGAGGAGAAGGTCGTCCCCAGCAGAGTCGCCATCATCAAAAGTAATAGCTGGTTCATCTGATGGGATGAGCTCTCGATCAACAGTATGTGTAGTGGCAGCATCTTCAGTAGCTTGTGTCTTTTGTGGCAAAGACAGGTGAAGTGATGAGCTGAGGCATCCCGGAGATAGAACCCCCACACCTTCTGTTGATGTTGCCGGTTGAGATGGAGAGGATCCTTCTCCAGGATGAGTCGAAGAAGATGCAATATGTTGTGGCTCCTCAACTGGAGTGTCGCTCTCTGGAGTAGCGGCTCTCTGTCTAGAAGGTCCTTTGACGGTAACCTTCTTCTTCTTCTCTAGGGGAGTCTTCTCTGGAAGGGTAACAGCTGCACCTTATTTCCGTTTCCGGGTCTTGCCGATAATGATTGGTCCCGCAGTTATTTTTCCAGTTCCCGTAGGGATGACTTCCAAATACTCATCTGGAACAACAGCGTCATCGGGTATGTCTGGAAATACCCTGACTGGCTCTTCAACATTCACCTCCTTGGGCCATCTAAGACTCCCTTTCATGTTGTAGCCATGGGCGAAGGAGCAGATGGATGCATAAAAGCGAGCATACGTATGAATTATACGTAGCTCGGTTGTGCTGGTAACAGTCGATACTCTGAATTTAGCACCGGTACAAGCAGTGCTAAAGTATCTCCAGGCTCTCGTACCATCAATTAGCTTCCCATAATGGTAGAAGCTGGTGGAGGGATTACCAACATGAAGTTGGTCATATCCAAACTGGCGAGCGAACCGACTTGGTAAATATGGTTCGAACGCACAGTCGTCTTCATTCATGTACATCAGATATGAGGGTCTGATACACATTAGCCATTTGAGAACTGGCACAGGCAATGAAGTCCTCCCTTCTACTCTATCTTCAAACTGTACGCCGAGGCAGTCGGCTGGAACTGGTGGCCTTATGCAGAAGAAGTTCCATCCATGGGAATAGTTCAGCACTGCTCGGGTATCTGCCACGGTAGTTGCAGTCCATGTGGCTTTGTCGAATTTTTGGAGGAAGACCTCCGCATTATCTCCAGGGTCCGGTGGCAACAAACTGCAATTATGATGCAGTAGCTATCACGTTCCGATTCCGTAGAATCGATATTCGTCCCCCGGACGTGATGCCGTGCGAACCTAAGTTGCGATCGCATAAGGCGTAGTCATAAGGTCATCCGAAACATAACATCAAGTTAGTGTATGCAGAGAAATTGATTGACACATTTGAAATAAAAGTAGACTTTTTCATTGGTAATAAAACTTTATTTACATTGACTTCATTACATTCATTGCCGCGCGGGCTACAACATGACTCGACTTATAAAACGAACGTCGATGAGATAGTCGTTCCATGCATTATATCCTTTTTTACAAGCAAAATATAACACTTTCTACCTGCTATCCAGGGGAGGTGAGTCGTCATCTTCTTTTTGACTGAGTGTGTGGTCTTCTTCAAAAGGAATCCAAAAATACAAGCCTTCACATGCGGACGAGGCTTCAAAGGGGTTCACGTCGCCTTGAGCTTTTAGGTGGCACGCCCTTCGTGGTTCGGGGGTACCTGCGTGGAGAGCGAGGATCAGTACATTACACTTTGTACTGGTGCATGGCAAATTAAGTTCCAGGCTCTCATTTAGTTGAAGAGTTTATATGACTTAGCTCATGAATGTTTCTAACCATCCTAATGAATTTCAAACGAGCAACGACAAGCATAATGTAAATTACGTTGGAACTTACCCACGGCGGGCTGCGTTGCGCCTTATGAAACTTACCATGTTCTTTCCTGTCAAATGTTATCATTTACATACCAAGTGCAATATTACGTGTGATTGGCCACTGGCATGACAAACCATCCTGGACTATAGCTTTGTTAGCCGGTGCATGCCCTTGCAGCGCAAGTAGCGAGACCCGCTGCAAGTCCCCGCTTAACCCATGCTATCATCCAGCACAGCTATACCGTGTTTCCTCCTAGACTGAGTCGGTCCCGTGGCCCCGGGTTGTCGCTCGAGGAAACTCTCCCTTGTCGACAAGTTGTCCAATGACCGAGTTAATAAATTATTTAGTTGTTAAGGTATTGCCTACGTTCACTTTGAAACTTGACCATTTTACCGTGCCCGTGCCTCTACATTCATTCTTTCATCCGCAACAATACTATCGATTTACCTAAGAAGGGTCGAGAAGAGAAGGGTCAGCCACTCACCTTGAGTTTACTTCGACGAGAGAACTTATTGGCCGTGCTAGACGTCGCCTACGCTATTACCTGAAATCGCACAAGCAACTGATTAGAACACTACATTATTCAAGAAGTTCGATAGGAAATGCGAGTTCGAAATGCAAGCCATGAAAACCATCGAAAATATTCGTGAAAACGCATTCAGAAAACAAAGCCAAAACCAACACAAGCGGCGTAAAAAGCAGAGCAACGGGAGGTCTCTCCCGACTCAGCCGCAGAGTCAATCCTTGAGGCACAACCCACTGAATATGGGACTTGGTTCCGAAGAAGACATTCCATAACGAGGAATGGATCTTAATTCAACCGTTCCCGTTCGATCGATTCGATTGATCCTGACCTATCGGTCCCGACCGAATCGATAGCGACAGTGTTCCTTTCTCGCGCATCCCATGGACGGAGTACGGGACACGATGTAGGGATGGGACACTACACCATAACCAACTAAAAAAAAGTTTCATCCTCGAAACTTAAAATAGAACCTAGCTCTACGAGAATAATAAAGAAAATTTTTCCTTCATTTCTGACTCAAGCTCCTACGTCGACTCTTCGAACGAATGGTTTCTCCAGAGGACGCGGACGAGAGAAATAGCACGGTTACGGAGAAGTTTATCCTTGTGCTCCAAGATTTGCACGGGCTCTTCGACATATGACAAGTCCGCCTTCAGGTCCAGCTTACCGAAATCCGTCACATGGCTCGGATCGTACACGTAGTACTTCCGCAATTGTGAGATGTAAAAGATGTCATGTACCTCTGACAATGCAGGTGGCAAGGCAAATTGGTAAGCTACTGAGGTGACTCGCTTTAATATTTCGAACGGGCCAACAAATCTTGGGATCAATTTCTCCTTCGCACCGAACCTGAAAACTCCACGCATGGGCATGACTTTCAAGAATACATGGTTGCCTTCCGAGAACTCGAGGGGGCGTCGGTGCGTGTCTGCATAGCTCTTCTGTCGGCTTTGTGCTATCTTCAATCTCTCCCGTATCAACTTGACCTTCTGCACCGTCTGCTCTACCAGCTCAGGACCAAGTATCTGTCGTTTCCCAACTTCATTCCAGCAAATGGGCGATCTGCACTTTCGGCCGTACAAGGCTTCATACGGCGCTATTTGGATGCTGGACTGGTAGCTATTGTTGTATGCAAACTCGGCCAGCGGTAGATGAACATCCCAACTTGACTTCAAGTCAATCGCACAGAGCCGTAACATGTCTTCGAGAATTTGGTTCACCCGCTCCGTTTGGCCGTCAGTCTGAGGATGATAAGCTGAGCTAAACTTCAACTTGGTCCCCAATGCTGAATGTAGACTACTCCAGAAGCGCGCTATGAACCGTCCATCCCGATCAGAGACGATAGATACTAGGACCCCGTGCAGCCGAACTATTTCATCAAGGTATATCTGAGCAAGGCGGTCGACGCTCCAAGTAACTTTGATGGCGATAAAGTGCACTGACTTGGTTAGTCGATCGACGATGACCCAGATGGCGTCATTTTCCCGCGGCGTCCTCGGCAAGCCAACAACGAAGTCCATGGTGACGTGATCCCATTTCCACTCTGGAATGGCAAAAGGTTCTGCATCTCTCCGCCCGATCGCTGGTGCTCGGCTTTGACTTGCTGACAGGCTATACATTTTGACACAAAGAGCGTTACGTTCCTCTTCATATCGTGCCACCAAAAGACAATGCGGAGGTCCTTATACATCTTGGTGCTACCAGGATGCAAAGAATATTTAGCATAATGCGCCTCCGATATTATCTCCTTTCTAAGTTTTACGTCATCCGGAACGCATAGTCGTCCCTTCACTCGCATCACTCCCGACTCGTCCTCTGCAAAGTCGGATGCTTTCCCTGTCGATATCAGCTTCCGTATCTTCTCCAGGTATGGGTTGTCCTTCTGTGCAGACTTGATCCTCTCCAGTAGGCTCGGTTCTACCCGTAGTTGCACCAGTTTTACGTCTCTTAAATGAACTCGGAGTTCAATGCCCATTCCTTCCAAGTCACGTAGCAGTCGATCGTTGATGCATAACGAAGCTAAGTATTTTCGGCTCAGCGCATCCGCTACCACATTTTCCTTGTCCGACGTGTAGTCGATTGATAAGTCATAGTCTTTGATCAGCTCGAGCCATCGTCTCTGCCGCAAATTTAATTCTCTCTGGGTGAAGAGATAATTGAGGCTTTTGTGGTCCGTATAAATCATGCACGCCACGCCATAGAGATAGTGACGCCACAGCTTCAACGCAAACACAATTGCCGCTAATTCTAGGTCGTACGTGGGGTAGTTCTTCTCGTGCGGCTTCAACTGTCGGGAAGCAAAAGATATCACCTTATCCCGCTGTATGAGTACACACCCCAAGCCCTGGCCAGAAGCATTGCTGAAGATTTGAAATCCCTCCGTCCCTTTAGGAAGTGCAAGTATCGGGGCCGAAACGAGCCGTTGTTTGAGCTCTTGGAAGAAAGCTTCACAGTCGTCTAACCACTCGAACGCGACTCCTTTCTGAGTGAGGCGAGTCAACGGCGATGCAATCTTCGCAAAGTCCTTCACGAAACGTCGATAGTATCCCGCCAAGCCTAGGAAGCTTCGAATTTTACTAACTGATGCGGGCCGTCTCAAATCAGCGACTGCCTCAACTTTCTTCGGATCGACTGCAATGCCCGCGGCGGAGATGATGTGCCCAAGGAATGAGATGTTGTTCAGCCAGAATTCATACTTGCTCATCTACACATACAACTGATTCTCTCGAAAGGTTTGGAGTACCGTCCGCAGATGCTCTGCATGCTGCGTTCGATCTTTCGAGTAGACGAGGATGTCATCGATGAAGACTACTATGAATTTGTCAACGAACGGATGGAACACCCGATTTATTAGATCCATGAAGACGGCAGGGGCGTTTGTCAGACCGAACGGTATTACCAAGAACTCGTAGTAGCCGTAACAAGTACGGAAGGCAGACTTCGGCACGTCATCTGGCTTGACTTTGAGTTAGTGGTGACCTGATCGTAGATCAATCTTCGAAAATACCGTTGCACCTTGGAGCTGGTCGAACAAGTCGTCGATACGGGGCAAGGGGTATTTATTCCGGATGGTGGCTTTATTCAATTCCCGATAGTCGATGCAGAGCCGCATCGATCCATCCTTCTTCTTCACAAATAGCACGGACGCACCCCACGATGAGACACTCGGACGGATAAACCCTTTGTCGAGTAATTCTTGTAGTTGTGCCTTTAGTTCCTTCAGTTCTGCAGGGGCCATTCTGTACGGAGCCTTCAAGATCGGTCGGGTGTCGGGAAATGTGTCGATGGTGAACTCTATCTCTCGATCGGGCGGCATGCCGGGCAGCTCTCCGGGAATACATCGAGGAATTCTGCCACAACGTCGGTCTGACCTGCGTTTGCACCATCCTGTCGCATGTCTCGAACGGAAGCTAGATAGCCTTCGCACCCGAAATGCAGCATCCGTCAAGCAGATATTGCGGAGATCACCATGCAGGTCGGCGATGCCTCACCACACGAGTAGCAGAATTCAGGCACTCTCGGTATGCAAAATGTGACCCTCTCTTCAGCGCAGTCTATGGTTGTGTTGCACGGACCAATCCGATCCATGCACATAATGACATCGAAGTCCTTCATATCTAGAACTATCGCATCAAGACCGATCTTTTGACCCCCAATACATATGGTTCCTCCCTCGTATGCTAAGTTTGTGAGTAGTGGCACGCCCGAAGGCATACTTACGCTAAGATCAAGGTCTAATGATATTACAGGAAATTTGTGCTCGGCGGCGAAGTCCGCCGATATGAAAGTATGTGAAGTGCCTGAATCAAATAACAACGAGCAGGTACATTATTGAAACTCAATATACCGGTCACGATAGTGTCGGAAGTGAACGCCTCATCTCGAGTCAGAGCAAAGACACGGCCCTGAGCATTAGGGCATCGTACTTGGTTGTTGGGTTGAGTGGGCTGAGGAGGTCGGGGTGCCTGTCCTCGATCCTCTTGACGGTGTTGTTGTGGTGGTGCATTGGGATTATTTGGTTTTCGGACCGGGCATTCTCGAAATTGGTGCCCCCTTTGTCCGCAAAAGAGACATCCTTCTTCGTGAACATGACAATCATTGGGATGGTGGCCAGGGTTGTGACATTTGCTGCAAGGAATCGGAGGGGTTCGTCCCCTGTTGCCGCCATTATTTGGATGCTTTGACGCGTAGTTGTTGCCTCCCGTATAGCTAGGACGTTTGTGATTGGAGTGGCACACAACGTCGTCAGCACCGGAAGGATGCAGGCTCTCAAGGCGGAGAGCGTGATTCAGAGCCTCGCTCGTAGTCTTATACTCTGGGACCCCGACATGCGCACCGATAGAGTGTCGCAGACCCACTTTGAACCGTCGCACATGGCACTCTTCTGTAGGCAGAAATTGACCAGCAAACTTGGACAACTTGTTGAATTCTGCGGCATACTGTTCTACTTCTGATTCCCTTACTTCAATTGCATGAACTCATTTTCCTTCGCTTGACGAACGGCTGACGGAAGGTACTCGACTTCAAAAGTCTTGTGGAACGTGGCCCAAGAGATCGACGATGTGTTGTTGTCACGTCGGATTGCTTGCTTGGGCACGGCCCACCAGTCGTGCACGTTCAACCGTAGTTAAAGTTGCGCAGGCGACTTACTTTGATTCTTCAATGCCGAGGAGCTCGAAGTGATCTTCCAGCTCTTCCAACCAGTCGATCGCCATAAAAGGGCCTTCGGTGCCGCTGAAGGAAGTGCGGCACACTTTCTTGAATTCTGACACTTCAAAGTTGTACTTTTTCGATGTCGCTGGTTGACGCTCGGGCTCCTCCATGTCGACTTCAATGGGTTGGATCGTCGGCACGGTGGCAGTAGGTACGGTGACGGTAGGCGCAATCGCAGAATTTTCATTAGCCGCCACTGTTTGGACGATCTGCTGCAGGGTATCCAGCTGCTTTTGTTGAAGTTTTGCATGTGCGTCGAAGCGAGCTTTGAACTGGGCATGTCGTTCCTCTGTCTGTTGATGTCGGTTCTTGGACTGGTTCCGCTGCGCCTCTATCATGTGCAGCATTCTTTCGATGGTATCGTTAGAAGGTCCGGCCCGCGAACGATACGAACAACTAGAGCCGCTAGAAGCGCTCTGCTCTCGCTCGGCCGTGGGTTCCGACACTTCTGCGATACGAAGGCAAACACATCAGTTATAAATTATTACGGACTCATTGTATGGAACAACTTATCTCATCGATGCGAGGTCAAAGGATGTAAAGTCGTGCTCTGATACCATTATGTCACGCCCCAATTCCGTAGAATTGTTAGTCGTCCCCCGGACGTGATGTCGTACGAACCTAAGTTGCGATCGCACAAGGCATAGTCATAAGGTCATCCGAAACACAACATAAGTTAGAGTACGCAGAGAAATTGATTGACACATTTGAAACATAAGTAGACTTTTTCATTGATAATAAAACTTTATTTACATTGACTTTATTAAATTCATTGTCGTGCGAGCTACAACATGACTCGACTTACAAAACGAACGCCGATGAGATAGTCGTTCCATACATTACATCCATTTTTACAAGCAAAACATAACACTTTCCACCTGCTATCGAGGGGAGGCGAGTTGTCATCTTCTTTTGGACAAAGTACGGGATCTTCTTCCAAAGGAATCCAGAAACACAAGACTTCACACGCGGACGAGACTTCAAAAGGGTTCACGTCGCCTTGAGCTTTTAGGTGGCACGTCCTTCGTGGTTCGGGGTACCTGCGTGGAGAGCGAGGATCAGTACATTACACTTTGTACTGGTGCGTGACAAATTAAGTTCCAAGCTCTCATTTGGTTGAAGAGTTTATATGACTTAGCTCATGAATGTTTCTAACCATCCTAATGAATTTCAAACGAGCAATGACAAGCATAATATAAATTACGTTGGAACTTACCCACGGCGGGCCGTGCCGCGCCTTATGAAACTTACCATGTTCTTTCATGTCAATTGTTATCATTTACATACCAAGTGCAATATTACGTGTGATTGGCCACTGGCATGACAAGCCATCATGGACTATAGCTTTGTTAGCCGGAGCCCTTGCAGCGCAAGTAGCGAGCCCCGCTGCAAGTCTTCGCTTGACCCGTGCTATCATCCAGCACAGCTATATCGTGTTTCCTCCTAGGCCGAGTCGGTCCCGTGGCCCCGGGTTGTCGCTCGAGGAAACTCTTCCTTGTCGACAAGTTGTCTAACGACCGAGTTAAGACATTATTTAGTTGTTAAGGTATTGCCTACGTTCACTTTGAAACTTGACCATTTTACCGTGCCCGTGCCTCTTCATTCATTCTTTAATCCGCAACAACAATATCGATTTACCTAAGAAGGGTCGAAAAAAGAAGGGTCAGCCACTTACCTTCAGTTTACTTCGGCGAAAGAACTTGTTGGCCGTACTAGACGTCGCCTACGCGATTACCTGAAATCGCACAAGCAACCGATTAGAACACTGCATTATTCAAGAAGTTCGATAAAAAATATGAGTTCAAAATGCAAGCCATGAAAACCATCGAAAACATTCATAAAAACGCATTCAAAAAATAAAGCCAAAACCAACGCAAGCGGCGTGAAAAACAGAGCAACGGGAGGTCTCTCCCGACTCAGCCGCAGAGTCAATCCTTGAGGTACAACCCGCTGAATATGGGACTTGGTTCCGAAGAAGATATTCTATAACGAGGAATGGATCTTAATTCAACCGTTCCCGTTAGATCGATTCGATTGATCCCTACCTATCGGTCCCGACCGAATCGATAGCGACAATGTTCCTTTCTCGCGCACCCCGTGGACGGAGTACGGGGCACGATGTAGGGACGGGGCACTACAGTAGCCAGCCCATCAAATAAGTGTAGGGCATCTCTACCCTAGGAAAATCTTTTCGGTGAGGAGCATTGTTGATTAGTTCCTCGCCAAAGGTCCGTAAACATGCGTTTATTCGGTACACCATTGCTGATAGCAGGTTGATTCTGACCTTGAACACCAAACGTACTGCCGGCCACAATACGTTTCGGTGAATTCTGTACTGTGCTGATCCTGGGCACAACCCATCTCTGCAGCCACAGAGACAGAAAGCCTGCCCGTAAGGCTTTCCTGGAGATCTTCTGACTACCATGCCTCAGATGGCTCAAGGTTTCAGTCCCCGCAGGGATGTCTCCGATCTTTTTGGACAGATACTGGTCCGGAGATTTATGTGAGATCATTAAACTATTGATCAGATCTGAAGGGATTATTGAACAAGGGTTGATGGTTGGAGCCTTGTTTTCTTGAAATCTCCTTTCTCGGATATCCTATTCTCATGGTAGAATAAATAGGTTGTCCACTTATTAGTATATGCCAAGTACGACCCACTATTATACATAGAGGTGCAAATTAAGTAATGGCAAATTAGTTCTTGGTAGACCTCAACCAATCGAGGATTTTTCTCTCTTACTTCTACTAGTTCTTGATTGGAGGGAACATACTCTTCATAAGGAGCTTCACCCATCGGCAGTTTAGAGATGAATTGCATCTCGTGCAGGGCAAGACCCATCTCACCTTGCAAAAGTTCATGTTGAACTTATATACAATTCCATCAGAGCCAAGAACAGATTACTGTTCATCGGTATACCCTGGCTCGTAGAGGCTACCGCTTCATACAGGCCGATGGCTTCCAGGTCTGTCTTGAAATTCTTCATGATCCAGGCACTGAGCTGAATCCAGTTCTGATTATATGGAGTCAACCACACTGGTAGCCTAGGGTTGTCCTGAGGATATAATACCGCAGCCCTTATGAATTTGTTAATGAACATTGGGGTCTGCATCGGCTGGATCAGAGCTGAATCTTCACTCGGTGTGAATCCAGGCAGGAGACCGGAGAATGGGACGACACCACCACTAGGAGTACTGATGTGGTAGCCCATATCATTGGCTCTATCCCTCTTGAAAATGATCCTTCCCAGCCTACCATGACTGTTGGAAGTCAGGTTCCATAGCATTTGTCGAGGATGGGTGGCATGGACAAATGCGGATAGGGGATAATCCCTGGGCATGTCTGGGAGATACATTGCCCTCTCTCCAAACTTGAACACCCATGACTCCTTCTTGGGTGTGTTTGTGACTGTAAATCTATCACATCCCCGAACAAGAAGGCTGGCTTCAAAAATTATTGGTCATCTAGCAATACCAACAATTCCCCATTTATCATAGACAACAGCATCCTGTCCCCCTGGGCAGCTATCAGCTGTTGTCGCCCTTCAGGGTATTCTGGATTTGACTGAGGGAACTTCACGTGGGACAAATTCTCTAAGTAATTTGAGCCCACCATACCAGCTGGCGAGCCGAATATTTTCGCAAGTGGATGAATTTGCAAGTCCACTGTCAAAAAGAAAAAGAAAAATCAAGTTAGTAAAAATCTAATTTAAATTTTTACATAGATGACTTGGTCTGAATTTTACGCATAAAGATTAAAGACTCTGACTATGCAAACTTTACGCTTATGCGCAAAAATTTAAAATTTCAAAGTGTAAAAGTTCTTTGTTTTTACGCAAAGTTTTTCACTTGTTAATTTTTACGCTGACACATATTGATGTGAGCGTATTTTGAACTTTACGCTGGCACGTGTTGACGTGAGTGTATTTTAATTTTTACGCTAGCACGTGCTGACGTGAGCGTAGTTTAATTTTTACGCTGGCACATATTGATGTGAGCATATTTTGATTTTTACGCTGGCACGTGACGTGAGCGTAGTTTAATTTTTACGCTGGCACATATTGATGTGAACGTATTTTAATTTTTACGCTGGCACGTATAGACGTGAGCGTATGTTTTTATTTTTACACTGACATGTATAACGTGGGCGTATTTTATTATTTCAAATTCTACGCTAACACGTATAAACGTGGGCGTGAAGTTTTCGAGTCTTCTTCTCCGGCGAGTTCACGGACAAAAGTAGTGCTCTACCTTTCATGGCCGAAGCCACAGCGGGGTTGGTACGACGAGGTACCACTGATGAGGGGATGGTGGCTTCTGCGCGGTCGGCCGTCGATGAAGCTGCGACGGTTTCTTACCCTTGCTGCCGACGACAGTCTTGCTCTTGGGGGCCATGGATTTGAGTTGCGATTTCGAAGAAAGAAGAGTAAAGAAGTTCGGAATTGCAAAGGACGAGTAAAGTTCTCTATGTACTCGAAGAGCTCTATTTATAGAAAAAATTTAAAATCGGTTCAAATTCCCGAAATTTGTGCCGACTGTTGAATCTCTCTACTTTTACACGGACTGTTGGGTATCCCAAATTTTACGTAGATGACCGTTGGGTATCCCAAATTTTACGCAGACTGTTGAATATCCCGAATTTTACGCTTCTATTCAAAGTATTTCAAATTTTAAAATAATTTGAAAACTTTGAAGGGGGTCTTGTAGGAGCATAAAAAGTACTTCATGGACCAAGTCAAAGAAGTTGAGAACTTTACGCAAGTCAAACAGAGTTAGACTCAGATTTTACGCAGAGAGCAAACAAAGTCAAACTCTACGCGAGCTACTTTACGCGAGAGCCATTCTCAAAGCTTTTTACGCGAGGGACAGGCTGTCAGATCATGCATTTAATGCGTGTGGTACTGTTCTGACATAATCATTTTCTGACAGCGGACAACACAGAAGTCGAGAAGATTTGATTTACACCAAACCCAACACTTGTCGTTTAGTGTGCAGATGGGCTACTTTACGCTCAAGAGATTGCTTATTTTACGCACGAAAGCTTTTTGAGCTTTTACGCTCAAGGCTGTTGTGCGAATAGAGTTTATTTGAGCTAATTTTACGCTCAAGGCTACTTTTCAACCACTTTACGCGGGAAGTCTATTTTGGGCTATTTTACGCCCAGTCTGCTACTTTACGCAGGAAGTATGTTTTGGATCATTTTTACGTCCGATCTTTTCTGGCTATAGGAGAACGTGGTCTGCTTACGTGGCTTTCATGCCACACTTATCAAAGAACGTGTGTACGTGCTCTCCCCATTTTTGTTAAAGTAGTGGGACACATGTCACCATGCGTAGAGATCAAAACTCTACTTGGGATACGTGTCATCACGCGTAAAGGTTGATTCTCATCGTGGATGACAGTTGCCAAACTTTGTTGCTTTTTACGCACTGAGGGTCTAGTCTATAAATAGACTTATTTTTAAATAAAAGACATCAAGAACAGGAGAGACAGGAGAGGAGATTCTGAGAAAACTCATACTTTCAGAGTGATATTTCCAGAAGCATTTCTTCAACTTTTTCTCTAGAATAGGGTGAAGCAAATCAAGAAAGCATTCGACTGTGCCATCAGTGCCGTTGCTCAATACCTTTCCGGTGACTTAGTTCCTCCGATAGTTCATCTTCTTCAAGCAATTTTCTTCATCATCATCGTATAGTCCAAGGAACAAAGTGATCGCTCTCAGATCAGACTTCCATAGCAATACTTCCAGAAACAATTTGTACGTTTATACTTTTTCTAGTTTTCTTTCAAAAGTTAATTTTAGGCATTTTGTTAAGTGAAACAAAATGGCGACTCTGCTGGAAAATATATTATAATATGAATATATTGTTGGGTCGAATCAGATCATGCCCAGCCTGCACCGTTGTGAGACGACGACAATAAGTTGTATCCAATTGCAGGTAATCACAACTGTCACAACTTCTAAAATTACGAATATTCAAAACTTGTCCAACAAAAGATTCATCTGATACATCTGATAAAATAAAAAAACTGTCTTTTTATTCAAACATCAAAACTAAAAGATAAATCATCGTCTAAGAAGATGGCTCGTCAGCCCCGAGATCATGTAGCTCCCCTTTCCGAATTTTTTTTGAAATATTTTTGATTATTAATTATTTTATTTGAATGGTAATTTTCAGATTATATAAATAATTGTTTTATTATTAGTAATTATTTGAATTAAATGGTTAATGGTTTGTTACCGATAATTATACAATTACCATGTTATAATTCAATTAATAACCAACGCCAACAGAAAATTACATTAATAAAGTTATGCTTACAGTTTAAGCTTTCATCTTCTTCTACTTTGATAATTTATGTTTGGAAAACAAATACGTAGATACTCCTCTCTGAAACTGTTAGAATGTCGAAACTAGTAAAATGGATACTCGCAAAGGTTCTGATAGCAGATATGTTGAACCTTACTGTCTAGTTGGACATCATGGCTTTCAAATTCAAAAATTGACAACAAAAGATTTCAAGAGGGCTGTGGATTATATATCAATTCGATGAAGACAAATTTGGTAATACCCAACCATGAAACATGGGGTTGTGGGATCACAACATTGTTTATGTTTATATTTCATGCTACTAATAGTTAGCTCTGCTTCAAAACCGACCCGAATCCGGCCTAGTTATACGCAACAGCCCCTTTTGGGAATTTCACACATTTCTCCTTATTATAAAATAATAATTCATCAAACCCTAAACCACAACCATCTCTCACTTTAACCATTAGGGACAAACCTAGCCGGCCATCAATCCTTGCCACTCCGAGCATACTCGTCGAACTGTTTGTGAAGGAAAGTTCTGTGGCCGTCGGCTCGAAGCAAGCCACCGTGCAACACCTCATCTCTTCGTGGCCTCAACCCATGGCTCAAAGCGCCACCCTTGCCTACGAGCATCCCGAATCGGACTCGGCATCAATGTTCCAGCACACGCGGATGCCACTGTGCGTGCACCTCCGAGCGAGCCGCTCGCGAGTCACCAGTAGGTCGAAAGCCATACGACCAAGGCTACCCGACCAAGTCATTTTTCGTACGTCAACCGGTGCACTCCTCCGATCCCGGACCAATGGCCCTCATCGTCACAACCGGCCACGGCCATTGGCGCTACCGAGCTAGGAATCTCCTCCCTGCTCGTAAGAATCGAGCTCTTCCTCCCACCGGTAAAGTCCATTCCCCCTTTCTGACTTTTTTTGTAGCCATGCTCTTATGCTAGCATATGTTCTTTGGATGAAACCAACATTTTGTGTGTGTAAGCATGGTACTGTGCGTAGAGTGGAAAGCATATAAGAGAAACAACATTCAGAGTTCTATTAGGATAATTTCCAAATAAGCCCCTTTCTATCCGTTTTTTATGGAAATCTTCTATTTTATTATACATGTGGTTATATAAGTAATTTTATATAAATAGGTATTTATAGAAAAGTTATAATCTAAGAATTTTGTTGTGTAGCAATTATATAAATAGATTGATATAATTTTGTAAGTAATTGTTGTGTATAAAAGCACTTTCAGTTTTTGTTATGCCTACTTTTACTTATATATTTGTTATATATGTAAAGGTAATATTATTTATGAATGTGTTTTGTATATGTAAATACTTGTATCATCTGACATTTCTAAAACTTCCTAAATTAGCATTTATATAGATATATTTATGATAGACACTACTTTATATTTACACATTGAATTATTTATAAAATATTTATTTTAGATATATAGTCAAATATATATATAGGACTTTTGTATCGCTATATATACGAACATTTGTATATGAGACATTACGTTTATATTTTTATCTAGTTAAAGAAATTACATTATGTTAGATTATAAGTATTTATGCAACATGAATATTTCGATTATTATTTTAATATAGTATAGTATTTTTCTAAAACTACCTAATACAATTTGTGGTTATTATATATATGATATTTTATAAAGGAATTACATAAATAGAAACTACTTTCCTTAAAAATAAAGTTATTTTCATAAATAAGCCCTAATTAGGACGTGTCTCTATACATAGAAGTATATATAAATCGTGTGGTGATTCTTGGTGATTTGTCTAGATTTGGTAGATCTTCTATGGGATAAAGCACAATTAGCATGGTTAGACTGGATCGCACCATGTTACACTCTCAGCAGATCATCGGATGAACTACAGGCAAGTATACCTTGCCAACTCGTACAATACAATTTATATGCATGTTCACTTTCTCGCTGCTATTCTTTTCCTTACTGTCGTGATTACTTTCATGGTTTTATTTTACATGTTTCTAGTTTCTTGTTCCTTTCTGTTATGATATTTTTCTACCTGTTACACGGTGAAAGTCTCATACGTATTGCTTGATAGAGTCGTCTAGTCCTACACCACGATTCCCTCGACTTGACTATAACTTGCCTTGACTTGACTTGACATGACTTGAGTAGGACTTGACTTTGACATTCTATAGATTGTGAGTACTTACCTTGACTACGGTCTATAGGATTTTATACTAGGATTGGCTACTGTCTTGGTTGTGAGTACTTGCCTTGACTGCGATTGAGACACTATAGATTGTGAGTACTTGCCTTGACTGCTGTCTATAGCCAGCTATTTCTAGTATGGCATGCCAGTGTCTTAGGAACCTTGTGTTTAGATCTTGTGTCTTAGTTCATTTTGCCCCGCTGGATATTCTTGATTGTTCCTTACTTCTTGGTATATTTGTACTGTTACATGTTGGCTCGTATATTATGTATCTTGCTAGTCCTCTGAGGACCTAATGATCTCTTCAGGTTTAGCGGCTGCCTGGAGTTAGTTAGCAGAGCAGGATGGTAGAGGATTGCGATGCTTGATACAGGTATTTGTTTGTGATATTTCTTTATTATCCTTTCGTGCTTTATATTCAGTACCATGATACTCTGCTTATTTATAGACTCATATCGTTCTTAGAGTCTAATCGAACAATATGCTAATGGGCTGCAGACCATGACCCATACTTGTTCATTCTTGTTTTACAATATTCATGTGGATTGAGATATAGTTAGTTTATATATGATACCTTGACCTTGACAGCTTATACGTACTCGAGTCGGGCTGGAGTCCGCTCGATACGTAGCTGGCTTGCTCACGAGCTCGCGTCCGAAAAGCGGGTGCGGGTCGTGACAGATCAACATCGTCCAATTGGGACTCTGGCAGCACAGTAGGATAGAGCTCAGGGTCGTAATAGCTATTAATCAATAGCTCTGCATCATCAATGGAACCTATTGGGGGTGGGGAATTCAGTCATGAAAGGAGCAAAGTACAATTATAAAAATCTAACAATTCAACTAATAATTAGAAATTTGTAATTTAAACAGTTTGAAATACTTGAACAATATTTTCCAGCAATTTTTCACAATTGAAAACAATGTGATTTGAGTATGTAATGCATATGACTAGCTTGGGTTGTACAATAGTATCCTAGTGATACGATACGGCTTATCCCCGTGTGAAAAAGGAGTAAGCTCGCACAATTATGTAATATGAAGGTATTGGTCATAGAATACTTCACTACTCCCCCAATCCCACAATCAATAACAATCAATACTCATGTAGCAATGTGGTTTAATCTTGCAATATAACAATTAATAATTAAATTGAAAAATAAACATAACCGCACTTGCCTTGGTTTGAATGACTGGATCGAAAAGTTGGTACCGAGGAGGAAATCAAATACGTCCTCGAAATCTTACAGTTGAGAACCTTGTCTTAGAACCATATTTGAACCATGTCTAGGTGTTCTAGTTATAATCTCTAAAATTTGATCCTAGTCAAGTTTTTAATTAATCTATCATAACACGCGTATCGATGCGATTTATAATCATTAATTTAATGAATTAAAAGTCGATTTAACTTTCATTGAGAAAACTCGCATTTTTTGATTATTTGGCAAAACTTTGTATTTTGTAATATATTTAAAAACTAGATTTTTCTTTAAATGAGAAAAACATGAACTTGTTTACATAATACAAACTTTATCATTAACTAAATGTGAGAAAATTATTTAATTTTCTATATAAAATAAATATCTAATTTACTATTTTACGCGTTTATCGATAACTAACGAAACCAGAAAAATAACCAAAAAGAAAACTAAACTAAAATACGCAATTTCAAAAACCACAGAGAAAGAAATAAAGACTGGGCTTATGCCCTTACAACACTTTACATAAACTACACAAATTAAAGTAATTGAAATTTGCTGGTGAACTCTGAACGCCGGGTAGCGGTCCATTCAGCAGGCCGAGGCCCTGCACCCAAAATACTATTGGCCAGTAACACGTTCTAAAATAATAATTTTTATTTAAAAATATAAAATATATGGTAGCTTATGTTATGCTAGTACCAAAATGTTATGCGGTATTCTAGCTTATGCCCCAACGTCCCAAAATTCCGATTTCGTTTGCATTTTGCTAGTACCAAAAATATTATCCGAAAACCAAACAATATCTGTTAAATGACTATAGTCGAACTCAAGAAATAAACAGAAAGGATTTCAAATATTTTAAAAAAAAATCGGGCAGCATCTCCTTTATAATCGGGATAACCCAATAATGGGAAGATACAACCAAGATACAACCAAAATATTCCAAACTTAGGAATAACGCCAATACATAACCAAAATCCATCTCAAAGCCATTTATATATATATATATATATATATATATATATATATATATATATATATATATATATATGAATTAACAGAGCTTAAATCCCAAATCCGAGAATCCGAACTCCATATCTATCGAACTCAAAATCGGAAAAAAAAAACCCGACTATTCCACATCGAAGTTGGAGTAATCAGAACCACATCCGAAAAGAAACCAGAGTGCTAAACTCAACATCACAGCATGAATTCTGAAATATAAAATTCAAAGAATCCGAAATGAAATTCGGAAAAAACGAAAACTACAGAACCATATATGGGAAAATCCGAACTTAACTCGAAAATTCCGAGAAACCACAGAATCACAAAACAAAACTACATAAATTATTCCGAAACGGAGTTCGAAAAATCTGAAACCTCGAATCGATCTGATTCCCATAGCGGGATCGGGGAACATGTCATCATCGACACCAATGGGAGAGACACAGGGACACGGAAGATACCTGGGGTGCTCGGCTAGAGCTCTCAGATGAATAATGAAGGAAAATTATCCGTGCGGACAACGGAAAACTCGGGACAACGCTCAGATCTAGTCACGGGAAGCAGACAGCGGCTCGGAACCCGAGAGGAGCACGAAAAGGGGAGGGACATGCGGCCGGAAAGTGGCTGCGGGTCGGCGGGAGGCCGACGGTTGGAAACGACATGGGCCGCGGGAAGGAACGGCGGCGAAAGCCGCTCAGGTTGGCCGAAAGTGGCGCTGGCCAGTGGCCGGCGGTCCTGGAAGCCGGCGGAGGAGTCGCGGACTCGCCGGAGGGCGCGGTCGTCGTCGGCGCTCGGGATTCACCGAGGGGCGCGGCTAGGGGACCTCGGTTAGGGCTTGCAGGTTGGGAGAGTTTGGAAAATTTTTAAGAATGGAGGATAGAGGATGGGGATGAGGGGTTCTTATAGTATAAGTATTTGGGGTTACGGAAGAGGAGTGGTTGCTGCTCGGAAAGTTTCGGAAAGGAAGGGTTGGCCGAGCGTCAGTTTGGAAAAGGAAAGGAAGGGTTTTGTTTCAGAGAGTTGAACGAGAGAGAGATAGAGTTAAAGAGTGATTTAATGAAAGTTTTGAAGGAAAGTTAAAATAAATTCTTTTTCTTTTCATATATATAAATATATATACTAAGAGACTTCAAAACTATTTTTGAAAAACTGAACTTGGGTTCGAAACGGGTTCGGTACGGGTCAGGTCCAACACTAAAAATCCAGAAATAATAATTTTTCTAAAAATACGGTTTTCCTAAAATGATAATAATTAATTTAGCAACAAATTATACAATTAAATAAAAATAAAATTTTATGGGTTTCACAACCTTCCCTCCTTAAGAAATTTCCTCCTCGAAATTAAAGGATAGAGTTAGGAGTTACCTCAGGTCTCAAATAGATATGGATACTGCTCCCGCATCTCATCTTCTTGCTCCCAGGTAGACTCGCCTGGGGAATTATGACGCCACTTCTGTCACGTCCCAGAACCAGAATACTGGAGAGCAGGGGAATGACTCAGCCAGCTACGTATTACGGGTAGATGAATACCGTATAATACGATCAATGCTGTCTAACCAGACGAGGGGGTGCATACTACATGAAAGTCTTACTATGGTCATTTTACATCTATTGTCTCAATCATTCAAAGCAAGAAGCAGAAATAGAGAACATGTAAGATAAAGCAGTAAGGCGTCCCAAACGCTCAGTCAAAATGTTCTTGAGATCTGGCTTTACAAAACATAGCCAGATGGTATAGCAAGTATATACACAATTGTTATCAGCTGCAGTCTGACTTTAGTTACAATTATGCGAAAGTAAGAGCAAGATAATCCGACTAACATGTCGGTGCCAAACGGCTAAGTATAAAGTAAATGACAAAACGAGCGGTGAAGTAAGAAAACCCACTCGAGTCCTCCTGCAATCATTCCCCTAGTATTGACCATCTTGGAGGTAGAAGTAAGCTGGATCCTCGGGGACCGGCTCTAAATCTGGCCATGCAAAACCAGAGAGGTTAGACCTCTAATAGCAAGTACCACAAGGAAGGACGATATGAAGGACTAAACCAGTAAGTAAGAGAATATAATAATAGATCTCTGCTTTCCACTAGGATTCACATAACATCACGACACTTCGAACCAACCTCCCAACCAAACAAGGACAGAAGTTGGTCCGTCACGCCCTGACATTCTGATCATCTTAGTTAGACAACAGAGTAGATACAATACACAAACAAATCATCTTTGAACGGCCAATCAATTCCTACGGCTTGCTATTGTGAGTCCCAAGTTATCCTGGAATTATGCAATTAGGGATTCCTCAGTTCTTACTATGTGCAAGCAAGGCTAGTCTATCCAATCAATCAATTGCGCCAATCATGTAGTTAGACGAGTCCCAGGGGGACGCCCGCCATTATAGCATGTACAATAATATAAGCAGATACCGTTCCCTGCCCGTATGACAGATTTACAGTATCTGTGGGAACCAGCCGGCCCGTCGGGCACTTAATAGTCCCAAGGGGGCTGCCATGTAAGAACTCGAAAATCCATTCTCTCCATGCCATCATTATTTTATTTAACTTAATAGTCTCTACGTTGAGTGGAGTTCCATGCCGTGGATCATGGTCGTTCAAATGAGTACTTTCGTACGGGGTACGATATGCGCAACTCTACAACGATACCCGTGCGGCTAGGTTGTAGGTTTTACATAGCGTGATGCAACAATCAAGTCTAACCACGGAGTAATCATGCCTTGACCATAAAGTACACATGCTATTTTGTAAAATAGATAAATAAATAATTTGAAACGTGCATGTGCCTGTATGCCAATATTCGGGATTGGCTAATCGAGTACAATAGTTCATTACATGAACGTGTCTCATTCATTTCATTCAATAAGACGACTAGCCAGTCTCTTAGTTCCAACTAGGAACGCATGATCAATTATAGTCAAGATAACCATTATTATCAATGGTATCAAGGCATGAAAGTCAATTAGTATTACATGGGGTCGAGTCTGTAACTCCTCAGAGTTAAGTCCAGTCAATCTGGGTATCCATGGATCAATCAAGACACATGACACATTCTACACAACAATCCATATTTACAATATTAACATGTCATGATTTTATCAAGTTCACGCCAAAAGGCGTAAGGATATAATAGAAGAATTATCATGCCATCATTAAATGAATAATTATAGGACAAATAAAAACATCCTGGTTAAAAGTCACGCCAGCAAGTCTAAGCTAAGGCCAAAAGTCACGCCAACAAGTCTAGTCAGAGTGAGCGTGAAAAATGGTTCATGTTGGCATGCACAGTGTGAGTGTGAAAAATGATAAGAAATCCACGCACGCACTCGTGGACGTGTGCGTGACTAAGAATCCACGCACTCATGGATGTGTGCGTGACTAAAAATACACGCACGCTCATGGATGTGTGCGTGACTAAAAATACACGCACGTTCATGAGAACGTTAGCGTGACTGAAAATACACGCAGACACGTAGAGACGTGTGCGTGACTAAAAATACACGCACGTTCATGAGAACGTTAGCGTGACTGAAAATACACGCAGACACGTAGAGACGTGTGCATGACTAAAAATACACGCACGTTCATGAGAACGTTAGAGTGACTGAAAATACACGCAGACACGTAGAGACGTGTGCGTGACTAAAAATCCACGCAGCCACGTAAGAACGTGTGCGTGACTAAGCCTTCGTCCCAAGCCAGAAAATGAGATTCCCAGCCAGAAAACACGCTAAGTTGGGAGGTCAAAACCATGAATAAACAAAAATATAGCAACTTAGATCTAGGAAAAAACCAGCCATAGAAATCGAAAATGCCAAGTAGTAAACTATCTCAGAATTTTGAGAGGAAGAGTAATGATCCATAAAAATGGATGAAGGAGAAGCAAGATTGCACTTGCCTTCTCCTGCTGCTGGTAGGTGGTATAGAGTAATGGGAGGAAGAAGAAGGAGTAATGGTGAGAATAAAGTTATGAGGAGAGAGAATGGAGAGGGGAGCTTTAAATAGCAAAAGGGGGGTGGTAGGTAGGAGTTAATGGGCCGGGTCTGTGGGGGTTCGGCCAAGGCCAACCCGAAGGTAAACAGAAGATTAAAAGCAGAAAATAAAATATAGGTAATAAAATTGCAGGAAATAAAATTAACATAAAAATTAAAGAGCAGATAATTAATTAGCATAAAACTAGAGGAATTTAAATACAGGATACTACATGATAAATACTTAAATAAATATATTCAAGCAATATACGTATTATAATACGCATTCTGGGAACGGGGAGTGACATCTCTACCCACCTTAGAAAAATTCTGTCCTCGAAATTTTAAATCCAAGCAGGTAGAAATATCGGAGCTAAACTAATACAAGCAATTCTAGTGAGCAAGCAATCATGATTATCATATCAAAAGCAAGTACTATATATGTAAATTCATCAATCCACGATATCAAGTAGCTCTACCCATAAGGTGATAAGCATGAAGAATCAGGACAATCAAGGTATACAGAAAGAGATATACCTTGTGAGTCAAATAGGTGTGGATACCGTGATCGGATATCATCATCACGTTCCCACATTGACTCTCCCAAGGAGTGATGACCCCAAGCAATACGGACAAGACTAATTGTTCGGTTCTTGAGTATCTTCTCTCTTCGGTCCAAAATAGACACAGGTTGTTCCTCGTAAGACAGGTTGGTACCAACAACCAGCTCCGAATGATCGAGGACATGACTTGGGTCCGATACATACCTACGTAATTAAGATACATGAAACACGTCATGCACCTCTCATAACGAAGGTGGGAGGGATAAACGATAAGCAACATCGCCTATCCGATCAAGGATAACAAATGGGCCCACGTACCGTGGACTCAATTTCCCGCGAACGCCAAATCTAATGACCCCACGAGTAGGTGAGATCCGCAAGAATACGTGGTCCCCAACGGAGAACTCTAACGGCCTACGATGCTGGTCCGCCCAATGACGATGCTGATCCTGCACAACTCGAAGTCGCTCTCTAATTCCCTTAACCACTTCAACCGTCTGAACAATCATTTCTGGGCCTAACATCTTCCTCTCTCCGATATCATCCCATGCAAGCGGTGACCTGTACCTCTTACCATATAGTGCTTCGAACGGCGCCATCTGGATACTGGCTTGATAACTGTTGTTATATGAGAACTCGACCAAGTGCATGTGACTCTCCCAAGATCCTCCAAAATCTAAAGTGCAAGCTCGTAACATGTCTTCTAAAGTCTGAACCGTCCTTTCTGATTGCCCATCCGTCTGTGGATGGTAAGCTGTACTAAATCTTAACTTGGTACCCAGACTGTGATGCAAGCTCTTCCAGAAATGTGATGTAAAGCGGGTATCTCGATCCGACACAATACTGACAGGGACTCCATGCTGCCTGACTATCTGTTGCATATATAATTCTGTCAACTTTTCTGTAGATTGCCCTACTCTGAAAGGAAGAAAGTGTGCCACCTTCGTAAGTCGGTCCACTATCACCCAAATAGCATCCTTACCACTTGGTGATCTCGGTAAACCGGTCACAAAGTCCATTGTAATATGCTCCCATTTCCATTCTGGAATAGGAAGCGGTTGCAATAACCCAGCTGGCCTCTGCTGTTCTGCCTTCACTTGCTGACATACCAAGCAACGGAAAACAAATCTAGCTATCTCCCTCTTCATCCCGTTCTACCAGAAATGCTGCTTGATATCTTGGTACATCTTGGTCCCTCCAGGGTGAATAGAATACTGAGAACTGTGAGCTTCTGCCATAACCTCCTGTCTGATATCTCCACTAGGCACACATAGACGTGATCCAAACCTAAGTATACCATCTTCATGAATTCTCATCTCCTTCCTGAGTCCTGACTCACATTCTGCCCTAAGCTTCTGAATCCTTGGGTCCTGAGCCTGAGCTGCCTTGATCCTGTCTACCAAGTCGGATTAAACTTGCAGACTTGTTAGAACTCCTATATCACTAGGAAGTATAACTTCGATGCCCATCTCCTGAAGGTCTTCTAAGATATGCCTCTGCGTTGTCAATATAAATGCGCCGCCTCTCCTGCTAAGAGCGTCTGCTACTACATTAGCCTTATCTGGATGATACTGAAGCTCCACGTCGTAATCTTTGATCAACTCCAGCCATCTCCTCTGCCTCATATTCAGCTCCTTCTGAGTAAAGATGTACTTCAGACTTTTATGGTCTGTGTACATCTCCACTCGGTCACCATATAAGTAATGCCTCCATAGCTTCAGAGCAAACACTACTGCTGCTAACTCCAAATCATGAGTTGGGTAATTCTTCTCGTGGTTTCGAAGCTGCCTAGATGCATATGCTATCACCTTCCCATGTTGCATAAGGACACATCCAAGTCCTTTACCTGACGCATCACAATATACTGTAAAACCTCCGGGTCTAACTGGCAACGTAAGAATAGGTGCTGATATCAACTTCTGCTTCAAAGTCTCAAATGATGCCTGACATTCTGCTGACCAAACAAATGGTACATCCTTCCGGGTTAAGCGGGTCATGGGTGCTGAAAGCCTTGCAAAGTCTGACACAAACCTTCTGTAATATCCTGCCAATCCCAAGAAACTCCGCACATCTGCTACGGTCTTGGGTACTGGCCAACTCTCTACTGCTTCCACTTTCTTGGGATCTACTGCTACTCCAGCTCCTGATATGATATGACCCAAAAAGGAAATATGATCCGACCAAAACTCACACTTGCTGAGCTTGGCATATAACTGGTTCTCTCTCAGAACCTGCAACACTTTCCTGAGGTGGTCTTCATGCTCCTCTTTACTGGCAAAATATACGAGAATGTCGTCAAGAAACACAACGACAAACTGATCTAAGTATGGCATAAAGATGCGATTCATCAAATCCATAAATATTGCTGGAGCATTGGTCAAACCAAACGGCATTACTAAGAATTCATAATGCCCATACTTCGACCTGAACGATGTCTTGGGAATATCTTCCTTCCGAACCCTTACCTGATGGTACCCTGAACGAAGATGTATCTTGGAGAAAACTCTAGCTTTGCTCAACTGATCAAATAAGTCGTCGATCCTGGGTAGTGGGTACTTGTTCTTCACTGTTACCGCGTTAAGCTTCCTGTAGTCAATGCATAATCTGGATGACCCATCCTTCTTCCCCACAAGTACCACTGGTGCTGCCCACGGTGATACGCTAGCTTGGATGAACTTCTTCTCCTTCAATTCCTCTATATGCTGATATACCTTGGCCTGCTCTGAATCCGCCATTCTGTAAACTCGATCTGATATTGGTTTAATTCCTGGTGCCAATTCTATACTGAACTCAATATCTCTAACTGGTGGTAGACCTGGAAGTTCTTCAGGAAATACGTCTAGAAATTCTTCAACTACCTTCGAAATCTGAACTTCTTCCATCGCCGCTACTACTCTCTGCTCTCGCTGAGTTGCCTCTGATCTGACTAAGGTGAATCTCTCCATGTCTGGAATATCAAAAGATACACTTCCTCTACGATAATCGATTGTCGTATGACTGTCTTTCAGCCAGTCCATGCCTAAGATAACGTCAAAATTTCCGACAGAAAATTCTATCAACCGGGCGGGTAAAGAATGCCCGCAAACTACAACGCTACACGCTAGAATAACTCTACTAACCCCTACGAGCCCATTACCAGTGAGTATATTCAACCCCCCTGGTAATGCCTCGAACTCCATTCCTAGTCGTGTCGCAAATTGTGCAGATATAAATGAATAGGATGCTCCCGAATCAAACAATGCTACTGCGGGATATGAGGCGACGAGAATGTTACCTGCCACAACATCTTCCGATGCCAATGCCTCCTCCAAGGACAGAGTGAATGCCTGCCCTCGACCTCCTTGCTGGTTCCCATGCTGCGGCCTAGCCTGGTACTGCTGCTGGCCCCTGCATTGATGATGCTGGGGTGGTCTATGCTGGTGTTGCTGCATCGGCGGCCCCTGCTGCCGAAACATCTGAACCTGCGGACGCTGTGCCAGCGGCCTTACTACCACTGCTAGTCCTCGATACTGGCCTGTCCCTGGTGCTGGCAGAGCAGGAAACTGCTGCCCTGGTCCTCCTGACCTCGAATTCATGGGACATGTGGTAACCCGATGGTCTGGATTTCCACATATCAGACAGAGTCTATTCAATGTCCGACACACATCTCTAGTGTGCCCCATCTTCCCACAATAAGTGCAGCCCACCGGGGGTTGCTGGTTCTTCCTCTGTTGCTGTTACTGCTGCCTGGGTGGTACTGGTCCTCGTATCGCCACATCGTGGATACGAACGCCAGTGGATGGTACTGTTGTTCGGGGCGCTGCTCCCCCTCCTCCTTCAATCTGACTGTGGGATCTCTTCTGACCCCCAGTCCTTGCTGCAAGCCTCTGAATGGTGAGTTCATGCCTTCGAGTCGCCGTCAATATCTCATCAAAAGTCTGATAATTATGTCCCTCGATCAATTGCAAGAGTTCAAGATGAAACCCTTGCTGAAACCTCATGGCCCTCTGGCTCTCTGTTGCTACCATCTCTGGGGCGAACCTACTCAATCTGCAGAACTCCGCTGCATAAGCATCTACAGTCTTGCAGCCTGCCTGAGGCTGATAAACTTCTGTTGTAGCTCAAACTATGCCACAACTCCATAGTACTTGGTCTTAAATCTTGCTGTGAAATCGTCCCAAGCCACAGGACGTCTGATGCCCACTTCCTCTGATTCCCACCAATCACGTGCGAGATCCTGAAGTAATAACTTCACTAGATCCACACGTTCTTCTGTCGGTACCTTAGCTGCTGTCAGAATAGCCTCCATGTCCTTAAGCCATGCATCTGCTGATATGGCATCCTCCATGCCCTCGAAACGGCGGGGGTTGTACTTGTAAAACCTGGCTGATGCTCCTGAATCTGGCCTCGCTCCTCTTTCCAAAGCCGTCTGCAATCCTTGGTTGAGCAATATATTCTGCTCTTGTAGCTGAGTATGCATGCGCCGCTGGGCCAACATCTGATATTGATGAGTAGCCATCATTCCTCTCATGATCTCCAGAAGGGTTGGTGTGTCCACTTGGGTAGGTGGGACTGTCGGTGGTGGTGGAATATTCGGATACTGCGATCCAGCTACTGGTTCCACTATCACTTCTTCCTGGGTAGCCTCTTGAGTTAGTACTGGCCCTTGTTGCTGACCAACCGGGTCAGGTTGTCCATGTTTCTCCTGCTGTTGTTGTTGCTGTCCAGCTCTGACCGATGCGGTCGAAGTGCCCCTAAAAAAAGGGACAAGAGAACAATCAAACAATCGGACATGAAGGATCAATAAAGTCAAAGGATACCGGAATGTCTAGCAATGGTCGAGAATAATAAATCATGAGATCAAGGGGGAACACGCGTGATTGAGACATCCTATAAATCAAAACACCCCACAAGTCTGAAATCAGACCTGCATGGGCCACCACTAAAACCTTGTCACGCCCCAGAACCAGAATACTGGAGAGCGGGGGAATGACTCAGCCAGCTATGTATTACGGGTAGATGAATACCGTATAATACGATCAATGCTGTCTAACCAGACGAGGGGGTACATACTACATGAAAGTCTTACTATGGTCATTTCACATCTAGTCTCAATCATTCAAAGCAAGAAGCAGAAATAGAGAACATGTAAGATAAAGCAGTAAGGCGTCCCAAACGCTCAGTCAAAATGTTCTTGAGATCTGGCTTTACAAAATATAGCCAGATGGTATAGCAAGTATATACACAATTGTTATCAGCTGCAGTCTGACTTTAGTTATAATTATGCGAAAGTAAGAGCAAGACAATCCGACTAACATGTCGGTGCCAAACGGCTAAGTATAAAGTAAATGACAAAACGAGCGGTGAAGTAAGGAAATCCACTCGAGTCCTCCTGCAATCATTCCCCTAGTATTGACTATCTTGGAGGTAGAAGTAAGCTGGATCCTCGGGGACCGGCTCTAAATCTGGTCATGCAAAACCAGAGAGATTAGACCTCTAATAGCAAGTACCACAAGGAAGGACGATTTGAAGGACTAAACCAGTAAGTAAGAGAATATAATAATAAATCTCTGCTTTCCACTAGGATTCACATAACATCACGATACTTCGAACCAACCTCCCAACCAAACAAGGACAGAAGTTGGCCCGTCACGCCCTGACATTCTGATCATCTTAGTTAGACAACAGAGTAGATACAATACACAAACAAATCATCTTTGAACGGCCAATCAATTCCTACGGCTTGCTATTGTGAGTCCCAAGTTATCCTGGAATTATGCAATTAGGGATTCCTCAGTTCTTACTATGTGCAAGCAAGGCTAGTCTATCCAATCAATCAATTGTGCCAATCATGTAGTTAGACGAGTCCCAGGGGGACGCCCGCCATTATAGCATGTACAATAATATAAGCAGATACTGTTTCCTGCCCGTGTGACAGATTTACAGTATCTGTGGGAACCAGCCGGCCCGTCGGGCACTTAATAGTCCCAAGGGGGCTGCCATGTAAGAACTCGGAAATCCATTCTCTCCATGCCATCATTATTTTATTTAACTTAATAGTCTCTACGTTGAGTGGAGTTCCATGCCGTGGATCATGGTCGTTCAAATGAGTACTTTCGTACGGGGTACGATATGCACAACTCTACAACGATACCCGTGCGGCTAAGTTGTAGGTTTTATATAGTGTGATGCAACAATCAAGTCTAACCACGGAGTAATCATGCCTTGACCATAAAGTACACATGCTGTTTTGTAAAATAGATAAATAAATAATTTGAAACCTGCATGCGCCTGTATGCCAATATTCGAGATTGGCTAATCGAGTACAATAGTTCATTACATGAACGTGTCTCATTCATTTCATTCAATAAGACGACTAGCCAGTCTCTTAGTTCCAACTAGGAACGCATGATCAATTATAGTCAAGATAACCATTATTATCAATGGTATCAAAGCATGAAAGTCAATTAGTATTACATGGGGTCGAGTCTGTAACTCCTCAGAGTTAAGTTCCATTCAATCTGGGTATCCATGGATCAATCAAGACACATGACACATTCTACACAACAATCCATATTTACAATATTAACATGTCATGATTTTATCAAGTTCACGCCAAAAGGCGTAAGGATATAATAGAAGAATTATCATGCCATCATTAAATGAATAATTATAGGACAAATAAAAACACCCTGGTTAAAAGTCACGCCAGCAAGTTTAAGCTAAGGCCAAAAGTCACGCCAACAAGTCTAGTCAGAGTGAGCGTGAAAAATGGTTCATGTTGGCATGCACAGTGTGAGTGTGGAAAATGATAAGAAATCCACGCACGCACTCGTGGACGTGTGCGTGACTAAGAATCCACGCACTCATGGATATGTGTGTGACTAAAAATACACGCACGCTCATGGAAATCCATGCAGCTACGTAAGAACGTGTGCGTGACTAAGCCTTCATCCCAAGCCAGAAAATGAGATTCCCAGCCAGAAAACACGCTAAGTTGGGAGGTCAAAACCATGAATAAACGAAAATATAGCAACTTAGATCTAGGAAAAACCAGCCATAGAAATCGAAAATGACAAGTAGTAAACTCTCTCAGAATCTTGAGAGGAAGAGTAATGATCCATAAAAATGGATGAAGGAGAAGCAAGATTGCACTTGCCTTCTCCTGCTGCTGGTAGGTGGTGGAGAGTAATGGAAGGAAGAAGAAGGAGTAATGGTGAGAATGAAGTTATGAGGAGAGAGAATGGAGAGGAGAGCTTTAAATAGCAAAAGGGGGGTGGTAGGTGGGAGTTAATGGGCCGGGTCTGTGGGGGTTCGGCCAAGGCCAACCCGAAGGTAAACAGAAGATTAAAAGCAGAAAATAAAATATAGGTAATAAAATTGCAGAAAATAAAATTAACATAAAAATTAAAGAGCAGATAATTAATTAGCATAAAACTAGAGGAATTTAAATACAGGATACTACATGATAAATACGTAAATAAATACATTCAAGCAATATACGTATTATAATATGCATTCTGGGAACGGGGAGTGACAACATCACTCTGACTATGGGCATCACAGAATTTCTGGTTTTCTTCTCTCCTCTGTCTAAAATTGCCACTGGCTTCTCTGGTACTGTGAGGCTGGGTTCAATCTCCAGCTCTGAATGATCCAAGATATGGCTCGGATCCGGGATGTAGCGTCTGAGCTATGAAACATGGAAGACGTTGTGCACGCCTTCAAGATTAGTTGGTAGAGCTAATCGGTACGCTACTTCTCCAACTCGGCTCAAAACTTCGAATGGGTCGATGTACCTGGGGCTCAGCTTTCCTGCTCTGCCGAATCTGATAGTTCCTCTGGTAGGGAAGATCTTGACAAAGATATTATCTCATGCTTCGAACTCCAGTGGTCGACGACTACTATCAGTCCAATGCTTCTGTCTGTCCTGAGCAATCCTGAGCTTGTCTCTAATCACCTTTATCTTCTCTGCTTCATCGGTCACCATCTCAGGTCCAAGCAATACTCTTTCTCTTATGTCGTCCCAAGCAAGTGGAGTGTGGCAACGACGTCCATAAAGTGTCTCGAAAGGAGTCATATCGATGCTAGCTTGGTAGCTGTTATTGTAGGAAAACTCTACCAAGTGCAAGTGGTCTTTCCAAGACCCTCCAAATTCTAAGACACAAGATCTCAGCATGTCCTCTAGCGTATGGATGGTCCTTTCCGATTGTCCGTCAATTTGGGGATGGTAGGCGGTGCTGAACTTCAATTGTGTTTCCAAACTGTCGTGCAAGCTCTTCCAGAAATGAGAGATGAATCTGGTATCTCTGTTAGATACAATACTTACCGAAACTCCATGAATTCGGTAGATATGCTGCATGTACAGTGCTGCCAACTTCTCGGTGGATAGACCAACCTTGAAGGGGATAAAGTGAGCTGACTTCGTCAGTCGGTCCACAATAACCCAAATGGCATTATTCCCTCCTTGGGATCGAGGCAGTCCTGACACATCGTCCATCGTTATGTGTTCTCATTTCCACTCTGGGATGTCTAGCGGTTGCAACAGTCCTACTGGTATCTGCCTGCTGGCTTTTACTTGTTGACAAATCAAACATCTAGCCACAAATCTGGATACGTCATTCTTCATTCCGTGCCACCACACTATAGTACGCATATTCCGATACATTTTATTAGCTCCTGGATGTATGGAATACTGTGACTGGTGCGCTTCTTGCATCAGCTAATTCCTCAGTTCGCTAGTTGGAACGCACAGCCTCGTACCATGCCTCAATGCTCTATCGCTGGCGATTGAGAATCCTTTAAGTGTTCCTGCCAGTACTTTATCTCTGAGTTTACAAAGCGTCTCATCTTGAAATTGTGTCTTCTTGACTTTGTCCATCAGACTTGAACGCACTCGCAACTGCATCATTGATGATTCAATTCCTGGTACAATTTCTTCTCTTCCCAGTTTCTTTATTTCCTCTTCAGGTAGTACAATCTCCAGTCCAAGCTTTTCTATGTCCTCCAGCAAATGTCGTTCCTTGGTCAAAAACATTGCCATCGGGTATCGACTAAGTGCATCTGCAACCACATTAGCCTTACCCGGATGGTACTGCAGGTCGATGTCGAAATCTTTTATCAGTTCCAGCCATCTCCTCTGTCGCATGTTCAGCTCCTTCTGAGTAAAATATATTTAAGACTTTTGTGGTCTGTAAATATTTCTACTCTCTCTCCATAGAGATAATACTTTCACAGCTTCAGTACAAATATAACCGCTGCAAGCTCCAAATCATGCGTAGGATAGTTCTTCTCATGAGTCCGTAATTGCCTAGATGCGTAAGCAATTACTTTTTCGTGTTGTTGAATAACACAACCCAATCCTTTATCAGAAGCATCACTGTAGATTGAGAAACCGTCGGTACCTGCGGGTAGCGCAAGTATCGGTGCAGTTGTAAGTCTCTTCTTCAGTTTCTCAAATACTGACTAGCAAGCTTCAGTCCACACAAATTCTTTATTCTTCCTTGTGAGCTTCGTCATCGGCTCAGCAATCCTGGCGAATTCCTTCACAATTTTTCGGTAGTAGCCAGCTAAGCCCAAGAAACTTCTGATTTCAGCAACTGAACTTGGTGTACTCCACTTCTCAATAGCAGCTATCTTCTTTGGATCCACCAAAATTCCTTCTCATGTGACAATATGGCCCAGAAAATCTACCTTATCTAAGAAGAATTCACATTTAGATAGCTTACCGTAGAGCTTCTCCTTCCTTAAGGTTCCCAGAACTTTCCTCAAGTGCTCTTCATGTTCTTTTTCGGTCTTCGAGTAGATCAGAATGTCATCGATGAAGACAACAACAAACTAATCCAGATATGAATGGAAGACCTTGTTCATAAGGTTCATGAATACTACAGGGGCATTCATCAATCCAAACGACATGACCAAAGATACATACTGACCATATTTGGTGTTGAATGCCGTCTTTGGGATATCCTCCTTCCTGACCTTGATTTGATGGTAGCCAGATCGAAGGTCTATCTTCGAGAACACCTTAGCTCTACTTAGTTGATCAAATAGGCCATAGATCTGGGGCAGAGGGTACTTGTTCTTGATGGTGATGTTGTTCAGCGCCCGATAGTCGATGCACATCCGTACAGTTCCGTCTTTCTTGGGCACGAACAAGACAGGTGCTCCCTAGGGTGAAGCTCTATCTCTGATAAATCCAAGGGCCTTCAGATCATTGATATGGTCCTTCATTTCCTTGGCCTCCTCAGGGTTGACTCTGTAGCATCCTCGAGAAATAGGGACAGAGCCGAAAACTAGGTCGATGGTGAATTCTACATCTCGATCTGGAGGTAATCCTGGAAGACTATCAGAAAAAACGTCCATGAATTCTGCTATGATAGGGTAAGGAGGTCCAGATTCTTCGGTGATAGAGGAGTGAGTAATACCCTCCATCTCTTCCGGAGCTCGAGAGATTTCAAACTCTGGCTCTCCGGGTGGGCTGAAGACTACACATCCTCTGTGACAATCTATCAGCGCATGCTGCTTACTTAACCAGTCTATTCCTAGGACTACATCATAGTTAGGCAAGTGCATCACAAGTAAGGATGCTAAGAAATTGTGTCCTGATATAGTTATAGGGCAGTTACAGGTCTCAGTGATGGGTATGTGTCCACCACCAGTCATAACTCTACATATCTTCTTGCTAAATCCCATAACTAGGTGGTGTGCAGAAATAAAATTTGTTGCTATAAAACTGTATGAAGCACCCGAATCAAATAATGCTAAAGCAGGATGTGAATGCACATAAATGGAACCTGCGATGACATCAGCGGTAGGGTCCTGCTCTGGCTCTTGCTCATCTGCTGTTAGGGCAAAAGCTCGCCCAGTCTTCTATTGGTGTTGCCCAAACTGTTATTGTTGAGTGGGTAGAGGAGCCTTCTGCGATGTTGTTCCAGTCCGGTTGAATGCCGTGGGGCAGTCCCTCACTTGGTGGGTGGCAAACCCACAAACTAGGCAGTGCCCTAGTCTCTTCCTGCAGATGTTTGCCTGATGCTCTGGCCTCTTGCAGAAATCATAGACAAAAATTTGCTTCTGAGGCGCTCTGTCATTGTTCCTCGCCTGATGATGCTGCTGCTGGTGGTGAGTAGGCCTGTAGTTATTGTAGTAATTGGGCCTCTTCTGTTTATTTTGGAAGTTGCTAGTTCCAGAATACTCCCTCTTTGAACGAGCAGGCTGACTCTTTTCTATATCCTGAGCTCGTATTAAGATCCTTCCATACGTCTTGGCACCACCTGCGATCACAGGAGTGCGAATCTCTTCCCTCAGTCCATACCTGAATCTTTCAGCACGATCGGCAGGGTCAGCAACCAAGTTCTTGGCAAAGCGACTAAGTTAACCAAACTCTGCCTCATATTCTCCAATAGTCATGTTTTCTTGCTTCAGATTCTGGAACTGTCTTTCCATCTCCCACAACTCTGATGTTGGAAAGAACTTCCTGCGGAACAACCTCTTGAAGGTGTTCCAATCAAGCTGCCTGTCCTGGAGTCGGGGTTCATTCCGATACCAGGTGCTGGCTACATCTAGCAGTTGGAGTCCTACAGCTTCAACTTGGAGGTCATCAGGAAGCCGAGCAACGCTGAGGAGACGTTCCATGTTGTCGAGTCATTCGTCAGCATAGATAATTCCCTCGGTTCCTTTGAAAGATCGAGGGCCCAACTTCTTGAATTTTTCAATATCGCCGACTTTAGCCGACCTTGGTTCAGATTGGGCTGCTTCTCCTCTCTCCAGTGTAGCCATAGCCACGTTGTGGGCATTCTCCAGGCCTTCTCTCATAATCGCCGTCTGCTCGCGATGAGCTTCAGCTTGAGTTCTCTGTGCCTCAAGCACTCCTCGTAGCAGACCTACAAGGTCTGTAACTCCCTGAATCACATTTGGTGAATTTTGAGATTTTTCTATTTTTTTCTTGAATTTAAATATTGTTTCTTACAAAAACCTAATTTCGATTAAATTAGTGGATTAAAATGAATTTCGGGTGTTAATGAATTTTCTTCAATTTGAAAAGTATTTTTGAATACTAATTTGCGTATTTCAGATGAATTACAATATTGTTATTGTTATTAATATTGATTAAGTTGTATTTAATTATTAACTATTTATTATGTTAAAAAGAATTGTTTGTTTTCTGTAAATTGGTATGTGATTTGATTCAAAGGAAATACAGTTACTAAATTGAATGATTAGTTATTTATTGGGTTTTAATTAATTAATTTGTTATATTTTGGTTACAATTTTATAAATAGACTAGTATGATTATTAATTAAGTTATGATTAAGCAGTTTGAATTCTTGTTTTGAAAATTGTTTCTATTTGGAAATCTGTTCTTTTAAAAATCTGTTGGAAGGAAACATTGATTTTTGAAATTCCATTTTAAAATATTGTTTTTGAAATTTTGTTTTAAAAACTGTTTAATTTTTGAATTTGAAATTCTGTTAGCTATTCTCTAACTAATTTAGTATAGGAGTACACTATTGCCCCAGATCTGTAATTATTTACGTACTCTGCCACTATACAATTACCCCTAGATCTACTACTAATTACTGCTGTACCACTCTCTACACATTATTTTATTATATAAATTATACACAGTTCAATGCAATTATGATACATCTGACACTCTCTCTACACGTCATTTCCTCTCTCTCTTTCTCCTCTCTCTGTCCACTCTCTCTGCTCGAGGAGCAACCACCGCCGAGCGCGGCCATCTTCCCGACCATCCTTGGTCACGCCACAACCGGAGCTCCACCAGTAGTTGTCGTCACTGCAGCTCTCGACTGCTGAGCCTAGGCTTTGGAGACCGTGCATAGGGAAAAGAAGCCACCGCCTCTGTTTTCTTGGAGATCGTGCCACCGTCATCGAGCAGCGAGCTGCCTCGACTGCAGAGCCCGCATCGATCTCTGCACTGACCCATTGAGAAGCGCGTCGACCCTTCGAGACTCGAGTGGTCATCTCGAGTCCCGTGCGACCGAGCCCCCAAGAGACTCGCCGAGCCACCGCCGCGGAGGAGCATCACCTTCATCAGCCGTTCGACGTAGCCGAGTCGACGGAGCAGACCGGAGCTCCTCATCGATCTCGACGGCCGAGTTCGCCGCCGCGCCTGGATCCGCCGCTGAGCGCCGTGGATCGACATCCCCATCACGACCGAGGGTGAGCTTTCGCCTTTAATTATCTTCTCGAACCCTCTCTCTTGTTCTCTCAATTTAGGGTTTTATAATTGTGAGCTAGAATCTAGGGTTTGTGGCCGGATTTTGAAGAGAGGAAAAGGGTAACTGAATAATTTTTAGGGTTTCATCTAGGGTTAGAGTTTGGGTAGACTGGGTTACGGCCATGGTAGAAAATATTTAGGGTTTCATTCGGCTAAAGTCTGGAGGAAGAAGGTGACCTGGAGCTAGGGTTCTGGAGCGAGGAGGAGGAGAGACCATGAGGATTAGGGTTAGGGTTCCGGTTGTGAGCTCCGACGGAAGGAGAACAGGAATGGAAATGGCTCGTATGTTTCGGCTGAGTGTAAGGAAATGAGTAGAAGTGAGAAGATACGAAATTAGGGTTAGGGCTACTCGTACGAGGAAGACGAAGTGAAGGAGGAAGCTCTCGGCTTCTTCCTTGTTGTTGGAGGAGGAAGAATGGTGAAGAATTTGTTAGGGTTTCTCGGCCAGAATGGTGAAGAAGCTTTAGGGTTAGGGTTTGGGAAGCTCGAAGAGGAAGAAGACGCTGGAAGAAGAGATTGGGATTTATTTTTGTCGGTTGAAGTGAACTGAGAGGAGAGAGAAAAAGGATGGGGTTTTTACGTTAGGTTCGGGCCGGATCTTATGCCACAGAGTGTGGGCTGAATGGAAGGGCTGTGGGTGAACCGAGTTAAGAATATTAATATAAAATTAGTATTAGGCATAGTTGGTTATTGCAGGAATTGGGCTGGGTTGTTGGGCTGGTTCTGGGCTGTCCGTAGGCTTAGTTTAAGAAATAAATGTAAACAGCAGCAGATTAGGCTGGTTCATTTTAACTGTTAGTTATTTAATTTTATTTTCTAGAGGGGGCTGGTTGTTGGGCTGGGCTGAACCCATGTGTTGTTTGGGTTGATCTGTGGATTTTGGGCTTATTATTGTTAGTGTAAACTTCTAATTAAATTGTACTAGCATTGATTAATTTAGGAAAATATTTAATTGATATCATTTTATTAGCATTAAAAACTCTATGTATCAAGTAGCCAATTACTATAAATATTTTAATTAGTGAATTTCTGCAATATGTATATATTGTAGCTAGATTCTATAATTAGCAAGTTATTTCTAAACATTTATTGGTAAATAATATTTTGGTTAAATATATGGTTAAATTAATCATTTTACAAGTATTTGTTAAGGTTTCATTTTACTATCATTTTTATCGTTATATTCTATTTCCAAATATATATAAATGCTACCTTATTTATTAGCATAATAAAAATATCTTGTTAACAAATATATAAATTCATATTTTATTAGTGATTACTACTACTTTGCAAATTATTTCAAAAAGGATTCTATCTAACTAATGATAGTTACTAAATAATTAGCTAGTATATGGACAGTAATAATGTTGAGCTAAATAGCATTGTTTAAACCCTAATAAATTGTACAAAATATAACAGGTGATCACTACAACTATGCAGTACTACTCTCGTACAACCAAACCGAGGCAAGTACACTGACTCGACTTGTACTCTGTATTTCTGTCTTACCTTCATGTGTCATGTTCTCATATCGGACACGAGATACACACGATTGTATTGTACATTGTTCATTGCTTGCGAGTCATTATTTATTGCGGAGATTGGGAGAAATATTAGCTTTTGTGTGACCACACCCAACATAGGTAATTGTGGATATCTAATCGTACACTTCACGTACGATGAAGCCGGACCTTGTAGAATTGATTGACTCATTGATTGATTGTGCTCCTAAGCCGGTCACACATTAGTTTAATATTTTAAATTGTCACACTTGCATTGATTGTCGTGATTCATTGCCTTGTACATTGATAGCCGTGTTCATTGTCTAGCATATTGATTGTCGTCCATTGCCTGCAGTTTTACATTTCATCTCTGGTACCATAGTTTTATTTCTATTTCTGGTATTCTGGTTTCATCTTGTATTCTGTATTACAGATTACATTGTATATTGTCTGGTCAAGGTTGTACTTTGCTTTTTTCCTGACAGGATACGTTGCAGGTCAGTGGGAGATTACATGGAGCTTGTGATTGCATTGGATATTGCAGCTTTTATTTTATTTTATTTTTCTGGAGATTGTATCTTGGATATTCATTATTGTATATTTATTTTATTTGACCAGATTTGTCTCCGGCCGATTTTGTATTAAAGACTTGATAGATATTGGTGATTTTCTGGAAACGTTATAAAAGCTGTGTTTGTTTACATTATATTGTGACTTGGAGTTTTTCTTAGTATTGTACAGCTTACTTCGTCGTGTCCATCGACGAAGGCTGGGCGTGTCCGACTCGTATTCGATTATTCGGGAGCGGGTGTGACAAGGTCGGTAGGGTCCACGGGCACTGGCGGGGCAGCTGGATCGGGCACCACCGTAGGAGCTTGTTGTTCAGTCCGAAAAGATGTAGGATGTGACAATTGAGTAGTAGTATAAAATCCACGGGGTGCTGGTGCATTATGGGGACGATCGATCAGCTGCCGAGGTGTAGGATCCGGACTTGGTTGAGGAGGTGGGGTGTGATCGGGTGATGACAACCCATCGCCAGTAGGATTGGTCTTGTCTGTGGCCATACTCTGGAAGGTTTAGGATTGGTCTTGTCTGTGGCCATACTCTGCAAGGTAGCCTACCAGTATATAACAAACAAAAATATTTATTTATAATATATTTTGGTCCTATGTTGTGATAAATTAATGTTCTAGTGTTCTAATTGTTTCTAGATATGTTTACTTAAGTTGTTGATCAGACCTGCATGGGCCACCACTAAAAAACATGTCACGACCCGGTCCCAAATTGTTGGGTCGAATCGGATCATGCCCAGCCTGCACCGTTGTGAGACGGCGGCAGTAAGCTGTATCCAATTGCAGGTAATCACAGCAACACAATGTATGTGTCACAACTTCTAAAATTACGAATATTTAAAACTTATCCAACAAAAGATTCATCTAATACATCTGATAAAATAAAAAACTGTCTTTTTATTCAAACATCAAAACTAAAAGATAAATCATCGTCTAGGAAGATGGCTCGTCAGCCCCGAGATCAACATCGTCCAATTGGGACTCTGGCAGCACAACAGGGTAGAGCTCAGGGTCGTAATAGCTATTAATCAATAGCTCTGCATCATCAATGGAACCTACTGTGGGTGGAGAATCCAGTCAGAAAAGGAGCAAAGTACAATTATAAAAATCTAACAATTCAACTAATAATTAGAAATTTACAATTTAAACAGTTTGAAATACTTGAACAATATTTTTCAGCAATTTTTCACAATTGAAAACAATGTGATTTGAGTATGTAATGCTTATGACCGGCTTGGATTGTACAATAGTATCCTAGTGATACGATACGGCTTATCCCCGTGTGAAAAGGAGTAAGCTCGCACAATATGAAGGTATTGGTCATAGAACACTACACTACTCCCCCAATCCCACAATCAATAACAATCAATACACATGTAGCAATGTGGTTTAATCTTGCAATATTACAATTAATAATTAAATTGAAAAATAAACATAATCGTACTTGCCTTGGTTTGAATGACTGGATTAGAAAGTTGGTACCGAGGAGGAAATCAAATACGTCCTCGAAATCCTACAGTTGAGAACCTTGTCTTAGAACCATATTTGAACCATGTCTAGGTGTTCTAGTTATAATCTCTAAAATTTGATTCTAGTCAAGTTTTTAATTAATCTATCATAACACACGTATCGATGCGATTTATAATCATTAATTTAATGAATTAAAAGTCAATTTAACTTTATTGAGAAAACTCGTATTTTTCGATTATTTGGCACAACTTTGTATTTTGTAATATATTTAAAAACTAGATTTTTTTTTAAATGAGAAAAACATGAACTTGTTTAAATAATACAAACTTTATCATTAACTAAATGTGGGAAAATTATTTAATTTTCTATATAAAATAAATATCCAATTTATTATTCTAAGTGTTTATCGATAACTAACGAAACCAGAAAAATAAATAAAAAGAAACCAAAACTAAAATACGCAATTACAAAAAACACAGAGAGAGAAATAAAGACTGGGCTTATGCCCTTACAACACTTTACATAAATTACACGAATTAAAGTAATTGAAATTTGATGGTGAACTCTGAACGCCAGGTAGCGTTCCATTCAGCAGGCCGAGGCCCTGCACCCAAAATACTATTGGCCAGTAACACGTTCTAAAATAATGATTTTTATTTAAAAATATAAAATATATGGTAAGTCTCAGACTTGGTCTAAAATGTCATGCGGTATTCTAGCTTATGCCCCAACGTCCGAAAATTCCGGTTTCGTTTGCATTTTGCTAGTACCAAAAATATTATCCGAAAACCAAACAATATCTGCTAAATGACTATAGTCGAACTCAAGAAATAAACCGAAAGGCTTTCAAATATTTTTTAAAAAATCGAGCAGCATCTCCTTTGTAATCGGGATAACCCAATAATGGGAAGATACAAACAAAATATTCCAAACTTAGGATACAACCAAGATACAACCAAAATATTCCAAACTTAGGAATATACAACCAAGATACAACCAATAATGGGAAGATACAACCAAGATACAATCAAAATATTCCAAACATAGGAATAACGCCAATACATAACCAAAATCCATCTCAAAGCCATTTATATATATATATATAAATGAATTAACAGAGCTTAAATCCCAAATCTGAGAATCCGAACTCCATATCTATCGAACTCGAAATCGGAAACAAACCCGACTATTCCACATCGAAGTTGGAGTAATCAGAACCACATCCGAAAAGAAACCAGAATACTAAACTCAACATCACAGCATGAATTCCGAAATATAAAATTCGAAGAATCCGAGATAAAATTCGGAAAATCGAAAACTACAGAACCATATATGGGAAAATCCGAACTTAACTTGAAAATTCCGAGAAACCACAGAATCACAAAACAAAAACTACAGAAATCATTCCGAAACGGAGTTCGAAAAATCCAAAACCTCGAATCGATCCGATTCCCATAGCGGGATCGGGGACCATGTCATCATCGACACCAATGGGAGGGACACAGCGACACGAAAGATACCTGGGGTGCTCGGCTAGAGCTCTCAGATGAATAAAGAAGAAAAATTATCCGTACGGACAGCAAAAAACTTGGGACAGCGCTCAGATCCGGTTGCAGGAAGCAGACAGCAGCTCGAAACCCGAGAGGAGCGCGAAAAGGGGCGGGACACGCGGCCGGGAAGCGACTGCGGGTCGGCGGAAGGCCGGCGGTCGAAAACTGTCACGCCCCGCTCCCGTAGGAGCGATCGTCCTCGCTAAGGCGTGATGCCGCACGGGCCTAGGTTGCGCCCGTGCAAGGCCAATCCCAGAAACGGCCGATTTGAGCTAGGCCACAGAGTCGCACAGAGTGCCCCCATTTGCAGCGAAAAGTAAGTGAACACAAGTTGAAGTGAATTTAAACTCTTTATTGATATTCAAGAAGTTTACAAGCGGCGCTAGGCCGAGTTTACAAGTCTCTCAAGCTATCTCTCTCTGAAACACAAAAGGCGTACCAAGTGGCTTACAAGATGGAATGATTCATGGCGATGTTCCAATACATTATGTCCTGTATATGGTGCTCCAGCTCCTTGCAACGCTCCAAGGCTCCAGAGATAGCTCCGCGCCTTAGCACGTTCGAGGAAAGCTCCGCACCCGATGATGCCTCCTGCTTCCTGTAAGCAATCTGTGGGATCATCAGTACATTGTTATGCACTGGTGGGGAGGCTAGCTCGCCCACAATGCTATCATTACCAAACACGTTCTATTTACTTTTTTGCACCGTCTATCATTCATTGTCTTTCTAATCTTGCCTTAGGATCAGTTTCATGGCATATTTCATAACCTATCTCGTGTTGCCGAATTCAAGTGTTTGCATGGAAATGCATGCATGACTTACCCATACTTACCGTCCGGCCTTCCCTGTCCAAGGTAAACCAAGTTAGTCAACAATTCAATATAAACTTTCAATGTCAAGTGCGTGTCCCTGCCTCAGGTCCTAACATGTCGTAGGCACGTTCTCTAAATCATTTACATGAAGTACTCATTATCATTTGGTGTGTTACATTTCAAGCATGTTCAGAAGGTACTTCATTTAGTTAACTTAGACTGCTTGTTTCAACGCAAGTAATTGTACGTGGATTGCCACCAGCATAGCCCACTTAATTACATGTACGGGTTGCTGGCATCACAAGCTATTTTGGACTTATTCTCTTTGGCATTCTCACCTATCAAAGCGTGATGGCTGGTACACCTTGATAGTCTCTTGAAATACCTGGCCTTACGTCTCCTTGAGTGGCCGAGCCCCCACTCAAAGCAGCCCGTAAGCCCCATGTTTTGATTCCGTCTAGGCCGGCCATGATATACTCCCCCATCGATCGTGCCTCGGAATCCTTCTTCTTTACGGCTACGGTATTCCCCCCATCGCCCGTGTCGTTTGTCCACGACCATTTCGTATTGACTTATCATTTAATTTAACGGCTGTCTTTGAGCCATAGGCTGTCTCTGAGCCATAATGCGTTATCGACCAGGTTGGCGTCCGTGCAGCGCGGGCAGCGAGCCCCGTTGCACCTGCCCGTCATACCTGTCGCTAACCATTCTTTCTTTTCTTATCTTTTATTCACTCTTTTATTTTTTTCTTTCACTTGTTCGTACATTCATTCATTCTTCACCGTATTCATTCATTCATTCACTTATTCGTTCATTCATTCATTCATTCACTTATTCGTTCATTCATTCATTCTTTATGCAACTTCCCGTGCGGGAGTCGCCTTGGCGACCCATCGGTCCCGAAGTCTTCCAATGTTGCTATAATCTACTTGAAACGACTATGTCGATAGTCTTCCATTTCTTTGTTGTAAACCGTTTATTGTTTTATTGTTGAACGCATACTTGAATGTAAGCCTGTGCCTTAGCACGAACGTAGAGCGCGGTGCAAGAGTTCTCATATTTTCCATGTTTCTTTCCATATTCTATACAAGCATACAAGATGGGACTAATCTCTTAGAAAGGTACGTTGAGTCATTTATTAACATGTCCGGTGTTATCGCCTAGCGATTCTCGTGATAGTGTCCGTATTATTAAGTATCTAAGCTAAGCAAAGACGGGTTCATCGGAGCCACCCACCTTAGCGATGTTCGCATCGGTCGAGCGATACTCCGAGCGTGCCTTTGAAAGTCTAAGCCTGGATTCCTCTTGATGGGCCAATGTAAGCCTTGTATCGATTCTTCATCAGGTCGATGTCAACTCTTCGGGTCGACGGCTCGTTTGAGTCGTTGCACTTGCTGTTTGAATCGACGTTCCGCTAGGGCGGAGCGGGTCATTACATAATACACCACTCAAAATAATTCTCGTCCTCGAGACTTCCTGAGTGCAGGTCATCCTGCCATTCCTTAACTCATGTCGTGTTGGTATCTTAGACCATTCTTATCGAATGACTTTACCGTTCGATGGCATCAAACTATACTCGATACTTTTCTAAGTTCCGTGTCGCATATGTTTGGTCGATTTTATTGAATTACTTTTCATTCATTTTAGAGTTGATGGTACTTATTCAATTCGAGTGTTTCTTCGTCTTGGTTGCTATTTCTTCGTGTCATGGGACTGAAATGGTCGTACGAAGCACGTTGTAATTCGTCAAATGCGAGGGTCGTAGGCTGAGGCAGACTCACTTTTGTTTATCTCGGTCATCGAGATAACCCGATTCGCTTCTCAAGCGTTCTTGTCCACGAAATTAGTATAATTTCTTCTTAGTGGGGTCGACCAAGTCTAAGTAATTTTCGTCCGATTCAAGACCAAGTATTGCACTATCATCGAGTATATCTTCCTATCAATGGTTCAATTCGTTATACCAACTTTTATTTGCACGATATTGATTCCATATTATTCACTTGTTTGGGGCCAATCTCGTTGTCGTTCACGCACACTCCGCTCACACGTTTCTTTGATTCCGAGTCACGCCCGTACTAGTATTATTCCTTTTCTTTTATCACGATCTCAATCCCTGATACTTTCCATTCCTCAAGTCTCGTTTGGAATTCAACGTGTTACTTAGTTGGATCGTGCACGCATTCAGGCGTCCCCAAAATACATGCATTCACCAAATCGCGTGATAGAGAATTCATCATTCTCACTCGAGTCGCATCGTACACATACTCCGACGTCCCTGAAATATATGCATGTCAGCCGAGTCTCGTGAGCAGGGTTTTCTATATTCTTGATTCACGCTATCCATCCATGCCAATCCTCAAGATCAATCTTTCGATTGCTAACACTTGAAACAGGTGCGTCTCGCCTAACTGCTAGGCCATTTCTCAAGGCTAAGTCAATGTCAGGATTGGAATCATAGTTCCCCAACAATAATGCCAACACTGACCCCAATCCTAGGGTCAAACCAAAGTCGGTAGTACGGGAGTTTTCTACCCGAGCTCGTGTCACTCAGATTTCTAAACATCAAGCATGATCGCCTAATTCGAATCAAGGCATTCGTCGCGCAGCGCAACGAATTCGAATCCGTTTAAATCACCAAATCGACATACTTCACATATCCATTCTAACCAATTTATGTATTCGATCACGAGTTCATCTAGCTTTGACAATATGTTGTGCTCCAATCTCACGCGAGTCCGATTATCCACGGTGTTTCATGAATCACCATGCAACGCTCCGGCGGAATAATCATTCTCATCAGAGCGTAACTCATGCTTGCGTCTAGACTAATTCATTCTCGATACGCGGATTGGACCTACGTAATCCTCAAATTCAATCGTCACGCACGCTAAGTCATTCTCGAGTCCACACATTCGCGTCAAACCATAAGTCGATGTATCAATTTGTCATGCCATGCAAGTTCGATCACCCCCGCTGTATGAATCACCATACCAGCGCTCACGCGGAGTGATTGCCCTAATTGACGTGATGCATGTGCGAGGCTGGAGTTGCGCTCGCATAAGACAAGAACGTCAACGTTGTGGTTGTCAACGAAGCATATCCAAATATTTTCATTTTTCATCCAAGCCAAGATCTTGGTTCGATAGTCTGACCGTCATTCGTTCAACTAGAAAATTCTCGAGCCACGTCTATATTTTCCTCGATACGTCTCAATATCCCGAGTATAGCATCCATCAGAATAACGATATTTGCGCGATCGTCATTTGCCGAGTCAGAGTACCCCCGAATTATCGCATATCGATCTTTGATACGCCTCAATACCATCGACGATATGCGTAACCTGACGATCTTCCTTTGTAACCAATTTCGAGTCGTACGACTGATGCTATTGTCCGAACTGGATATACCATAATTTTGCGATATTCAATCCAAGATCAAGTTCGATCGCTATTCCTCAAGCTAGTTTCAATATCGTTCTCCAAAACTCAAGTCACATATCATTTCACCCAATCCGAAATCGCAAGTGCTATCCTCTAGCTTCCTCGATCAAGGCATACATCTTTATTCATCGTTCTGAGTCATTTTCTAACTTGCGTTGTCCATTGACAAGTTTTCTGAACGATATCTCGTTCGGGACATTTGAAGTCACGACCAACTAAGCGTGACGCGTTCTAAGGCTTTGTGCGATCGTATCGCCTCGCCGACATACTCACCGTTACTCATAATCCTCAATTTTGCTCGAATGATTTCTAAAAAAATTTATACACCACTCGGATTCGAGCCATCTTATTTAATCCACAATCACATTCGCATCGTTTGCTAAGACATATTTCAGATTCGTTCGACGAATCTCTAGCGTAATCGCTCTCGTCGTATTGATGCACTAAGTCGTTCGCACTATTCCTCAAAATCCAAATCAATCTTCTGTGCATGCCTAAGCGTTAGTTTGATAACGTTTCTATCGATATACACTCTAAGTGTAGCTTCGTTTTCGATCGAGCGGTACTTGATATCGCTCGCAACTCGATTGCACCAAAAAGTCGAGGTGCGCAACACGCGGCACAACTTAGCCAAAAGGCCGTATGTATAGCTATCCCGTGCGGACTATATTCGAGTTTGTATGCTCACTTATTCTCGTTCGAGCGATAATCGATCTTGCTCGCAACTCGTTTGCACCAGAAGGTCTAGGTGCGCGATACTCCGCACAACTTAGCCAAAAGGCTGCGTGCATAACCATCCCGTTCGAACTATACTTTGGTCTCGTGTACTCGTTCGCTATTGTCAGCGTAAAGTTATTCAAGCACGCCTTACGTTTGCTAACTTTTTAGCATTTTCATTTTCTTTCGACTCAAGTCCGTCATAGTTTGGCACAAAGGCCTTCGCCTATCGATCCCGTTCAATCGAGTACTTGTACAAGCTTTTGAAAGTATTAGACTTATTGTATGGAACATCCCAAGGCAGAATAAGAGAGAGCGTACACTTCTTTTTCCAACGACGAGCTTTCAAAACTGAGAAAATCGAAATAAAGTCCAAGGACGTAAAGCCGTGCTTTGATACCAATCTGTCACGCCCCGCTCTAGTAGGAGTGATCGTCCTCGCTAAGGCATGATGCCGCACGGGCCTAGGTTGCGCCCGTGCAAGGCCAATCCCAGAAACGGTCGATTTGAGCTAGGCTACAGAGTCGCACAGAGTGCCCCCATTTGCAGCGAAAAGTAAATGAACACAAGTTGAAGCGAATTCAAACTCTTTATTGATATTCAAGAAGTTTACAAGCGGCGCTAGGCCGAGTTTACAAGTCTCTCAAGCTCTCTTTCTCTCTCTGAAACACAAAAGACGTGCCAAGTGGCTTACAAGATGGAATGATTCATGGCGATGTTCCGATACATTATGTCCTGTATATGGTGGTCCAGCTCCTTGCAACGCTCCAAGGCTCCAGAGATAGCTCTGCGCCTTAGCACGTTCGAGGAAAGATCTACACCCGACGACGTCTCCTGCTTCCTGCAAGCAATCTGTGGGGTTATCAGTACATTGTTATGCACTGGTGGGGAGGCTAGCTCGCCCACAATGCTATCATTACCAAACACGTTCTATTTACTTTTGTGCACCGTCTATCATTCATTGTCTTTCTAATCTTGCCTTAGGATCAGTTTCATGGCATATTTCATAACCTATCTCGTGTTGCCGAATTCAAGTGTTTGCATGGAAATACATTCACGACTTACCCATACTTACCGTCCGGCCTTCCCTGTCCAAGGTAAACCAAGTTAGTCAACAATTCAATATAAACTTTTAATATCAAGTACGTGTCCCTGCCTCAGGTCCTAACACGTCGTAGGTACGTTCTCTAACTCATTTGCATGAAGTACTCTTTATCATTTGGTGTGTTACATTTCAAGCATGTTCAGAAGGCACTTCATTTAGTTAACTTAGAATACTTGTTTCAATGCAAGGACTTGCACGTGGATTGCCACCAGCATAGCCCACTTAATATACATGCACGGGTCGCTGGCATCATAAGCTATTTTGGACATATTGTCTTTGTCATTCTAACCTATCGAAGCGTGATGGCTGGTACACCTTGATAGTCTCTTGGAATGTCTGGCCTTACGTCTCCTTGAGTGGCCGAGCCCCCACTCAAAGCAGCCCGTAAGCCCCATGTTTTGATTCCGCCTAGGCCGGCCACGATATACCCCCCCCCCCCCCATCGATCGTGCCGTGGAATCCTTCTTCTTTACGGCCACAGTATTCCCCCCATCGCCCGTGCCGTTTGTCCACGACCATTTCGTATTGACTTGTCATTTAACTTAACGGCTGTCTTTGAGCCATAGGCTGTCTCTGAGCCATAATGCGTTATCGACCAGGATGACGTCCGTGCAGCGCGGGTAGCGAGCCCCGTTGTACGTGTCCGTCATACCTGTCGCTAACCATTCTTTCTTTTCTTATCTTTTATTCACTCTTTCATTTCTTTCTTTCACTTGTTCGTACATTCATTCATTCTTCACGTATTCATTCATTCATTCTTTGATTCATTTATTCACTTATTCGTTCATTCATTCATTCATTCACTTATCCGTTCATTCATTCATTCTTTATGCAACTCCCCATGCGGGAGTCGCCTTGGCGACCCATCATTCCCGAAGTCTTCCAATGTTGCTATAATCTACTCGGAACGACTATGTCGATAGTCTTCCATTTCTTTGTTGTAAACCGTTTATTGTTTCATTGTTGAACGCATAGGAAACTTGAATTTAAGCTTGTGCCTTAGCACGAGCGTAGAGCGCGGTACGAGAGTTCTCACATTTTCCATGTTCCTTTCCATATTCTATACAAGCATACAAGATGGGATTAATCCCTTAGCAAGGTGCGTTGAGTCATTTATTAACATGCGCGATGTTATCGCCTAGCGATTCTCGTGATAGTGTCCATATTGTTAAGTGTCTAAGCTAAGCAAAGACGGGTTCATCGGAGCCACCCACCTTAGCGATGTTCGCATCGGCCGAGCGATACTCCGAGCGTGCCTTTGAAAGTCTAAGCCTGGATTCCTCTTGACGGGCCAATGTAAGCCTTGCATCGATTCTTCACCAGGTCGATGCCAACTCTTCGGGTCGACGGCTCGTTTGAGTCGTTGCACTTGCCGTTTGAATCGACGTTCCGCTAGGGCGGAGCGGGTCATTACAGAAACGGTCTGGGCCGCAGGAAGGAACGGCGGCGGAAGCCGCTCGGGTTAGCCGAAAGGGGCGCTGGCCGGTGGCCGGCGGTCCTGGAAGCGGGCGGAGGAGTCGCAGACTCGCCGGAGGGCGCGGTCGGCGTCGGGGCTCGGGATTCACCGAAGGACGCGGCTAGGGGAGCTCGGTTAGGGCTTGGAGGTTGGGAGAGTTTGGAAAATTTTTGAGAATGGAGGATAGAGGATGGGGATGAGGGGTTTTTATAGTATAAGTATTTGGGGTTACGGGAGAGGAGTGGTCGCTGTTCGGAAAGTTTCGGAAAGGAAGGGTTGGCCGAGCGTCGGTTTGGAAAAGGAAATGAAGGGTTTTGTTCCAGAGAGTTGAACGAGAGAGAGATAGAGTTAAAGAGTGATTTAATGAAAGTTTTGAAGGAAAGTTAAAATAAATTTTTTTCTTTTCATATATATATAAATATATATACTAAGAGACTTCAAAACTATTTTCGAAAAACTGAACTTGGGTTCGAAACGGGTTCGGGACGGGTCAGGTCCAACACTAAAAATTCATAAATAATAATTTTCTAAAAATACGGTTTTCCTAAAATAATAATAATTAATTTAGCAACAAATTATACAATTAAATAAAAATAAAATTTTACAGGTTTCACAATTTCTCCCAACGCAAGCACCTGTAATATTGTCCACAACGTGGGTCAGTACATCATCAATGTATTGGCAAGCGGTGCTGGCCCAACTCACCTAAAAAGACAACACTAAGTAATCAGTTATAGAACATTATTAATAATGGTCTTTCTCGTTGCCTTAGGGTCAATTAGCAGTTCATATCTGACAGAAGTAAAACATACATTTATTCATGCAGCATAATGTAAAGTAACATAGTATCACCCTTTGGTGATATCTTACCCACGGTCGTGTAGCCATTCGTGTACATTTGTAATACTTACTCAGTCTGCACAAGACATTGTTAGAAACAACATCATATTATCATGATTATCACCCTTTTAGGTGAATCTTACCAACAGCCAACATACTTTCCTGTATTAGAGTAATAACTTACTCTTCCTACATAAGACATTATTAGCACTGAACCTATCTATATGAAGGTCACTGGCAACACGCCATCTTGAACCATCTTCCTGACGAACGGTTAACTCCGAATAGGGTGCGAATCCATGGGAGGTTTCTAAAACACCGTGCTACTACTTCAGCAGCATGAAATTTCGGCGTCCTTTCAGTAGACGGTTGCAAGCCCCCACTGCAAGTCCCAAAATTTCGATGTCAGTACGTCGACATCATCCATGTTCCCCCTAAGATGAACCGGGTCTGTGGCCGCGGATTACCGTTCTGGGAACTATCTTGTATACAAGTTGTCCATGACCATGCAAGTATATGCAACTTATCTAAGAAGAAAACATATAATGCATGATAAGAAAAACTAAGTAATTCAGCCACCATTCTCATTCGTATTGCTATCTTGCCATCTTTCCAGGGTCTTGGCATAATCAATATTCTACATCGGCGACGGGATAAAGAATGTTGTTACCAAATTCCGTTGCCACATCTTTGATACCATACATTTTCCAACCAACTCAATGTACTCACCGTCCAATCTTTTGGGGCTTAGCATCTATTTCAGCATACATTCATTCGAACGTAATTCAAGCATACGATCGCTGTCCAGTTCTTGGGTCTTAACATCCGTGTTACCATCTATTTATCGAGCTAAGGCTCGATATACTCACCGTCCAAGTATTTGGGACTTTGCAACACCTGTCATGTATTTCATCGCAACATCGTACAAGCATACAATTCATCTAGCAATAACAGTTTACGGCCAGGTGATTATTTATCTTTCATTATATTTTCGAATTTTATTCAAGGTTTTATCGAGCAACTCAGCAAGAAACATAGCATACTATCCTTTATTTTAAGCGTGAAGCTAAAGGATCTTCGAAGGGTTCAACACTACTCACATTTATAAGACGATTCCTGCCACGATTGCCTAGCCTTCCAAGCGATCTTTCGCATAATCCCAAGTCCAACAAGGTTTCATCGAACCAACCGTCCATCACAAGGCATCTTACGGGTCGGAACACTACAGCACCCACGACCTCGACCTCGACCTCGACCTCTTGCGAATCACACTGGATTTGGAGGGTTGTCCTAAGCTGGGGGAATTCTCCAAGTCCAAAGCCTTGTCGAACTTACCTCTAGACCAGCCCTTATAATAAAGGGGCTACATGTGGGCCCATCATAAATAGTACCATCTTCAGCTTGAGATTTGGATCCTACGACACCAATATCTCGTAATGTTATGTGACTTCAATGCAAATAAGAGAGATTAGATGAGATTTTTTTTTAGATATTTATATAGGAATAGTATGCGAATTAACTTTGGAGGGTTGTCGTTTTTCATCGTTTTCATCGTTTTTTTTGTTATTTTGTCGTTTTTACCGATTTTTTTGTCGTTTTTATCTTCTTTTTTTTTCCTTTTTACTAATTTTTTCTCGTTTTTACCGGTTTTTATATATTTGTTCATTTTTTTTCGTTATTATTATTTTTTATTTTTTTTCCGGAAATATTTATATTGTCACCAAACATGAAAATATAATTTTTCAGAAAATTTAATTCCTTGAAATTTGATTTCCGAAAATATAGAATTCTCGACTACATATATTCCGCATACCAAACGTCCCCTTAATGCCAATATATCTCGTAATGAATGAGATATGGACAAATTTGCCATGGCCAATGTCTCATATAAGCAAACGAACGGATCAGAATGGGTCATACATCAAATGCCAGAATGGGTCATACATCAAATGCCAAACCATGTAATATAACTCGAAAAAGGGATCGAGGTTGATGAATGTGATAAGCCACATACATCAAATGTTGAAGGATAAGACATAACTTGACAGACATCAAATAAATTCTCACTGCTAGTATTATAACTTGACGGACATCAAAATCTCGCTGCTAATGATAAAAGATACTATGAATCTATGATATGCACTCGGTCCACAACTTAGAATAAGTTTCTAGCAACGTACAAATTTTCAGTTAGGACGATGGGTATTCAAACCCTCCATATGTAAGAAAATTGTTCCTCCAAACTATTTCTCCTTATGTTACATCTAACATAAGTTATGTGGCAGCTAAAATAGCAAATTTTAAAATTAAAATTAACACTAACATTAAAATGACATATTTTTAATTTTAAATTAACATTAATATTAATTAATATATATGTATGTGTCTTGCACATATTTTATAATACTTGAGAAGAGCAAATAAGAATTTTTTTTTCTTATAAATAATAACATAACTACACATATTAAATTTAACGAATAGTTTTAATTAGTAAACATAGAAGAGGACATTTTTGGAACAAAATTTTTTACAGTGAAACCTACTCTTTTTTCATTATATAGTCGTATAGATATTAATGTTGATACTAAATTAACTTAACATTAACATTAAAAAAATTGGACAATTAATTATTTTAGGTTAAAATTTGTTATGCCAGCTACCATGTTATAGAGGTGCAACTCGGGTGTACAAAGAACTCGGGTTGAGTTAGGGTTGAAGAAACTCAGGTTCGAACTCGGGTTCGGATTAAAATATTTGAATTCGATCAAAAATCGGTTGGACTTGGGTTCATGCGTCGGATTACCTGAAATATATATATATATATATATATATATATATATATATATATATATATATATATATATATATATATATATATATAGGAAAACTTGCAAATAATCTCTAGCCTAGTGGTTAAGAGAGATGCATGCGACCCGAGTGGTCAGGAGTTCGAATCCCAGTGGTATATATATATATATATATATATATATATATATATATATATATATATATATATATATATATATATATAACTTGATGGTGGAACTTTTGAATTCCTAAAATACCTTGAGTATTTTATAAACAAATGTTATTATATTAACTTGCATGTCATTTACGTTTAATATATTCTACTCTATAATAGAAAAACTTTGTGGTAAAACTTTTGAATTCCTAAAATACCTTTGAGTATTTTATAAACATAATGTTATTATGTCAACTTGCATGTCATTTATGTTTAAGAGTCAAAGCAATAAAGTTTGCATGCTATGAGGTTTCCTTTTTTCATACAACTTTTCATGTTCCAATGGTAATAAATTTTTTTGTCCTTACCATTTTCCAAAGGTTATTATTCTCAATGGAAAATTTTAAAAAAGAACAAAATTTGTACTTCTAATATCAATATGCCTACCACTAGGCTAGAGGGTCATTGGTGTGTGTGTGTGTGTGTGTGTGTGTGTGTGTGTGTGTGTGTGTGTATATATATATATATATATATATATATATATATATATATATATATATATATATATATATATATATATATAAACGAATAAAAAGTTTAAACGCTAAAAAATTTCACCCAAACTCTTCACTCATCATCCTAAATCTCATTTCAGTTTTATTTTGTAATAATTGAGACTTGATTGCTATTTGATTGTAATATTACTCTTGTTTAAAATTATTTCAAATATTATATTAGAGCCCAATAAACTCGATCGACCCGACCCGACCCGATCCTCCGGGATTAGTCTTGTGCTTCATATGTTGAACCCAATGTCGGGTCGAACTTGGGCTTGGGGTGGACTTATGATTCATCTGGTTGGAGTCAAATTAACCTCAAGTCCGATCCAACCCGTTCGAGTTGCACCCTACCAAGATGACACATAACATGTGGTATCTTCTGCCAGGAAGAATGGTTTCAATCTTGGAGGGATGAGTAGAATTAATCGTAAGTGTATAAAGGGGCAAAGTTTACTTCCTCCACAAGAGAGAAGGGCAAAGAAAAAAACTCATGAACAAGATAAAGGAAATCCATGCCCACACCCTCCGGAGCGGCAGAAACAGGCACCATTCCAAACTCCTCCAGCTGCTCCTCCAGCTCCCCGCCATCCCCTACGCCCACTCCCTCCTCCTCACCACCCCCATCGCCCTCGCCAACAAGCTCCTCCGCGCCTTCTCCCTCCGCGGCCAGTGCCGCCACTGCCTCTGCTTCTTCTCCCGGATGCCCCGTCCCGACCTCCGCTCCTTCACCTTCGCCTTCTCCGCCTGCGCCGCCGCCTCCTCCTCCTCCCGCTGCCGTCTCATCGGACGCGCCGTCCACGCCCGCCTCCTCGTCTCCTCTCTCCAGCTCGACGCGTTCGCCGCCACCTCGCTAGTCGACATGTACTCCAAGTGCGGCCTTCTTGCGTTCGCACGTCGCGTGTTCGATGAAATGACAGATAAGGACGCGCCAATGTGGAATTCTATGATAGCTGGATACTCCAGGAACGGGGATGTACTTCAAGCGAGGGAACTGTTTGAACGAATGCCCGACAAGAACGTGATCTCGTGGACGTCGTTGATATCTGGGTACTGTCGGAACGGGGAGCACGAGGCTGCGATCGAAGCCTTCTCGAGGATGTGGGAGGGGGAGGTGATGCCGAACGAGGTGACGCTGGGGAGCGTCCTGCCGGCCTGCGCAAGGCTCGGAGCGTTGGGATTGGGCCAGAGGATCGAGGATTACGCGAGGGGGAATGGTCTGACCGGGAGCACGCGCGTGGCGAATGCACTGGTGGAGATGTACGGGAAGTGCGGGAGCATCGACCAGGCGAGAAGGGTGTTTGAGGAGACGGGCGACGGGAGGGACCTGTGCTCTTGGAATTCTATGATCATGGGGATGGCTGTGCATGGAAGCTGGAGAGAGGCTCTCGAGCTGTTCCATGACATGAGGGTATATATGTTCTTCCCTTGGCATTTTACTTCTAAAACTATAGTCATTGCTAACTTCTTTCCTATGCGTTCGACGACAGGCTAGAGGATTCGAACCTGACGACATTACGTTTGTCGGTGTTCTCATGGCATGCACCCATGGGGGGCTCGTGGATGAAGGACTGCGATTCCTGAAGTCGATGGTGAAGGACTTCTCTATTGCACCTAAGCTTGAACATTATGGTTGTATGGTAGACCTCTTAGGAAGAGCTGGACTTCTGAAGGAAGCCTACAGTCTAATAAAAAGTATGCCAATGGAGCCGGATTTGGTCGTATGGGGTGCGCTGCTCGGAGGGTGTAGCTTCCACGGTGAGGTCGAATTGGCAGAAATAGCCGCGGAGTTCCTATTCAAGTTCGAACCATGGAACCCGGGGAACTACGTGATCCTCTCTAATATATATGCATCATCTGGACATTGGCATGCCGTTGCGGAAGCATGGAAGTCGATGAGAGGGAAACAACAGAAGAAGTCAGCTGGCTACAGCATCATTGAGTTGGACAGTGGTACAGGGAACGGCACGTACAAGTTCCTTGCGGAGGATAGAGCCCATCCTAAACATGGAGAGATCTACCCGATGTTGGAGGATATAACATCCATGATGAAGATCCAAATTGGTTGTACTCTCGACTCGGATCGATCTCCCGAAAGAGTGCTGAATTGCTAAAAGAATCAACCAACTCTGCTAGGTTCAAATCAGGCTCGAAAATGGCCAAAGGAAAATGCACGCAATCAAGTGGTTTGACAATGGCAGCAGGGAGGTTATTGCCTTGCCGAAATGAATCACACCAGTACTTCAAAAGAAAATCAAGACATGTATTTAAGCTTGTTGCAGTTGTACAATGGAAGGTTTTGAGCTCAGATGCAACCCATGCCAACTCTGTTTCTACTGGATGGTGGTTTATGGAAGCTTAGAAGCTGTCTCTTCATAGACGCGACGAAAATGCATAGCTTGGCTGGTTGGGAATAGACACATTTGACCACAAACAGAAGATTAAATTCCATTTTTATCTCTGTCGTTCTTTCTGCTACAGATGGTGATGTGAGCGCAGCAATTGTTCATGTTACTTCTTACTGAGTAGCTACTTGTTCGAGAACTGATGATACCTTCATATGCATTTTGTTTTTGTTTTGTTTTTTCTCTTTTTTTTACAATTCTATTTATTTTTTAAGGTGGGTGATTACAAAATACCAAGGTAGCTGGATAACTTGTATATGAGGCTATGAAAACCAAAAGAGTGAGACAAGGGAACAGAGCAGAGAGCACCGTGGCAAAGAAATAGAAGGCTGGTATTTCCAAAATTCTGGATCAGGATCAATATGTAAACTTACAGTTTGGATCCCGTGGACTGTATCTTTAAATTTGAAGAGAGAGAAAGTTGAAGTTTATGCAGTTAAAATTGAAGGCGCATGCTTCATATGGTGGTAAGCCGACAAAGAAAGATGCACCAACAGGACCAGGTAAAGCATGTGGCACAGGCAGAAGCAACTTATGAGGCTATTTCAAATGCCTAGTCTACAATGACTATGTAAGTGTTCTATGGCAAGAGAGAGTGTGAGTGAAAATTCAAATTTAAGCCCTTTTTTTTTAACATCCGGTGCTATTTTATACAATTTCAGTTGTATACTTGTAAAGTTGTGCCTATCATTTTATGTGTTTTTGCCTATCATTTTATGTGTTTTTGAAACAAAACGGTTTTGTAATCGTGATGTTCTTGACATAGCTATTTAGTATTTTTCTTACTGAAGCCATCTAAACAGATTTTCATTTAAGATTATATTGTTGATGTGATGGGACACCGTATATAAACTTGGTTGTCTGTAGTATGCCCCTTTGTAAAGTCAGGTTTGAAGAAATGTTGCAGCTGTAGCGTGAAATATATTTGGGTTTTTTTTAGGGGCACCACCATTTTTACTAGGGGGCAGCCCAATTTTTTTTGAAAAAATTACAAGTTTGCCATAGGTTTTTTTTACTAGGGGGCAGCCTAGGTTTTTTTTTACTAGGGGGCAGCCCAATTTTTACTATAAAACCCAATGTTGTTTTATTTCTTCTCTCTTTCTTCCTCCTCCACTCTTCCTCCACTCTTTTTTTCTCCTCCTCAAAAAATCCTAGAATTGACCTAACCTAGGTGAAATTGTCCCCCCACCTAAATTTGTTAAAGAATTAACCCTTCACTTCTCCCATTTATTTGCAAGTCGTCGAATTTATTTTTGTGTAATGTTTTAACCTAAATTTTACATATAAAAGTTAAATTTTGTGTTTAATGTAGAAAGAAATAGAAAATGGAACAATCCGGACCATCAAATGCTGGATACTCTCCTCCCACAACGTCCGAAGAACACTTTGATGCATCGGAAGCCCTCGTGGTAACTACACTTTAACTTTATTTCGGATGAAAAATCGAAATTTGACACAGAGGACTGCCACTTCTCTGGCAGTCCCTCTCATGGATTTGGACTGCCAGGGATGTGGCAGTCCTATATATGTGCTAAAAACCATCAGAGGACTGCCACAACCAGGGCAGTCATTCACATGTGTTGGACTGCCCTGGGTGTGGCAGTCCTAGCTGAAATGTTCTGTGATCTAGTCACAGAACATTTCATCTTGGACTGCCACACCCAGGGCAGTCCAACACATGTGAAGGACTGTCCTGGGTATGGCAGTCCTAGATGAAATGTTCTGTGACTAGATCACAGAACATTTCAGCTAGGACTGCCAAACCCAGGACAGTCCAACACATGTGAAGGACTGTCCTGGTTGTGACAGTCCTAGAAATGATGGAGAACAATAGAGAAAGGCGAATTGCTCAGGTAAACTTACTAAAAGGAAAGCATCAGTAGATCTTTCAAAGATCAGTAAACTTTTGGAAAGCCTTGGTTTTGAAGATCAAAATTTGTCGTGTTCTTATGAATGTTAGATATATCTTGGCTTGATGTAAGGAAGTCAGAAACATGTAAGCACTTCTAAGAGGTACTAGATGTTATCGAATCTAGGTACATAAGAGATGCTGAGAAAGTATGAGATCTCAAACACAATATCCTCGCAACACATTTTTATGTTAATGATGTTGTTCTCAAGTTTCTTAATTACTAATATCCATATGTATCTAGAGTCTCCACTGAGACTGTCATTTACCTTTTAAAATGGTTGTGGGATATCATTATTCAGATCGGTTGTTCACTCTTAAACAATGATTGGAACCTCTATATCATCTTTTTTCATCTTAACTATCTTGTATTGCAAAAAATATGACATATAATGCCCATTCAATTGATACATCCTTGATGTATGTATGTTAATTGTCATTTTTAGTAGTACCCACAATCAAGTGTTCATGTCTTAATGACTTGTTTTGCAAAAAATATGAACTAAAATCTTCGGAGTGGGATGAACTGAAAAATAGAACAATAAATGGCCAGGCTCTTGTTTTTGTGGTGAACCTGTACCCACTTATTAGAGAAGATAGTGTGGAAGTTTTTGCGTGGTAGTGGGATGCTATAATCTGGTGCTGGATGTTGCGACATGTGCGGACAATAAAGATAGTGTGGAAGTTTTCAAAAAGCATACACACATACATGATACATGTTCGTTTATCGTTGTTCTCTTATATTATAGAATATATAAGGAAGTTTTCATTCTCTTACTGATCCTTTTCCTGTTCTGAACTCCTCTTCTCTTTCCATCCGTAAATTATCTCATGTGAAGGACTGTCCTGGGTGTGGCAGTCCTAAATAAAATATTCTGTGACTATATCACAGAATATTTCAGCTAGGACTGCCACACCCGGGGCAGTCTAACACATGTGAAGGACTGTCCTGGTTGTGGCAGTCCTAGGTATAATGTTCTGTGATCAAGTCACAGAACAATTCATCTAGGACTGCCACACCCAGAGCAGTCCTTCACATGTGTTGGACTGCCCTGGATCTGGCAGTCCTAGATGAATAGCCATGTACAGAACATTTGTTTTACACAAGTATCCAACACATATTCAACACAAGTATTTGTTTTACACAAGTATCCAACACATATCCAACACAAGTATTTATTTTACACAAGTATCCAACACATATCCAACAGAAGTATTTCAACATAAGTATCCAACACATAACCAACACAAGTATTTCAACACAAGTATCCAACAACATGTTCGACACCCAAAAATATCAACATCCAAAATAGCCAACTTCAGACAATCAAACAACAACAAGTTTGCAAAATATTCAACATCATACAATCAGACATCAGACAATCATACTACATATCATGGTGGTAGGAGTTGACTAATTGGCACGTCGTCGTCATCAATGGAAGAAGGAGAAGGAGTACGAGCTCGTTGCTTCGACCGAGCTTGTGGTCCCGGTGGCGGTCTCCGTGTCCCAGACCGACCTTGGCGCGCCGGTTCGAAAATTGTAATCGGACGCTCAAGAGGACGTTCCGCGCGTTCCTTCCGCTTTGACGCGGTGGGGCGTATTCTTTTTGGTGCGTCCGGAGGACTGTTACCCCTATAGAACAATGGATTGTGCGACCGTACAGTTAATAAATAATGCAAACTAAAATAGAACTGTTACCCCCTATCCCCCACCCCCAGACCACAACTAAAACTGAGTACAGTAGGACTGCATGGCATGTGGTTGTCCAATTGCAACAAGGACTGCCACAGTCCTGGCAGTCCTCTATTGAAAGAGGACTGCCAGGACTCTGGCAGTCCTTGTTTACATGTGGACTGCCACATGCTTGGCAGTCCTACTGTACTCAGGGCCGACAGACGAACGACTCGCTAGTTTGTCGTTTTCTAGGGTTAGGGTTTGAAGAGAAATTGTGGGTTTGTCGTGTTCGAAAATGCCATTCATAAACCCTAAAGACATTCTAAACCTAAATTATCAAAAATTTTTAGACAATTAAAACTATTCTAAGGTTTCGAATAGAATGTAGAAAATTATAGAAGAAATTAGGGAAGAACGTACCTAGAATCCGATTTCTTCGACTTGCGTGTCATCTCGTCGAATGTAGGAGTGTTCTTGAAAGAAATTTGGTGGAGGAATTAGGATTAGAGTGGTGGAGGAGAATTTTCTAGGGTTTTGGAAGAGGGAGAGAGAGATCTTTTTTTTTTTTTCTTTTGGAGGAGAGAGAGAGAGAAAATTATGAAATGGGAAGGAAATGAGAGTTTGGGGGGTTGGGCTGCCCCCTAGTAAAATCTCCACTTTCTGGACTGTCCCCTAATAGAAGTGGTGGTGCCCCTAAAAAAAACCTATATTTGAGACTGGGAAACTGAGAGTGTTTGTTAGATGGTACTTCCTTTTCTTTGTGTGCGTGATGGTGCTGTGGGGTGGTGCCGAGTAGTTTCCAATTTTTGCTAGCGAATCCAAAGACGCACATATTTGAGAACAGGAATGTTCAAAAACTTGTTGAACCTGGGAATGTAATGCACGGGGCCAGGTCAAATTAGGGTCACACGTAAGTCGGATCATGCACAAACGAAATTGGAGCACAATTAACAGGTTAGAACAGGTTTAGTTTTTTTTTTTTTTCAGGACTATACAGGTGATCACGGTCACGGTTGTTTCTCTTTTCTTTCTCATTTTTGTTACACTGGAAAGAAAAAGCAAAACTAAACATTCAGGAAACTCGCTCTTTGTCATCTCCGAGTCTCTCCATGAAACTGGAGTTGTAGCTCTGCAGAGGCTTGATATACTTTGCATCTCCAGGAACCAGAAACAATAAGCAATCCTTCAATCTAGCAAACATGATGGGAATTTTATTTTATTTTCAATACATGGCAGCCTGCATTAACCTCCAAAATAACATCGATGGCTGCATATGTCTTACTCCACAAAAAAGGAACTTGATCATAGCTCAAATAACAATACAAGCACTCTTTAATAGTACAAATTTCAGCCTTCGTGGTGCATAGAAACCTTAAAACCACTCTACCAACATTGACCTTGTTGACCTCTAAACACTTCAACAGCCGAGACAACCTTCGGCCATATATCCATCTTTATTGAGCACTTAGCCCCCACCCATTAGAGGGAGAGAATCGGAACTTCCTACTAGTCTCCTAAACATATTCGTCAAAAAGATCAACTCAAAATCCGAAGAAAAAAGTAGGTGCATGCAGACTATATAGATACCGTTGCCAATAATTGTTTTATTTGAAGACAGTCATAGAACCTCAAACATTTGTGTCGTAGCTGACTATGATTCACATAAGTTCCTCCAGCAGCTAATTCAAAAATATTCAAAACTCTTGAGAACGATTCTCTAAACATATAATAATTACACAAACAAGATTTGTCACACCTCTAGAACACTTGCTCAATAGTGCAAGTTCTTGCCCGCCGGGGCCATCCCTCTGATGACAGCCTTGAATCCCTTATGCCAATAATCCATGAAACACCTCAGATTTCATGGTAGTAATATCTGCACAATGAAAATTATCCACATTAGACATGTACATTAGACATGTACAGGAAGTATAGGACGGCCAACTTTATGATTTCTGTAGAGGCATGCTAGAAAAACCTCTCTTCTAATATTCCGAACAATTTGTGCTTTCCTGAATTGGTCTTCTTCATTCTCCATAAATACACATCATTCCTCCATCAGATATACAAAACTGCATCATAATTGAGATAAGTTCTAAATTTGGTCATTTAAATTAAAAAAAATAATACTGGAATATCTTCAAATCATTTTTTATATCACAAACCATTTGTGTTTTTGAATGCAGCTGCTTTGGATCTTCACTTCTCCATAAATACACATTGTTCCTCCGTCAAATATCCAAACTGCATCATATGTGAGGCGAGTTTTTGAGGTTTGTCATTTGATCTAAGAAAACAATACTTGGAAGGTCTTTCCATCATTATTTGTGCCAAGGCCCAAACTTGGACATTTCTTTGCATTTCTCCAATAGATGGTAAATTAGCCTAAAGAAATGCTCTAAATGTTGGGCTACAAGAAAAGTAGTATAAATAACCAAATTCCAATATGAAGCTAAACATTAAAGGAACTCGTGTTGATCAGCTTTGATTGCATAATAATTCCACTACATATTCTAGTCAACATCATTTGAATAGTTCACCCTAGGCTGAGCCCAACAACGGAGCAAAGATAAAGGGGTGAATATTCATGAACAAAAATACTTGTAGATTGTAACAAGAAGAACAAACGAACCTTTTTGGAGGGTGTGAAGCTACAAATGTTACTATAATATATACACAATAATAAATATTTTTAGATGATATAAATTTTACCGGAATATACATATATGCAATAATGAATATTTTTAAAGTACGCGTACTACTCGTACTAGCCGATGATTGATTATAAAGGTATTTGTACCAAAATATGTGTTGTAATAACTTAATATTTGCGTGGAAAGCCCTTCCATCGCTGAATGCACATTACAATTTACAATTCAACTCTTTTCAATATAAGACATTTGAGCTCGCTCTTGAATGTTTCAACGCCCATCATTTTTAAACTGCAAAATTTTAACCATACACCAAGTCTGTTTGTAGCAAGTTCTGTGGTTGGAATAATCACCTACATATGAGAATTCAACAACTCCAGTTTTGTAGTCTTATATCTTCATAGATGCAGAGTAGGAACTAAAGCAAGCTGGAGAATTTTTTTACCATCAAATGAGATGCGATATACGCCCGATAATCAAGATTGTACCGTATAAAAAATTGATGAGATCCAACTTAATAATTTGAATATTATAACTACAAGCAGTATTCTAAAATTCGATACGCAGATTCGATGCGGAGGGACGCATAGGCGCCACAACAAAAATTTTCTCTCCTTGTAACAGCTTATATGGTGTTATATCATAATGAAACACACATAATAAAGAAATCATCAACAGATATTCTATCATTATCATGATTCATAAAGACATCAACAACACTATTTCATAATGAAACACATCCATAATACAACTTTGAAATTTAAATGTTCTAAATCAAAATACAATCTTAAAATCCAAACAACATATCCACAATACAACTAAACATTAAAAAAACCTTAAAATTTTTAAAATTCGAACAGACGAATAGGGCCACAAGGCCAAACAACTGCACAAACTCATCAAACAGGAAATTTTCGGTTCGGCCTAGGGCCGCCTAGACGGTCACCTAACCAATTTTTAGAAAACGGCATATATCAGAAGAGTTGCTTCCTAGCAGACTAATTAACAAACAGCCAACACCTCCTCAAATAATCATGAGATGTACCCTTATTAACACAAGGCAACCTACAAACTAAATGTAAGAATTTGGTGGGCTCAAATAACAGAGATGCAAGCCACAATAGATTGGTCTTCAAACTAATCAGGTTGTTTCAATCTCCAATTGTGATCATATTAAAATTTTATTCACCACAAGGGGGTCGTAAGGTAGGGGTAGGAGTGGATTTGGATTTGAATCCCTAATTAAATGGGAGGGAGGTCTTGATGATACTTGTAGAACGTGGACAGCCATTAATGATTAACCGTATCTTTAAAAAAAATATTCCAATTCCACTAAAAATTGGGATTATACCGTGTCAAAGTATGGTCTCATTATCCGAAGATCGTCCAGGAATTAGGATACGAGACACCGGCAAGAATTGAGAAAAGGGCCAAAGATAACATCTCACAACCTTCATAGACAATCTCACCTAGTTGTGCTAACCATGGTCTGAGGGCATAACTTGGAAGTGGTACAAGCTAATTCACAAATTCGTTCAGACACTGCCATTACAATAGAGTGGTCCATCATCAACGTATCAAAGCCCATGTGGAACCTTAGTCATAATACTGTAGACCAACATTCATCAAGGGTTAACTTCCCACAAGAGTTTTACACTCCAACCAATTAACACACTCCGGATGGTGGTACACATGCAGACCCAGCATCCTCGCCTGTTAGAACAGTTAGGCCTTTAAGCTTTCTCCATGGGAAGGGATGAGAACTGACAGATGTATCGCAGTTAGCAAGTGTGAGAGAATTGTCCTAGCCTACTACGTTCGCATTCCTTTGTTGTAACTGCAGTATTACCATGAAGAAAAATTATTGCAGCTGCGAAGCAGCATGCAAAAGATCACGACACTTTCATTTGACGTCACTCTACATGCTGTGAGAAGGACATCAATAAGCCATACTGCAAGGATGTTCCAAGTAATATGGAATAAATTTCCAGTCACTACTGCAAGCAAGCCCTAAAGAACTTTGAGAGTGCAGAAACCAATTGAATAATTATCGACCGCCATGTGCTTCTTGATAACCATAGAAGTTTTATTAAATCTACTGACTACTTAACTATATGCATCATGATATTCTGGGTCAACTAACCAAGAGAATAGGAACAAGAATTCAGAAAATATGGTGAAAACAAATTAGGAAACAAACCGACACTGAGACACTGAATCAGATGGACACTTGCTAGCAGTTCAAAAAACCACAACGATAATGTAAGACGACGAAACATATTCTTAAATATCATTAAAACCCAAATAGATGGATCAGCACTAGCTTTTCTATTGATCCTGACCGCTAACTGTGACTTATCAAACAAAAGTTCGTATGGCGTAAACGGGAGAAGATGCAAGTATAGAACTTTCTTGACCATGTAAAGGACAATAAATATAGAAAATATAGTGAATGAAAAGATATAAAAACATAAGGTTTAAAAAACCTTGCACAAAGACAAATGAACTGATAATTCATGCACCAGATTTTACATGTCCATCTATTTGATTAAGCTATCAGTTATAATTCATTCCCCTAACCACTTCACTATTCCCAGTAGGCATTCTATACCTACTGGAATTACTACACATTTTTTCGATCACGATCATTTATGCATCATATTCCTATCTGCTTATATATTATTAAAAAGCAAGCAAAATAACAAAAGCATAAATCTACAACCAACAACCGAAATACTTAGCATTAAGTCTCAAACAAACACGAGTCATATTTTAATATCCATAAAACATAACAGCTTAAAGAGTGTGAAGTTAAAGGACAACATCGGAATATCTAAAGCCTAGAATAACACTACAGTTCTTAAAACTTTAAAACATTCCACATCTCTAAATAGCGGCAAGTTCACGAACACTGAAACCCTTTCCACGATCTCTCAATAGTGATAAGTTCCCCATAACTGAAACCTCCAAGTTCCCTTTCATGTTAAACTTCCACGATTCGACCAAGCCTACAAGATAACGCCCGTTGGACAATAGTTACAGTTTTGTTCGCTAACAGAAAGAATTTAACGATGTATTGTCGCAATAAGTATCTCGGCGTCACCTGAAAGGGAAACCTGAAACCCACGAAATTTAGCGTCTCCCACGAGGCCCACCACCTGACCTGGGACCAGGGAATCGAGCGAATTGCAGCCTCAAGTTGGCTGATTCTCTGTCGTGCTCATCAAATTTATAACCTGCAAAATCGAACCGCGACTATTTACGATGGGAACGGACCACGCTACCGAGGAAAATAAGAGGATCTAAATAATACAAGCGTAAAGTCAAAAGGCGTTGTGTTGTATCCAATTCGCATAGCCACTTGCATAATGATCGTGCTCCAAGCAATGGTTCGCACCTTCCAGGTTCTTTCACATGCATAAATGCAGGTAAATGATCGAAGTATAGTGGTTTTTGTATAACCTGTTTGTGAGACCCATCAGGCTTCCTCGTTTTTTTGTTTTTAATGATACTTCATCAAGGCTATGTTGAGAACGTTGATTGGATCAACAAATTCTCCTTTTATAAAAAAGGATAGTCAGGTGATATACTACTCCCTGCATCCCCTATCTTCCGCGTTTGTGCTTTGATTCTTTTACTTTGCCTTTTGGATGTGAGCATAGGATTGGGTTGGGCAATGGGTGTAGTTTGGACGATGCATGCGTGAAAGTTCCCTCTTTTGGCAGATTAAATATTTTGCTTTCGAGATGGGATCTGAAAGTTTATTAAGGCTTTTTTTTTATTTTGAACCCCCAGCTGTATTATTCTTCACTACTAATGAACCACTCTCCTGAGAAGCAACAGAAGTGTATCCCGATGATTACAAGCAAAACCATTAGTATGATAACTAAGTGGCTTTTTTATTTTGAACCCCCAGCTGTATTATTCTTCACTACTAATGAACCACTCTCCTGAGAAGCAACAGAAGTGTATCCCAATGATTACAAGCAAAACCATTAGTATGAGACCTAAGTGGCTTTTTTTATTTTGAACCCCCAGCTGTATTATTCTTCACTACTAATGAACCACTCTCCTGAGAAGCAAAACAGAAGTGTATCCCAATGATTACAAGCAAAACCATTAGTATGAGAACCAAGTCTGTACTCTGTACTCTGGACATCCACTCAAGTTTAATAAAAATAAAATCCGTTTCAGAGATGAAAGATTCCTACCTAAAAAGATAGGGTTTACACAATAGTTCGCATTATTGATGTCGAGTGCCGGACGTATCGTATCGGTTTTGGCATGTCCTGATCAGATACCGGTATCAGCCGATACCGGTGAGTGTGTGGTTTGGGGGTTCACTTTTCTAGCCAATTTGATAAGAAAATAATTAACAAAAGAGAATGGAAATACATTATCGACAAAATCAATGAGTTGTGCCAAAAGCCCAAACCAAAGATCAACAATGTTACAGTGAACATTCATCAATAGTAAGAGTTAACATTTTCGTTCGAAACTATTTATTGTGGTTGTACCATGTCCCAAGGCAAGTAAACAAACAATAACATCTATTCTGGGTAACAATGTTAAATATTATTTCATTTAAATCTAAAGAAGAACATATAATACAAAAACTAAGTCTAAATATGTATGAAGTATTTTTCTAGCTTTTTAGATAACTTTTTATCATTTTTGGCTGTCTCAATAGAAGAACCCAATATTCCAACCGCCAAACCACCGATACCGATAACGATACTCATAGGAAGGGTCCAAACCGATTTTGATACCGTGAACCATGGTTTACTCTTGGTCGGCCAAAAACCTGCTGGATACAATTAATTTGCCTGGTTCCAACAGCCTAGCCACACAAATAACAAACATGATCTACACAGCCAAACCCGTAACTTAAAACATTTGGTACCCGCCAAACAAATCAGCGATCAAAACAATGGAAAGAAAGTTACAGATGATAGGTTAAAATTATGAACGACGACTTACAAAGAAGGTCAACTACAAAGAAGATTGGCTGAAGTATGATACCATCCACGGAGTAATCAAGTCAAATTACGCAGTTTCCCAAGAGTTATGGGCACAAACAGGTCAACTAGCCATTACTTAGCATGTATCGATATGCTTGCATATTGCATTGTGTATCATATGATACATCAACTCTAGGAGTCTAGGTCTATATTTCTAAATTCATATAAAAACATGATGTAATATAATAATCTTTTCATATAAACCTTTCTGTTTGTTACATCTTCTTTACTTTATACGTCGATCTAGATCCAAATCCAGATTCTTAAGTATACCTTACACGAGTCAAGGAAAAAAGCTGATACTACCTATCAGCCTGTGTACTGTATAGGATCAACGGATACGTAACAAAATGGTAGCTCCATAACGTATCGTAAGATACATATCGTGTATCGTAAATACTAACAACATAGTCGTGCAGTATCATCAATCTTAACATACTAACAACCAATGTTGTAAAAATCGCTAGGCGGAGTCGGTGCACCGGAGGGCCAACTAGCGCCTAGGGCGCCTAGGCGCAAATTTTTTTTTAATATATATATATATATATATATATATATATATATATATATAGGGGGGGAGGAGAGAGACAGCAGAAGCAGCAGCAGATGCAGCACTCCCCTCTCCCCTCCGCTCCTCCTCCTCCCCTCCTCCCACCACCTCCCCTCTCCTCCTCCACCTCCTCTCCTCCTCCGCTCCCCTCTCCTCCTCCCCTCCCACCACCACCACCACCGCCGCCGCCGCCGCCACCAACAGAAGCAGCAGCCGCCACCACCACCACCACCACCAGCCGCCGCCACCACCGGCGACTACGACGACGGCGGCGGCGGCAGGTAAGTATGTAATTTTGTTTCCATTTTTTTTGAATTTTTAAAAAAAAATGGGCCGCCTAAGGGCCGCCTAGACCGAAACCGCCTAGGACCGCCGCCTAGGGAGTTTTCGGTGCGGCGGGCGGCCGCCTAGCGCCTAGGCGGCCGCCTAGGCCGATTTTTAGAACACTGCTAACAACAACATAGTCGTGCAGTAGGATCAGTCCAAGCACATCGATGTGCTTGCATATTGCATTGTGTATCATATGATACATCAACTCTAGGAGTCTAGGTCTATATTTCTAAATTCATATAGAAACATGATTTAATATAATATCTTTTCATATAAACCTTTCTGTTTGTTCATCTTCTTTACTTTATACGTCGATCTAGATCCAAATCCAGATTCTTAAGTATACCTTACACGAGTCAACGAAAAAAGCTGATACTACCTATCAGCCTGTGTACTGTATAGGATCAAGGGATACGTAACAAAATGGTAGCATCAAAACGTATCGTAAGATACATATCGTGTATCGTAAATACTAACAACATAGTCGTGCAGTATCATCAATCTTAACATACTAACAACATAGTCGTGCAGTAGGATCCATCTGGAAAACATAAATGCAAGTCTATTCCAAGCCTCTAATTGAACCTAAAGTAAGCGATCAGATCTAGTGTTCGTATTAGTTCTGCCTTCTCGAAATTCTTAACATATTCAAGTTGTCAATTAATCAAATATCAAATCTGTGACCACTTAGAAATTTCAAGGTACAGGCCATCAGAAACAATGCCAACTTATATTGAAATAAAATAAACCAGTTCTCGACGAAGAACACTTTGGTGAAATACAACTAAAAGCACAAGATAAAATAAAAGAAGAGGAGTAAGATATCAAAGACCAAATACATAAACAAATAAAAGCATGACCAAGAAGACCAAACAAATTACCAATTTGCTAGCTCGACTTCAGCGAAAGAAAGAAAGGAAAAAAAAAAAAAATACCTCATAGATGACAGAAAAAAGGTTGTCAATAGAAATTAAGTCAAGGATTCTAAAATCACAGGAAAAATGGGCAACAAATTTAGAATAGGAAGTTTTCAACAAAAAAAGTACCAAGGAACTTATATCAGGTAATGGAAACAAAATTCAAAAAAAGGATGTTATAGAAGATAACCCAGAAAAGGTAAAAAAGGAAAGGCCCCAGAAAACAAATGGAACTGTAATTGAAATGGTAGCCCAATAAATACATTGAGAAGAAAAAACAGTATTTTAATTGGGTTATTTACACTGACACCCCCTATGTTTTGGTTTATTACGCAAACCTCCCCTAATTTAAAAATAAATACACTGACACCACCTATGTTATGTTTTAAATACACGGACCACCCCTAAGTTTTATAATTTATGTAAAAGCTTTTACACTAACCACCCCTACTTTACATATATATATAAAGGCAGGGGGTGTGTACTTATTTTTAAACTAGGGAAGGTTCGCTTAGTAAACACAAAGCATAGGGGGTGTCGGTGTAAATAACACATTTTAATTTTACCGTCCAAGATAGTGCATGCTAGTGATACGTGGTTGAAATTATATTGCAATGACATGACGTCTCTGCTAATGCAAGAAACTAGCTTAGAGGGGAGGGGAGAGAAATTGATACTCCTTGAGCCGCGAGGATAGTTTCCCAATGCATAGTTCAGTCACTCATTCAGCACGGCAAGAACAAATATCATTTCGACGGACTGTTTAACAAACAAGAGGTCATGGTATCATTTGGATTAGTACTCCAATTGCTTGTTATACTTGAACTGTATTGAATTCACATAGCATACATCTACATTTGCTTAAGAAATTAGTCTACACCATGTGGCACTGAGATACATACTGATACTCTTGGGGGCAAGAAGCCCAGTTTCTGTGCACATTGCCAGCTTATATTCAGTCCGCTAATGACAATGTTCAAGTTTTTAGCAGATTCAAGACTAAAACCCATAATACCACTTATTTGAATCCTTCAACTTTTCACCAGAACAATTTACTTGATTATGGCATTAATAAAGGCTCAAGGTTCTGGTGATTAAAAGGAACAGAATAACTTTCAAAAAGAATGTACCAAGGAGTAATGCTTTGCTAGCTCTTTCTATATTAAAATACAATGGAAATATATTAACTATTGGCTTGCTTAGCTGCTTGACTGAGCTGTGTCGTCTAATATGCCTAAGGCAAATCACTAGACACCTAAGACACATCACTGGACTTGCCTAAGCATCCGGATCCAACAAAAATCAACTTAGCTTCTTAGCAAGGTTTTCGTATACATTATCCTCCAGTCAAAATTCAGTATGTGGATAGGTTGAATTCACAAAACCAGAACCCAGTCGGCTTTTCAAGAAATTTTATAGGGATTATTTCACAAAGATTAGGTGCACCAACAAGTTTTCAAGAAATTTTATAGGGATTATTTCACAAAGATTAGGTGCAACAACAAAGTCTACTTATTGTGGATAGGTGTAATTAAAATTTCTTCGTATGCAATAGTTACAACCTGGCTTAAGCTATGGACAAATCAAGAAATCAAACAATACTACACTACAAGAACTACCAGGATAGGAATATTTAAGAAGTGGTCTAGCAGGACAAAACTAGCTAAACAATCAAATGCAAAGCAAAATGATAGATTTACATTTGACTCTTTAGGTAGTTTTGTCCAACAAGACCACATCTTAAACATTCCTTGTCCTCGTAGTTCTTGTCGAATTGTATTGCTTGATTTCTTGCTTTTGTCCATAACTCAAGTTATGCTTTGTTCTTGCATATGAAGTAACTTTCATCATTCACTATACTTGTTATTGGACTTAATCTGTGAAATTACCCCTACTAAAAAATTCTTGAAAAGTAGATTTGGTTCTGATTTTGTGAATTTAACCGATCTATATATTAGATTTTGATTGGCGGATGATGGATCCTTATTTCACTGGTATGATAGTAACTTCAGCTAGGTGTTAATTGGAGAGACTTGTCAAAACCAAAGTAATTAATGGTACAAGATGTACCGTGGCACAAAGGGTGTAAAAGACCAAGGAGCAAGGCTGATAAATGTGCGATCGGAGGGAAGGTGAGGCACATTTAGTTTAAAAAAAAAAAAAATAATAATATTTACAAATGTAATAGAAATTGAAAATGGACGTGTCAAAGTGTTTTAATCAATCGAACATCACTATAAGTCATGTGGAGGGTTTTTTTTTTCCTTTTGATCTACCGAGAAGCTAAGAAGCAAGGACACTCCAAAATTCATGGCATGTCAATGTTAGACACACATATGTGACATGCACGGACTCTCCAAATACACTAGAACCCACCAAAAATAGATGTTGAATCTGTGTCGTTGTGTCTGAAACATGTATCGTCGAATATGTATCTGTGCAATATAGCTGAACATGGAAGCTAAAGCTTATGAGAGTGTAGGGTGTTTTCTCTTCCTTTTAACCTTAATAAACTTTTCAGTTTCCAAGAGAGATTAATTGTTAGTCCAAAGGTGGTCCCCAATGAGAGGTAAAAAATATTTAGTAGAAAAATATATAGAAGGGAACATTAAGCCTCATATGCATGAGGCACACATCAACTAGGTATGATCCTCGCTATGAGGCAGACTGAGGCACGCACCTCACAAAGGGCCCCATGCCTCACATGTTTTGAGGCTTAGAGGCTAGAACCTCATGCTCAAGCGCCTTTCATAAGTTCGGTCAAAACAACATTGTATACTATGAACACTAGACATAATTGACTTCTAAGAACACTTAAGTTCAACTACGAAGATGGAAAGCAGACAAGTAATCAACCAAAGAAGATAAAATTTGCTCTAAAGTTAAGAGTATGGGGAAAAAAGTTCCAGATACTAACGAACTTAGTTCATATGCAATTCAATCTATGGCAAAACCACATAATTCTAGTAAATTCATATTATTTACTAAAAACAAAATAAAGTTCTCACCTTGCAAAGCTTCCAGTGCAATTGCAGCCTGGCCTGGGGTAGCAAAATCAGCAAAGCACAGCACAAGAGGCTCACCCCCGGCCTGAGGACAGATAATAGTTATGGTACAAAGGGAAATCATATGTGTGTGTGCCCGAGGCGTTATTTAACTACATGGTACATCCATCAAAAGTATCCTCAACTTACATGTCTCGACTCCTTATTGACAAGGCGCACCTCTCGGAAACCTACGAAAGGACGGAAGATGTCTGCCGGTAAAAGTAAAGGAATACAGAAGAAAATATAAATTTAACAATGAAGTTATGACATCGGTCCAAAAAGGATACGAGACACTTCCCTACGAGTACAGTTAGATGGGAGACCCTCCACAAAAACTGTGTTTGAAGCATCTGGAGGAAGAGGTGCTTCTTGTCTTCCACCACTATATCCAGTCCGACCATCCATGCCAATCATCCGTGCATCCTCACCTGGGCGGCCAGTCAAACCGCCGGAGACAGGCCTAGGATCAGCAGGAGGATAAGAGATCTGCAATGCGACAATTCAAATATTAAAACCATCATTTAAACATCACATAATCAGATCTTAAAACTAAAAAAGCATACTCCGTTGCGCAGATACTGATCGTAGGATGCATCAAGTGTTGCAGTATCTCTAGCAATCCTGGGTGCTTGCCTCTCATCCTCGCGAGGATAATATCCAAGCATCTCTGGTGCAGCTGGTATGTCAAGAAATTAAAGCAAATTCTACATAAGAGAACATCGGAAAGTGTAGACAAGTAAAATCTTCTTACAAAACAAACGTATAAATTAACACATTTGCATAATATAAAGGAAATAAAGGTAACATTGACCACATCACAACAAAAAAGACAGCAAGTTGCACCCAAAAGTTGATGATTATTGCAATCTCTATACATTTCACCAATAAGAGGACAAGAGACTGAAATAACTCAGAACATTCGGGACATATTCAAAAAAAAAAAATGCATTTCAAGGTACAAAAAGTAAATCACAATGATGAACCAACTAGTAGCCTGGTATATTTGCATGAGATCGAGTTAGATCACAAAGGGATGGGAGTAAATCCTGTCGTATACCTTCCCTCAGATCATCATGTGTGTATTCACTATTTAGTTGGCATTTGGTGTGACACACGTGGGTAGTTGGTATTAAAGTGTGTACGTGGCAGCCAAGCAGATGGCTGAAGTGTGTGATAACCTATGCCTTTTCCCTCATGTTGGTGACTATATTTCTTCTATTCCTTCTCATCGGCTTCTTGTCTGTCATAATCCGAAGCAATTGGTATTCACTGTTCCGGTATTTAAGTTCGAAAATGAATGCATCGAAGTTCGTGCTTAACACATGGCTTCGAACACCTCATTTTCAACTTAAACCAATGCCCTACGCGAGTGGGGTTGTCTGGATTGCAACAAATGGGCGACAAGTCTTTCTTGCACCTGTTGTGTTTGGATTGGAGACGAGAAGTGCAAATCCAAATCCAGAAAGTAGAGTAAATCTTTAGTCCCTCTCCTTTTTTGACTTCTCACTGTTCTTTGGAAGGTTAGAAGTGGAAGTTTGATTTATTTTGTAGAAGTTTACATTGAACTTCCCACTTCTACTTCCAACTTGTCTATGAAAAGAATTGGTACCCAAACACAAAAATAGTAGGAAAACTTCTTCGATGCTACCACACCTTTCAACCAAACATTGGAAGGGGAAAAAAACTCAAAACAATTTTGCGCAGAAGTTAGCATCTTGGACTTGGCAATCCAAACAGACCTAAAGTGAATAACAAAAACAACAAAAACAAAATGACGTGCCATGGACAACTCATTACCTATTGTTCTGGGGAAAAAGGTTCTGAAAGAAACGAGTATTAAATAAAGTGAGGAGAACACAATGAGGAGGGAGTAATGGGGAAGGAAGGGTTGTGCCTGAGCTACACAAAGGGAAGTCGTAGGCTGTGAGCCGAAGGTTACTTTTCATGATCCATTCCCGAAGGTTTTTTTTTCCTTTTCTCGCCCATCAGCGTACCCAGCGCAGGCTTGTTCTCTTCGCCACAAGGCTGGCTGGTTATCTTTCCCTATATTTTCAGTATGGTTATTTACGCCTTATGAGATAACTAGGGAGGGGCTTCCAATCGCCATTTGGTGGTCCTCTTTCCTGTGCCACTCACCCAATGTGGCTCACCACGTGCATTCCTTCTTTTCATAACGAATTCTTTCTTAAGATAAGGGATGCGAGGGCAGCCCCCTTTTAAACTTTCTGCTCCGTACCAGCCATGAACAAAGCACTCAACATAATCAACATAATCCCGTCCCGGCCGACTCAGCAGCACGAGAACAATAGAGAGCGTGAAAAAGGCAATATATAAAAACAAGGGCGCTAGCACTAACTAGACATGTATGCTAGCTAGCTAGGAGCTCCGCGTTAATCAGAAAAGGAGATCCAGAACTCCGTGTTGACCGCGGGAAGAGGAAAAAAGAGTAGTAATATCTATCTCTATAAGTTGTTGCTGGTAGGGGAAGCGGCTGTCCCTTCCAGTCAACTTTCTATAAGAGTAGCATGTACAAGCGGCAAGAAAATAACGTATTTCATGTGCTTCCTAACAAAAAGTAACAAACAATAGCAATATTTATATTAAAGATTTGCCCTCTCAAAGCCAGCCCTTTCGGTGATGAAGCCTTCCTCAACTGCATGGAGGAGTCCTTCGTCCCTTCGGTGAAGGCGAGGCCACGGACGGATCGAATGGTGTGGGCCTCCGGTCCACCAGATCCCGACCCCAATCCGGGTTCTATTCACCAATATTTTTATCGGTACCAATAAAAGTAATACCCACAGTAATTGTAAGAACGGAAAATCACAACTTTGACCAGCACGGGAAATCTGGGTCTAAACCCTAGCTAGTGGATTTTTTTCTATCGCTATAGAATTAGGGCAAAATACAACAAACTGATTCTGAACCCTAGCTAGTGGATTTTCCTACGGCTACAAAGTTGGCGGCAAAAAAAAATAATAATCTTTACAAACAATTGGCAACAAATCGACAGATATAAAACCCTAGGGAGAGAAACTTTATACCGGGATACTCGGTGCGGGGGCGCTTCAGCTGCGCCTGCGGCGGAGGCGCCATGGCCGCTGCCATCTGCTGGCGGGGATCGGCGGCGTACCTCCAGTAGGGATCGGCCATGGCTGATCTTCGGAAGAGAAGAATAATCTAGGGTTAGGGTTTTCTATCTCGAGAGAGAGAATAGGGTTGTGATGGGAAAAGAGAGGCGCGGATGGATAGAAGTATTATAGAAACCCGAGGATGGAGCGGAGGAATCAGCACCGTCCAGCTTCAAATGGACGGTTGGAACAAATTTCAGGATAGTAATTTGTTTTATTGGGTGAGAGCCTTAAATCTACTTCCCTTTTTAATACAAATACCTTAAGGGTCTGCTTGGCAATTATGGGGTAGCGGTTATGAGGTATTTTTAGAGTATCGGTTATGAGCGGTTATGAGGGGTCCGGTTTTGGATGGTTTTTAAGTAGCGGCTTTTAAACCAGTCCAATCCATGCTTGGTAATTCACTAACGAGCGGTTCTGAAAGTTTTTTACACGAATAAATTAAATAGGGAAGGGTATCGGTAGTTATAATTATATCTATTTTTGTGAGGATATAAATGGAATAAAAAAATAAAGCCGCTCAAAACCCGCCGATTTGGGGTGTTTACAAAGCCACACAAAAATACATTACACCGGTTTTGGGGGGTTTTTGAGCCGACGAAAACCAGTGCCTCAAAAAAATTAACAAGCAGGGGTTTTCATAACCGGTCGGTTCAAAAACACCCAAAAACCGGTGAAAACACCATTACCAAGCAGACCCTAATATACACTCTTTTTTATACAAAACTCCAAATAAGTAGTAATTGAATTTTATATCTATGAGTCATGGAGTCTAGAACAGTTGTCGGTCAAACATTTAGATATGTAAATTTTATTTGTAATTGTTCCTATAACTATTTTATTTTATTTGTAATATGGAATATAATTCTACTACGACTTATAGTAATTTTTTCAACTTTTTTTTTCCTTTCTTATTCACGTGCGAGAAGAAGATATGTTTATTGTGATGAGTTTGGACCAAGTATAATTTGCACTCCATCAAAAGATTGGGGGTGGAGAAAATAGAAAAGTAGGTATCATTTAGATGAAGGGTGGGAAGAAAAGAGAAATGTGAGAGTAAATAGACTTTCACACTATTATAGATAAATATTGTTTTTGGCTAAAGAGGGAGCTTAACTTTGATACTTCGGTAAAATTAGGTAAATTTAAGAAACTTGGGTATAAAAATCTCTTGTTTTAGTTTTTATACTTGAGTCTTAAAAGTTGGAAATAACAAAGTAAGATATTTAAATTTAAAAAAATTTATAAAAATAAACAAAATATTAGGAATGCGAAAGGTAAGGTTGTCATTTGGACTCAATGGATCGACCTTATATATAAGGTTTTATCTCGTTCAGATATATACCTAATTTGGATGGTTAAAGTCTGGTCCCCAAGTAATCTGATTCTTATGATGGATAGGATTTAGGTCTGCATAAATCATACTTATACATTATTCTCGTGATATATATGTTCATTACCAAGCCATGTAACTAAAGATGATTATATAAACTTTTATTTAATATGACATCGTTGATAATAAAGATGTTTTGTCTCTTTTAACTAAAATTTAAGCATGTTTCTGATCCAACATAAATGGAAGCATATTGAAGATATACTTATTTCATCTACCAAGAAGATATCCGCTTAAGAAAATGATTAGTCATTACGGGATGATGTGTTTCAAATGGTAACTACTACTCTCACTTGCATATATAATCGAGTGAGCTCGTGTACATAATAAAAATATAAGATTTTGTGGGGGCCACGTAAATTGGAGACATGATATGCACGCGTCCAAGAGCATGTCAGTTTGAGGCACATGAAAAAAGTAATTCTCTTCTTTAATCAAGTCCAATGGCTACACATACACAGTACAATGTCTTACTCTAAGAGGTGTCCCTATAGTTCATTTGCTTTTGGTTTAATAGTTTGATAAATATAGTTGTTTTCCAGTTTGTTTGTCCCCGATTTATAAGTTATGGTTGACCATTGCCTATAGGAGCCACGCTATTTATTGTTTTTAACCTTGTTTAGATGTGTTCGTGCATAGATTTACGTTTATAATCCAAGGGGCTTCTAGTTCACCAACACTCGGCCTGACATGGCCTTTCCTGCAAGTATATCTGTAATATATAGATTGAGTACGCTTGACAATATCTCCTATTTAATAGCAGTATCACTACCAGAGTCAACACTACCTACATTACCATTTCCAGTATTAAAGGTTATTCCTTTCGCATGCAAATTCTACCTTTATCTCCAGCTTGAATCCCGTTCAATCCATAAACACGAGCAATTACATCTCCAACTAGCATTTGCCCGATTTCATCCACTTAAAAATTCGTGTTACTTTCAAATAAAGCCATCTTTTATGCCGCTATGGGAACCATACTTGAACAAAGAAGTTGATGATGGAGAAATCAACTTTACTAATGATAGACCACCAACGTTGTCAAAGCATTATCCATTTTTGTTTGAAACAAAAAGATTAAAGTATTTGCTATGTCGACCATCATTTTCGAAACTATCCATTATTTTGGTGTTATTAAATGCATCTCCTTTTTTATTATATTTACCCTCATTTTTAGAAGCTGCCAATTTTACATTTTTTTCAAAAATTAAACTATCAGTTTACCCACATAACCAAATTAAAAAAAAACTACAACTAACAAATTTTTTTAAACTTTTGATTGAATACCTAATCGATTTTTTTTTATAGAACTAACTAGATAATTTTGACCGTCGTTCTTCCATAAACAAACATGAAAAAAAAATATAAATCTTCTCTTCATTAAATTATATTAGTTATTTTCTGATGATATTCGTCACCCCGTGGCTTCATTATAAAAGTTTCCATGTTAAGCCACCCCTTTGGGATAAAGCACATCTATTTTATTGAGGATTTACTTTTTGCCTTTGCAAATACGATACACCTTCTTATACGTATAATGAAAGGATTTAGGCTTCTCAACTTTGTCCCTGATAAAAAAGTTTTGGTAGTTCTTATCTTTTTTACCTCATTCTACTCCAATATGTGGCTCATACATAAGGCCTCGTTTGGTTCGTAGAATGGAAGGGAAAGGAAATCAATTCCTTGGCATTTTTTTCCTTTGGAAAATTTAATTTCATTGATTTACCTTTTCGATGTTTGAAAATGCCAAGAAATTTGGAAAAGAAAGTGAATACTTCAATGTGGAAAACTGATTCCTTGGGATGAAATCACTTTCCCTCCTAATTTTTCTTCCATTGATGATTACTTTTCTTTCCTCCCCAATTCCTTTGGCATCCAAACATAGAAAAGTAATCACTTTCCTTTCTCATCCCAATGATTCCGCGAACCAAACGAGGCCTAAGGGTGTTTTGGGTTGTTGGTTGACTGTTGACTTATTCGCTACCTTTTCCAAACTCACAACATACATCTATATATGAACAAAGACCAACTACGCGAACCTTACTGCAATATCCCCTATCATATGGAAATAGATAGAATCATCGAAATCGATAAATAAAAGTCATTTAAAAAAGGCCAAAGAATCCTCCACAACATCCTTTTGCCAAAAGAGGATTTGGATCAACCTGCTTAAAATTGTCGATTTCAATTTGTTGGAGTTTGGTCTTTTTCAAAGAGAATTTTAGTCCCACATCGGCTAGACCAAAGGAGTTGTATCTCTATATATTAGCTTTGCTAGTTTAGAGATGCACATGTGGTGTGGAGGTGCACATAGGTGTGCCATGTGGGATTATTTTTCTAATGGAAAAAGGCTAAATCAACAATAAAAGCATTCATGCTTTTTGCTCTTGGGAAATTCATTTCCATGGGAGCTAAGCCCCGCGACTAGGACTCGAACTCGGGCTCGGGCTCATGAGGCGTAATGTGGCGTTTTGTTGGCACACTTTGCACTTAGCACGTCAGCATCGTCGCTAGGCGCATAGTGCGCTTTAGTTGCGCTCGTTGCGCAGTTGGCGCAACTTGCAGCAGAACGTGCGTATGCATGTTCTGGACGGTTGCTACATGTTCGGGGTGGTTTTTACCACGTCCCTAACTTTGTGGCAACCGAACAGTTGCTGCAGGGCCTATATAAGGCATCCCCTCTCTCTCAAGGCTAATTACAGAATAGAAAGAGAAGCCACCACAGAAAGTTTACGAAGTATTTTTTAGCACAAGTAAACAGAGAATTCAGAAGTTGTCACGCCCCAGAACCAGAATCCTGGAGAACGGGGGCGGACACAGCCAGCTACGTATAATGAAATGGCAACCATTCCGCTATACGGTCACGGCTGTCTAGATATGTGAGGGTTATCTACAATCCAACAGTCTCCTAAGGTCATAAAATAGCCTGTTGTCTCAATCTCAACCAACTAGAAATAGTTCACAAGATGTCAGAGCATCAAATACATAAATATAAGGCGTCCCAAATATTACATATCGGATGATCATGAAGCTAGTCGTACAAAATGTAAGGACTAGCAAGAGTTCAGTCATACATGATCAACCCCCGGGGCTTGTCAATCATGTTACAGCCCGTAGGCAGACAATAAGTAAAGTGCAATACGAGCTAACACTTGCTCGTCGGCTAAACGCCTCAAAAGAATAATTCACAATATACAGTGGGAGAACAAAAGAAACCCACTCGATGCCCTGGTTACGCCTGGTGGTCACCATCGGGCTGGAAAGCAGGGAGATCCTTCGGTACTGCTCCGGTATCTGGCCATACAAAACCAGCTGGGTCAGACCCCAGAAAGAGCAAGTGCCACAAAGGAGGCTTCACTTAAGGACTAAAACCAGCAAATCATTAGAAATCAACAAGCAAGTAAGTAAAGGAGGATCGGGAGTTGTGCAGTACCAATGCACTCGTCCCGATCATAGGGAGACAGTAAGTAAATCATCATTGACATAAGGTAAATTGGAGAACATTCTAAATAAATAAAACTGGGCAATAAGTGAAGAGAAGACGAAGGTGCTATTCCGGGAGCCAGGTTACAATCCTTAAACCAAACAAGGACCGAGATTGTAACCCTTCGCCTGAACAGAACTTAGTCTCTGATCATTTATTGCTAAAGGTGACAATCATGCAGGAGAAAGATATCATGATAAAAGTGACAATGAAAAGTACAATACGCAATGGTGACAATCTGGGGTGACAATCGTGTACAAGCACTATAGTGACAATCGTTCAGTCATGTTGGTACAATCTGGCAATCAGTCACTTCTAGACGATGCTATACTGGACTAGACTTCATCCAATCAATCACGGCCAATCATTGCCTACGGCTTTCTACATTAACTAACTAGGGTTATCACAATCCTAGTTACTAACAAGATGCAAGTGAGATTATCCCACAGCCACAAGCCCTGCAGCTAATCCAGGTTATCCAGGCATTTTTAGATTCATTAAGCCGTTATCAAGAATTATGTGCCCCACGCGACGGTGGGCTGGAAATGTGCCCTACTCGTCGGCAGGCTACAAGTCCAACAATTGCGGCCGGGATAACGGGATCGCCTGTAGCCGTGTCAATCTCGTCATGACTAATGTGTTATTCTAGTAGTTAACCTGAATCCGCCTTTTTAATAGGAACTCCTGACCGTGGTACTCAGGAGTCCCATCCTAGACATGATGCAAGACTGGACAAGTAGATTAATCAAGCAAGCAAGAAGAACCACCCACGGTGTCAAGACAAGTCAAGTCAAGAGTGCGCCGCCACGGGCCACTATCAAGTGAAGTCGAGTCATGCCAAGTCAAGTCAAGTTATCAAGTCATGTCAAGTCGGGAGTGCGCCACCACGGGCCACTATCAAGTGATCAGGTTACAAGTTAATCATGTTCAGTCACAAGTTACAAGATTCTATTTCAATTTACTGCCAAACTAAGAAGGATAACAAGAAACAAAATCCGAAGGTCCGTGCCAAGACGTGTTGGGCCTGGTCAAGTTGTGCATGTGAGCAATCAAAATCTCAAAAGCTCCAATCATATCAAAAGAAAACCAAGTTAAAAGCAGGCACCAAGGCACTAGGGGTGTAGGTGAACTAGGGTGTGCCAGGGAATAGGCACGCTAGACTGCGCCTGGTGGCAGCACACTAGAGTGCGCCTAGGATCCAAGTGCACTGGAGTGCGCTTAGGTAACTACGCGCTAAAATGCGCCTAGCCAGAAAAGTAGGCGCAGTGCGCTAAACAGCGCCTAGCCAGAAAAGTAGGCACAGTACGCTAAACAGCGCCTAGCCAGGAAAGTAGGCACAGTCCGCTAAACAGCGCCTAGCCAGAAAAGTAGGCACAGTCCGCGCCTAGCCAGAAAAGTAGGCGCAGTACGCTAAACAGCGCCTAGCCAGGAAAGTAGGCACAGTCCGCTAAACAGCGCCTAGCCAGGAAAGTAGGCACAGTCCGCTAAACAGCCAGAAAAGTAGGCGCAGTACGCTAAACAGCGCCTAGCCAGGAAAGTAGGCACAGTCCGCGCCTAGCCAGAAAAGTAGGCGCAGTACGCTAAACAGCGCCTAGCCAGGAAAGTAGGCACAGTCCGCGCCTAGCCAGAAAAGTAGGCGCAGTACGCTAAACAGCGCCTAGCCAGGAAAGTAGGCACAGTCCGCTAAACAGCGCCTAGCCAGAAAAGTAGGCACAGTCCGCGCCTAGCCAGAAAAGTAGGCGCAGTACGCTAAACAGCGCCTAGCCAGGAAAGTAGGCACAGTCCGCGTGTCACGACCCGATCCCAATTTCTTGGGTCGACTCGGATCATGCCCAGCCTGCACCGTTGTTGAGACGGCGGCAGTAAGCTGTATTCCATATGCAGGTACAATCAACAACATTTGAAATTTTTAATTGCCACAACATTTAATTTAACGATAAAATAAACTTGTTCATTACAAAAACATGTTCACCACTTTTAAAATAACATTAATTTAAATAAAAGACAACAAATCTCCATCTAAGCAGAAGTATCATCATCAACATCAGGAACCTCCTCTGGAAGCATAGCAGGATACAGCTCTGGGTCGTAATAGCTACTAATCTGTAACTCTGAGTCATCAATAGGACCTATTGGGTGTGGAGAATCCAGTCAGGAAAGGAGCAAGTACAATTATGAAAATAACAATTTGCATAATGAATAGAAAATTGAAATATTAAAATAACTTTGGAAACAATGATTTTCAACTATAAAACAATTGTGATTTGAGTATGCAGTATCTATGACCGGTTTAGGATGATTCACTTGTATCCTATTGATACGGTCCGGCCTAACCCCGTGTGAAGAGGGGTAAGCTCGCACATTCATTTACTATTGGGCTTTGATCATAGATAACTACACTACTCCCCATTATCCCGATGCAATGATTCAATGTGTTACTCTAGGAGAGAGTACGTGTAACAATTGTGTATTTAATATGCAATATTCTAATATTAATTAAACTGAAATTAACACAACCATACTTGCCTTGAATTTCAATTGGTCGAGATTTGTACTTCGGGATTCGAAAGGTCACGTTCTTCCTTGAAATCCTACATTCCGGGGAACTTTATCTCAGAAATACAAATACTAGAAAAATCTAGTTGCAATCTCTATTTGTCTTTCCTAGTCTATTTTAGTTATTAGCTAACTAACACAACATCACAACGTTTACTAATGAGTTTGAATTTAGAAATTCAATTTATTTAGGTTTTTCGGGAAAACTTGTAATTTTCAATTTAAATATAAAACTTGGTATTTTATTAACTTATTGGGAAAAAGATTGGTGTTTTATAATAACTAAATAAAAATATAATTTCTTTTCTTAAAATGAGAAAATCGTGAATTATTAATTAATAATTAATAATATTATTGATTAATCCTACTCGTTTACTCAATCCCAGAATTCACAAATCTAATGCTCCTACTGATTACAACTTTTGCAGAAGATAAAGAATAGGCTTATGCCCTTACAAATTTATGAATTTAAATAAGAGAAAAATGGGTTAGTCCTTTAAATCACCTAAAAATTAAATAATAAAATTTTAACTAAATTTGTAAATTATTAGAATGTCTCAGAACTGGTCCAATCTTCAAATACAGCTACTCTGCCTCAACGTCCGGACGAACCGGTGCGTTTGCATTTCGCTGGGGCCCATTGACCAATATGGTCGTCGCCCAAAATAATATAAAAAAAATAATATTATCCGAAAATCCTTTGAAAATCATTTTTATAATTTTCTAAAAATTTCGGCAGCACTCCCTCTGTTTTCGGTCAACCCAAAAACTGGGAAATGCTTCCGATATACCTGCAAAATAATTTCCAAAACTCGAAATTCATATATATATCCATAGAACATATTTTTCCAAAGCCAACACAGCATTTCCGAAATGGTAACGAAATTCCCGAAACCCGAAACCATTCCGATTTAACTTCCCAAAAGAATTCAATTCCAGCATATTAACCGAAAATTCCCAACAGAACCCAAAAGCAATAACAGAACATTATCCAATCTCATTCACAGAGCTTAAGAGCAAAAATTTGAATCTCCAATCATTTCCATTAATTCTCGAAAACCCGAGAATACAGAAAACAGAGAATCTCTTCTTAAAAAGTTCTCAAAAATCCGAGAAAAACTACAGAACCCAGTTCTGTCCTAATAATTCTATTTAATCACAGAAAACAAACCACAGCAATCATTTCCGAGATTTTCGGAAAAGCCGAAATAGCAACGTAACTATTACGTTGTCGAAAACCGAAATCCCGAAGGATTCGGGGACCAGAGAATTCATCATCGACAGAAAGGAAAATAGAGTTCCAGAAATTATACCCAAAACCGAAGTCGAAGGAAATCCCGAATTTGGGTCGCGGAACCGAACGGCAAAACGGACAGTGCTGGACATGGACAGGGGCGAGCAAAGGGTCGACGGACGAAGGCCACGCGGGGTGCCGGCGGTGGACGGCGGCGGTCGCCGGTCGGGCGCGGGCGGCGGTGACGCGGGGCCGCGCGGGTCGACGGGAGCGCCGGGAAGCGGCTCGGTCGCGCTGGAAAGGGGCGTCGGCCTCGGGAAAACTCGGCCAGTGGTTCGCCGGGGAGGATCGAGAAGGGGATCGCCGGAAAAATAGTTGATTTGGAAAGAGGATGAAGAAGATGGTGATGGTGTGGAAAAAATGATGGGGAAAAGCCCCTTTTATAGGAAATAGGTAGTGAAGGTTACCATTTAAGAAGATGGAGAGCCACCATGGCTTGATGGTCGGCCGGTTATGGAAGGCGAGGGGGTCAACGGGTGGGGAAGAAGAAGAAAACTTCTTCGGTTCACAAAGGCCACTCACAGCACCCAACACTAAAGAAGAATGAAAAGGCTATTGAATGTTTTCTTCATCAGACACTTAATATATGTCATTCAATACCAAGAGTAAGTATAGACTTAATGGGTTGAGACATACGAATGGGTTTGAAACCCATTCAAGATTTATAGGTTAGCCTATAATTGGCTTGGGTTAGGTCCAATTGGACTTAGAAAAATAATGAGTTTGGGCCAGGATTGAAACTAATGGCCAAAGCAATGGGTTTCAATAAAATTTAAAGGCTTTGGGCTAGGAAAATTTTAGACAACTAAAAATATTTTTAAAGGAAATATTATTTAGAAAATTTTTGTACAATTTATAAAAATATTTTATGTTCAAATTTGGGTTCAAGTCCGGGCTGACATGCCAAAAATCCAAGTTTAACTATTTGGAAAATAATTTACTCTTAAATAAATATTATTAACATCTAACATTATTCTAAAGAAAAAATTTATTGCTAACAAAATTTTATTTAGCAAATAAAAAAAATTAGAAGTAAACTAAAAATACGGGTTTCACAACCTTCCCTCCTTAGAAAATTTCGTCCTCGAAATTTAAGGACATGTAGGACAGGATTCCCACAATTCAATTAGACACGAGTATGGTGTTCAATTCAGGTTCAAACAATAAGAATTTTTAAAGGTAATCATGGATGAGACAATTTAGGGACAAAATAAAATATAAAGCGAACCAAAGTGTATGAGGTTGATCAGACCATCATTGCACCGGTTCTGATTAGACAATATATTAATGGAGGCCTCCAATAAGATAATGTCATGATCAAGCTTGAAAAAGGAATAGCTCGCAAAACTAGGCTAACAAGCATAATGTCAAATTTGAAAATGAAACAGATGAGTATGGAAAGAAATAGGAATAATGATTCAACTTTGCCTGATCTTCATCTCACCTCTGACTATGCTTGTTACTGGTTTCTCTGACACTGCCTTCTTCTACAAATTCCAGTGGTTGACAACTGTTGTCTGCCCAGTGCTTCTGTCTATCATAGCTTGTCTCTGATCATCTTCACTTCCTCTGCTGCGCCAGTTACTCTCTCTGGATCTAACAGTATTCTTTCTTCTACATCGTCCTATGCAAGTTATGTACGAAAACTACATCCAAAACTTCAATGATGTTGTACTGATGCTAACTGGGTATTTATTGTAAGAAAACTCTACCAAAGATAATTGATCTTTCCAAGATCCTCCAGATTCCAGGAGGCAAGATTCTTCAGCATGTCTTCAAACGTCTAGATTGACTTCTTTGATTGTCTGTCAGTTGGAACTTCATGAATCCGGTAGATGTGTCTCTTGCACATTGCCGCCAACTCTTTCGTGAATAAAGCAACTTCATAATGAACTGACTTGGTCAGTCAGTCCACAAAATCCAATTGGTGATCTTCCCTCCTTAGGAACAAAGTAATCCTAACACAAAATCCATTTATGTGTTCCATCGTTGGCAATAGAGAAACTCCCAAATGTTCCTGCCAACACTTGATCTCTAAGTTTACAAGTGCCTTGTCTTGAAACTGCGTCTTCTTGACTTTGTTCTTCAGACTCGAGCTCACTTGCAGCTTTATTGACACTGAATCAGCATCTAGTTCCATCCTTCTATCTTCAGACAGTATGCTCTCCAGCCCAACTTCCTGATGTCTAGGTGCCGCTTCTTGGTCAAACCATCGATATCAGCTTCAATCGTCTTCGTTTACCCAATATTCCGCTCTTTCTGAGTAGAAATATATTTCAGACTTTTATAGTCCGTATATAATTTTACTCCCTTTCCATAATAATTCCATAGCCTTAAAGCAAGGATACTTACAACAAGTTCCGAATTATGTGTGGGATAGTTCTTCTCATGAGTCCGTAATTGCCTAGATATGTAGACAATTATTTTCCCATGTTGTTGAAGAATACAACCCAGTCTTTTTCCTGAGACATCTCTGTAGATGGTGAAACCACCGGATCCTGCGGGTAGCGCAAGGATTGGTAAGCTTCTTCTACAGCTTCTTAATAGATAATACTACTCAGCAGTCCTAAGTACTATTCTTCATGGTTCTGGTTCTTGCTTGGGCATCTCCATTTTCTTCCTCTTCTATGATCCTTGATTCTGCTTCATCCCTTCCTACGGTCTGTTGGATAGAGTCCTGAGGTTGTGGCATAATAGACTCTCCGATACGATGATAAGATAAGAGGCAGTCCTTAACTTGATGTTCAGCAGATCCACACACCAAACATTGCCTTAATCTCTTGCGACAAATGTTGGCTTGGTGACCAGGTCTCTTACAGTAGGCACAAGCCAAAAGCTTCTTGCAATATGGTTGTCGGACAGGGCCCAAATATCTTCTATTCTCATGGGTATCCCTCCTAGGACGAGGTTCCGCTCCAACTTGGTTTAAAATGGCTAAGGTTGCGTCGTTGATATTCTTCATGACTTCTCTCGAGATATCCATCTGTTCAGCTTGAATCTTCTGATACTCTAGGATTTCTTGAAATAGAGCAACCATCTGAGAGGTGTTCTCTGGTACTGGTGAAGCAACATGAGTGGGTACTTCCTCAAAGAAAAGTAACCCAGTTAGAGGAGAGGTAGGATTTGCCAGTGTGGGGAAAACTTCACTGGATGATTGGTGAGGATGATCAATCAGCTGGTTGGGTGAAAAGCTCTGACTTGACTGAAGAGGCGGGGTTCGATCCGGAGATGATACCACATCGCCAGCAGAGTTGGTTTTGTCAGTGGTCATTCTCTGGAAGGTTTAGGATGCAAGCATAAGCAAGGTAACCTACCAGTCTATAAAAATATTTATCATATATAAATCGGTCCTATGTTGTGGCAATTTTGATGTTCTAGTGTTCCTAATTGTTTCTAGTTTTCCTAAATTGTTGATTTAGTTGACCTGCATGGGCCACCACTAAAAACATGTCACGACCCGATCCCAATTTCTTGGGTCGACTCGGATCATGCCCAGCCTGCACCGTTGTTGAGACGGCGGCAGTAAGCTGTATTCCATATGCAGGTACAATCAACAACATTTGAAATTTTTAATTGCCACAACATTTAATTTAACGATAAAATAAACTTGTTCATTACAAAAACATGTTCACCACTTTTAAAATAACATTAATTTAAATAAAAGACAACAAATCTCCATCTAAGCAGAAGTATCATCATCAACATCAGGAACCTCCTCTGGAAGCATAGCAGGATACAGCTCTGGGTCGTAATAGCTACTAATCTGTAACTCTGAGTCATCAATAGGACCTATTGGGTGTGGGAAATCCAGTCAGGAAAGGAGCAAGTACAATTATGAAAATAACAATTTGCATAATGAATAGAAAATTGAAATATTAAAATAACTTTGGAAACAATGATTTTCAACTATAAAACAATTGTGATTTGAGTATGCAGTATCTATGACCGGTTTAGGATGATTCACTTGTATCCTATTGATACGGTCCGGCCTAACCCCGTGTGAAGAGGGGTAAGCTCGCACATTCATTTACTATTGGGCTTTGATCATAGATAACTACACTACTCCCCATTATCCCGATGCAATGATTCAATGTGTTACTCTAGGAGAGAGTACGTGTAACAATTGTGTATTTAATATGCAATATTCTAATATTAATTAAACTGAAATTAACACAACCATACTTGCCTTGAATTTCAATTGGTCGAGATTTGTACTTCGGGATTCGAAAGGTCACGTTCTTCCTTGAAATCCTACATTCCGGGGAACTTTATCTCAGAAATACAAATACCAGAAAAATCTAGTTGCAATCTCTATTTGTCTTTCCTAGTCTATTTTAGTTATTAGCTAACTAACACAACATCACAACGTTTACTAATGAGTTTGAATTTAGAAATTCAATTTATTTAGGTTTTTCGGGAAAACTTGTAATTTTCAATTTAAATATAAAACTTGGTATTTTATTAACTTATTGGGAAAAAGATTGGTGTTTTATAATAACTAAATAAAAATATAATTTCTTTTCTTAAAATGAGAAAATCGTGAATTATTAATTAATAATTAATAATATTATTGATTAATCCTACTCGTTTACTCAATCCCAGAATTCACAAATCTAATGCTCCTACTGATTACAACTTTTGCAGAAGATAAAGAATAGGCTTATGCCCTTACAAATTTATGAATTTAAATAAGAGAAAAATGGGTTAGTCCTTTAAATCACCTAAAAATTAAATAATAAAATTTTAACTAAATTTGTAAATTATTAGAATGTCTCAGAACTGGTCCAATCTTCAAATACAGCTACTCTGCCTCAACGTCCGGACGAACCGGTGCGTTTGCATTTCGCTGGGGCCCATTGACCAATATGGTCGTCGCCCAAAATAATATAAAAATAATAATATTATCCGAAAATCCTTTGAAAATCATTTTTATAATTTTCTAAAAATTTCGGCAGCACTCCCTCTGTTTTCGGTCAACCCAAAAACTGGAAAATGCTTCCGATATACCTGCAAAATAATTTCCAAAACTCGAAATTCATATATATATCCATAGAACATATTTTTCCAAAGCCAACACAGCATTTCCGAAATGGTAACGAAATTCCCGAAACCCGAAACCATTCCGATTTAACTTCCCAAAAGAATTCAATTCCAGCATATTAACCGAAAATTCCCAACAGAACCCAAAAGCAATAACAGAACATTATCCAATCTCATTCACAGAGCTTAAGAGCAAAAATTTGAATCTCCAATCATTTCCATTAATTCTCGAAAACCCGAGAATACAGAAAACAGAGAATCTCTTCTTAAAAAGTTCTCAAAAATCCGAGAAAAACTACAGAACCCAGTTCTGTCCTAATAATTCTATTTAATCACAGAAAACAAACCACAGCAATCATTTCCGAGATTTTCGGAAAAGCCGAAATAGCAACGTAACTATTACGTTGTCGAAAACCGAAATCCCGAAGGATTCGGGGACCAGAGAATTCATCATCGACAGAAAGGAAAATAGAGTTCCAGAAATTATACCCAAAACCGAAGTCGAAGGAAATCCCGAATTTGGGTCGCGGAACCGAACGGCAAAACGGACAGTGCTGGACATGGACAGGGGCGAGCAAAGGGTCGACGGACGAAGGCCACGCGGGGTGCCGGCGGTGGACGGCGGCGGTCGCCGGTCGGGCGCGGGCGGCGGTGACGCGGGGCCGCGCGGGTCGACGGGAGCGCCGGGAAGCGGCTCGGTCGCGCTGGAAAGGGGCGTCGGCCTCGGGAAAACTCGGCCAGTGGTTCGCCGGGGAGGATCGAGAAGGGGATCGCCGGAAAAATAGTTGATTTGGAAAGAGGATGAAGAAGATGGTGATGGTGTGGAAAAAATGATGGGGAAAAGCCCCTTTTATAGGAAATAGGTAGTGAAGGTTACCATTTAAGAAGATGGAGAGCCACCATGGCTTGATGGTCGGCCGGTTATGGAAGGCGAGGGGGTCAACGGGTGGGGAAGAAGAAGAAAACTTCTTCGGTTCACAAAGGCCACTCACAGCACCCAACACTAAAGAAGAATGAAAAGGCTATTGAATGTTTTCTTCATCAGACACTTAATATATGTCATTCAATACCAAGAGTAAGTATAGACTTAATGGGTTGAGACATACGAATGGGTTTGAAACCCATTCAAGATTTATAGGTTAGCCTATAATTGGCTTGGGTTTGGTCCAATTGGACTTAGAAAAATAATGAGTTTGGGCCAGGATTGAAACTAATGGCCAAAGCAATGGGTTTCAATAAAATTTAAAGGCTTTGGGCTAGGAAAATTTTAGACAACTAAAAATATTTTTAAAGGAAATATTATTTAGAAAATTTTTGTACAATTTATAAAAATATTTTATGTTCAAATTTGGGTTCAAGTCCGGGCTGACATGCCAAAAATCCAAGTTTAACTATTTGGAAAATAATTTACTCTTAAATAAATATTATTAACATCTAACATTATTCTAAAGAAAAAATTTATTGCTAACAAAATTTTATTTAGCAAATAAAAAAAATTAGAAGTAAACTAAAAATACGGGTTTCACACCGCGCATAGCCAGAAAAGTAGGCGCAGTACGCTAAACAGCGCCTAGCCAGGAAAGTAGGCACAGTCCGCGCCTAGCCAGAAAAGGAGGCGCAGTACGCTAAACAGCGCCTAGCCAGGAAAGTAGGCACAGTCCGCGCCTAGCCAGAAAAGTAGGCGCGCCTGGGGGTCGTCTTCCTCCTCAAGCCGAGGAGAAGAACCCATGGGTTCCAAAACTTTGGAACACCATAAGTCGGCCATCCAAGCTCCAAATCCGGACTTCCAAGGCTCTAACTTGGGTAAAATTCAATTCTCTTCAACATGGAACAATTAAAACATGAAAAGGAACAAGTTTTATAGATCAAATCTACCAAAATCCGAAAATACTTCCAACTTAGATCTACAAAATTCCAAGCTCCAAATGGAGAAAACCCAAGTTCTAATGTTGCTCAAGATGAGCTAATAAAACTATTGGACAAATAAAATATAGCCCTCAAGTGATAGCAAGGTGCAACTTGCCTAGGTTGGTGGTGGTGGAGGAGAGGAAGAAGCTTGTGGAAGAAGATGAAGAAAAATAATGAGGAGAGAGAGAGGGAAGTTGATATATATAGTGGGGGTGGGGTTGGTTCTCCATGACAAACCAAAATAGACCAAGCCCAAAATAAACCAAGGTGAACCAAGTCAAGGCCAATAAACCCTCTCTCTAGCAATCTAAACCAAATGAACCATGAACTAAACCAAGCCTCACTAACCCAGAAATAAACCAGTAAACCATAAAACCATTTGAACTATCAATGCCAATAAAACAAGCCAATGCAAAATAAACCAAGATAATTAATCATGACTAAATAAAATATGGGTCCAAAACACGTATAGGTACACTAAATACGTATCACGAATTTGGGACATCACATCCTACCCACCTTAAAAGAATTCCGTCCTCGGAATTTAATCAAGAGGCTAGAGATGTACGGGGAGCTATTCTATCACAGGCAATCTACCACTACCAATCAATCATACAATCATTCATGCAAGCAAGGATTCGAAGCGTAAGGCATAAGGAAGATATTACACCTTACGAGTCAAACCAGCCGGGATGACCTGATCAGATATCATCCTCATGCTCCCAAGTTTGACTCTCCCAAAGAGGGATGGCTCTAAGCAACACGGACTGAACTGATAGTCTTGCGCTTGAGGTCTCTCTCTTTGGTCAAACATGAACACGGGCCTCTCCTCATACGAATAGTCACGGTTATTGGTACCAACCTATTCGAATGATCTAGGACATGGCCCGAGCCCGGGATGTTCCGTCGTAATTGGGATACAAGAAATACGTCATGCATCCCGCATAATGACGGTAGAAAAGCAAGATGAGAGGACACATATACCTCTCGGACGATTCTGGACCTGAGCCTGGGCTAGGGCAAACTGCTGCGGGTTCTGTTGCTGGAAAGTCTGAGCCTGAGTCGGCAATGGCCTCGAGTACGGGAACTGCTATTGCTGGTGAACTGGAGCTGGTACTGGTGCTGGTCCCCTAACCGAGGGACTAGATACTGTCGATGCTGAATCAACTCTGAATGGGCAGGACCCCACCCTATGGTCTGGTGCTCCACACAATAAACATAATCCCAACGCCTTGCGACACTCTGCTACCACGTGTCTAGGCTTTCCACAATAAGTACAGCCCACGGCGGAAGACTGCGCTTGCTTCTGTTTCTGCTGAGGGTACGTCGGGGTTGAGTGCTGGTCCGTCGTAACTGAATCTGCTCGCCTCAGAGCTCCAATAGTCAAAGCCCTAGCTGCCGGGACTGGTGCCGAAGACTGGGTCACCCGGCCATGAGACCGCTTCCGTCCTCCGGTCCTGTCCACTATTCTCTGGGAGGTATACTCATGCCTCCTTGCTGCTCTCAATACCGCATCAAAAGTCTCATGCTCAAACTGCTCGACTGCCAACAAGATCTCCAAATGCAGCCCCTGCTGGAACCGCTGGGCCCTATCGTACTCGGTTGCCACCAAGGTGGGAGCAAACCGACTAAGTCTAGAAAACTCCGATGCATAACTGTCAACTGTTCTGCCTCCTTGCTTCAAGTTGGCGAACCTCGTCTGTAGATCGTACCGAGCCACAGCATCAAAATACTTAGTCTGGAATCTCTCTCTGAATACGGCCCATGAAATAGGGGCCACTAGTCCCACGGCCTGTGCTGCCCACCAGCTGCGGGCAAGATCCAATAACTGTAGGCGCACAACGGCCACCTTCTCATCTTCCGGGGTCTTGGCTGCCTCTAGAATGACTTCAATATCCTGGAGCCATGCATCTGCAACGATCGCATCTCCACTACCGTCGAAGAATGGAGGGTTCAGACGCTTGAAACTGTTCGCTGCACGATTTCCTGGATGACCGCCTCTATTCAGAGCATCTTCCACTGCCTGGTGCAATGCATCACCTCGACGATCTTGGGAAGCTAACAATGTCCTGATGAGACCTACCAAGGTACCATCATCCGGCCCTGCAGACTGAACTGGCTGAACTGGATCCCCGGTAGGGATGACTCGGGAGGCTGCTCCTGAGTGCTGAACCTGATCTTCTGGTTGCTGCTGGTCCACGGGAGGCGCTCCGCCTTGCTGATCGGTAGGACCAGGAACAATGCCACTGAAGAAGACGACATGGGAACAATAAGGAGGGACCAGGACAGATCAACGAGTACAAGCATGTGATCAGGACAAGGATTTCAGGAATCAAGAGGATACAAGTGGAGATCAAGGACGAGTATTGATTGAGACATCCATTCGGTAAACCCTCACATTTCTTGATTGACAAGACCTGCATGGGCCACCACTTAAACCATGTCACGCCCCAGAACCAGAATCCTGGAGAACGGGGGCGGACACAGCCAGCTACGTATAATGAAATGGCAACCATTTCGCTATACGGTCACGGCTGTCTAGATATGTGAGGGTTATCTACAATCCAACAGTCTCCTAAGGTCATAAAATAGCCTGTTGTCTCAATCTCAACCAACTAGAAATAGTTCACAAGATGTCAGAGCATCAAATACATAAATATAAGGCGTCCCAAATATTACATATCGGATGATCATAAAGCTAGTCGTACAAAATGTAAGGACTAGCAAGAGTTCAGTCATACATGATCAACCCCCGGGGCTTGTCAATCATGTTACAGCCCGTAGGCAGACAATAAGTAAAGTGCAATACGAGCTAACACTTGCTCGTCGGCTAAACGCCTCAAAAGAATAATTCACAATATACAGTGGGAGAACAAAAGAAACCCACTCGATGCCCTGGTTACGCCTGGTGGTCACCATCGGGCTGGAAAGCAGGGAGATCCTTCGGTACTGCTCCGGTATCTGGCCATACAAAACCAGCTGGGTCAGACCCCAGAAAGAGCAAGTGCCACAAAGGAGGCTTCACTTAAGGACTAAAACCAGCAAATCATTAGAAATCAACAAGCAAGTAAGTAAAGGAGGATCGGGAGTTGTGCAGTACCAATGCACTCGTCCCGATCATAGGGAGACAGTAAGTAAATCATCATTGACATAAGGTAAATTGGAGAACATTCTAAATAAATAAAACTGGGCAATAAGTGAAGAGAAGACGAAGGTGCTATTCCGGGAGCCAGGTTACAATCCTTAAACCAAACAAGGACCGAGATTGTAACCCTTCGCCTGAACAGAACTTAGTCTCTGATCATTTATTGCTAAAGGTGACAATCATGCAGGGGAAAGATATCATGATAAAAGTGACAATGAAAAGTACAATACGCAATGGTGACAATCTGGGGTGACAATCGTGTACAAGCACTATAGTGACAATCGTTCAGTCATGTTGGTACAATCTGGCAATCAGTCACTTCTAGACGATGCTATACTGGACTAGACTTCATCCAATCAATCATGGCCAATCATTGCCTACGGCTTTCTACATTAACTAACTAGGGTTATCACAATCCTAGTTACTAACAAGATGCAAGTGAGATTATCCCACAGCCACAAGCCCTGCAGCTAATCCAGGTTATCCAGGCATTTTTAGATTCATTAAGCCGTTATCAAGAATTATGTGCCCCACGCGACGGTGGGCTGGAAATGTGCCCTACTCGTCGGCAGGCTACAAGTCCAACAATTGCGGCCGGGATAACGGGATCGCCTGTAGCCGTGTCAATCTCGTCATGACTAATGTGTTATTCTAGTAGTTAACCTGAATCCGCCTTTTTAATAGGAACTCCTGACCGTGGTACTCAGGAGTCCCATCCTAGACATGATGCAAGACTGGACAAGTAGATTAATCAAGCAAGCAAGAAGAACCACCCACGGTGTCAAGACAAGTCAAGTCAAGAGTGCGCCGCCACGGGCCACTATCAAGTGAAGTCGAGTCATGCCAAGTCAAGTCAAGTTATCAAGTCATGTCAAGTCGGGAGTGCGCCACCACGGGCCACTATCAAGTGATCAGGTTACAAGTTAATCATGTTCAGTCACAAGTTACAAGATTCTATTTCAATTTACTGCCAAACTAAGAAGGATAACAAGAAACAAAATCCGAAGGTCCGTGCCAAGACGTGTTGGGCCTGGTCAAGTTGTGCATGTGAGCAATCAAAATCTCAAAAGCTCCAATCATATCAAAAGAAAACCAAGTTAAAAGCAGGCACCAAGGCACTAGGGGTGTAGGTGAACTAGGGTGTGCCAGGGAATAGGCACGCTAGAGTGCGCCTGGTGGCAGCACACTAGAGTGCGCCTAGGATCCAAGTGCACTGGAGTGCGCTTAGGTAACTACGCGCTAAAATGCGCCTAGCCAGAAAAGTAGGCGCAGTGCGCTAAACAGCGCCTAGCCAGAAAAGTAGGCACAGTACGCTAAACAGCGCCTAGCCAGGAAAGTAGGCACAGTCCGCTAAACAGCGCCTAGCCAGAAAAGTAGGCACAGTCCGCGCCTAGCCAGAAAAGTAGGCGCAGTACGCTAAACAGCGCCTAGCCAGGAAAGTAGGCACAGTCCGCTAAACAGCGCCTAGCCAGAAAAGTAGGCACAGTCCGCGCCTAGCCAGAAAAGTAGGCGCAGTACGCTAAACAGCGCCTAGCCAGGAAAGTAGGCACAGTCCGCGCCTAGCCAGAAAAGTAGGCGCAGTACGCTAAACAGCGCCTAGCCAGGAAAGTAGGCACAGTCCGTGCCTAGCCAGAAAAGTAGGCGCAGTACGCTAAACAGCGCCTAGCCAGGAAAGTAGGCACAGTCCGCTAAACAGCGCCTAGCCAGAAAAGTAGGCACAGTCCGCGCCTAGCCAGAAAAGTAGGCGCAGTACGCTAAACAGCGCCTAGCCAGGAAAGTAGGCACAGTCCGCGCCTAGCCAGAAAAGTAGGCGCAGTACGCTAAACAGCGCCTAGCCAGGAAAGTAGGCACAGTCCGCGCCTAGCCAGAAAAGTAGGCGCAGTACGCTAAACAGCGCCTAGCCAGGAAAGTAGGCACAGTCCGCGCCTAGCCAGAAAAGTAGGCGCGCCTGGGGGTCGTCTTCCTCCTCAAGCCGAGGAGAAGAACCCATGGGTTCCAAAACTTTGGAACACCATAAGTCGGCCATCCAAGCTCCAAATCCGGACTTCCAAGGCTCTAACTTGGGTAAAATTCAATTCTCTTCAACATGAAACAATTAAAACATGAAAAGGAACAAGTTTTATAGATCAAATCTACCAAAATCCGAAAATACTTCCAACTTAGATCTACAAAATTCCAAGCTCCAAATGTAGAAAACCCAAGTTCTAATGTTGCTCAAGATGAGCTAATAAAACTATTGGACAAATAAAATATAGCCCTCAAGTGATAGCAAGGTGCAACTTGCCTAGGTTGGTGGTGGTGGAGGAGAGGAAGAAGCTTGAGGAAGAAGATGAAGAAAAATAATGAGGAGAGAGAGAGGGAAGTTGATATATATAGTGGGGGTGGGGTTGGTTCTCCATGACAAACCAAAATAGACCAAGCCCAAAATAAACCAAGGTGAACCAAGTCAAGGCCAATAAACCCTCTCTCTAGCAATCTAAACCAAATGAACCATGAACTAAACCAAGCCTCACTAACCCAGAAATAAACCAGTAAACCATAAAACCATTTGAACTATCAATGCCAATAAAACAAGCCAATGCAAAATAAACCAAGATAATTAATCATGACTAAATAAAATATGGGTCCAAAACACGTATACGTACACTAAATACGTATCACGAATTTGGGACATCACAGAAGTGTTCTATAACACAGTTCTGATCGGAATTTGCTTGCGAATTCCAGCAGCCTTCGAGGGAGAGAGGAAAGGAGCCGCACCAGCGTTGCTTTAGCACGGGAGTTCGTGTCCATCCGAGGAGTCAGAAGAGCAGGAGTGTTCCAAGTTCTCCGACGAACTTGCTGGTTCCTGGAAGCTGTTCGTGTAGGACGAATAAAGCTTTGAGCAACGGTGATTATTCACCCCAGCAGGAGTTCTTCCATCTTTCGCCAGTCACCTTCTTCGTTGCTGCCAGTAATTCTGATTGTATCTTCTTTTTAGGAGTATTAAGATCGATTGCTGTTGATTACGAAATCTTTTTAGATTCTCGTAATTCAGAATCACCTTCCTTGAAGTGTTGATTTGGAACATTGTTTTTACAATTGTTTCATTTTCTCAGTTTTCCATCGAAAAATTGTGCCTCGGCACTAACACAATTTAAACCGACTAAATTGAAATTTCACTAAAAAAATTGAAACAAACAATGAGACTACTATAAAGATCATAATGATGAGGATGAAATATATGAAATGACATAACCTAGTAATTTAAGTATGATAGTTGGTACCATATACTTTTTCCTTAAAAAAGTCAAATTATCAACAACAACAAAATGTAAGTTGTGCCATAGAGTAACAACATGAAAGTGATCAAGTTGATAAGGTTCTAAAATTAGAGATGACAAATTGGGCATGACCCATGAATTTGCCTTCTTGGGAGGGTGTTTAGGTTAATATAAAATGTCTGATTAGGTCAAGAATGGTAACTGTTTGACTCCGTATGTTTATTAAATGGAATGATCGACTCAAATCCACACGTATACCAAAGGAGTACGAAACATGACATAAAACTTATAAAATAGTTTGCATAAGTAATCGTGTAGTTGTTAAGAAAACACAATTATTTTGTGTTCACTCGTTTAAAGAAGTTAACCCTAATTCGACCTATTTTTTAATGAATCGGAGCCTAATTTGGTTTATCCTAGCTTGATCTTAGCTAATTGACATCCCTAGCGAAAATTATTATATTAACATAAAGTTGTGATCGTATATTTTATTTTGCATCAAAATTTTAAAATCCTTTTAGTAGTACAATTTTTAAAAAATATAGAAAGGACTTCTAAACTCTACTTTATGTTAAATATCCGGAATTACTTTCCCAAAATAGAAAGAAATCATAAAAAAACACAACTATGATACTATATGAAAATAAATATAACAAAAATCGAAAAAAATTAAAGAGGGAAACATAAGAGTATATTAATTTGAACCAAGATTACTTACATTGTTCACGAACATCACACATATTTTCTTCATCTTGTTCTTTTTTCACTAAGTTCACCATTTATTCCTATAATATTTGAATCAAAAAATTAACTAAAATAGAGATTAAAATAACAATATAAGATATTTCTAAAGATGAAATAAATAGAACTGCAAACCTGGAGTACATTTTTTTTTTCCAAACGTAGACGACTAAATCCGAGGCGAAGAGTTGCAAAATTTCTTCTATGTCCACCTTCGTGAAGAGGATGAAAGGAAGACATACTACCAAAAAAACCTCCCCCTCCACCTCCCTTCTGTTCTTAAGTTTCTTTCATTTGCACGAGTACAAAAGAAAGCAAGTGTAGGATGTCGTATGTGCCCAAATTTTAACAAGTGTCTAAACACTGCAAACCACATTTTTGAATAATGACAAATTGTACAGTAATCGTCGTTATTCTTTTTCTCTTTTCTCATTCTTATTTCTTACTAGGACAATTCAATTGCTAAGTTACCATAATTGTCTCTGAAGCAAAATTTGGTCACTAAACTAGGTTTATAAAAGACTATATTTCAATATTGAAACTACTTTATGTTTAAAAAACGGGAAAAAAAATTGGTATTGCATATCTTACAAATAACACATGGACATGCACATGCGCAAAATTGCATGATTATAGTAGCCCTACAAATAAGGTTGGAATTTGGATATTACAATTAACGAGATATCCGTATATGGAAAAATTAACAAATTGAATATATATATATATATATATATATATATATAGAAAAAATTAACATTTTTTTTGGAGATAAAAAATGGCAAAAAATGGGAGTCCGATGTAATGACCCGCTCCGTCCTAAAGGAACGCCGACTCAAACGGCAAGTGTAACGACTCAAATGAGCCGTCGACTCGAAGAGTTGCGTCGACCAGATGAAGTATCGATGCGAATTGATGCAACGCACAAGTCCAAACTTGATCGAATATTGACTTTGGTTGAATTCGTGTGCATGATATGCTTTTATGCTGAATGATAAGAGGTTTGCATTTTGCCTTATTCACTAAAGTGTCTGCGAAACAAAAATATGGCCTTGCAACGAACTAAGGCGAAGTAACTGGACTTAGCCCGCAAGATGGATCCAGACTTAGACTTTCAAAGACGCGCTCGGAGTATCGCTCGGCCGATACGATCATCGCTAAAGTGGGTGGCTCCAATGAACCTGTATTTGCTTAGCATAGGCACATAATAATGCGAACAATATTGCTAAAATCGCTAGATGATAACACCGTGCATGCTAACAAAATGACTCAACGCACCTAGCCAAAGGAATAATTCCATCTTGTATGCTTATGTAGAACCTGGAAAAGAACTTAAAAATTTATGCGAACTCTCGCACCGCACTCCATGCCCGTGCAAACGTACAACTTACACTTTGTGTAGATTTAGTTATGCGTTCAATAACGAACGAGTCACTAGAATCATACCACAACTTGAAACATGAAACAATGAATGGTTTACAACAATGAAGTAGGAAGACTATCGACATAGTCATTTCGAGTAGAGTATAGAAACATTGAAAGGCTTCAGGACCGATGAGTCGCCAAGGCGGTTCCCGTATAGAGAGTTGCATAATGTATGAATGAATGAATGAACGAATAAGTGAATGAATGAATCAACGAATGAATGAATAAATACGCGAATGAATCAATGAACGAATGAACAAGTGAAATTAAGAAAAGAATGAATGAATGAAAGATAAGAAAGAAAGGAATGGTTAGCGACATGTATGACGGAGACGTGCAACGGGGCTCGCTATCCGCGCTACACGAACGTCGCCGCCAACCTGGTCGATAATGCATTATGGCTCACAGACAGCCTATGGCTCAAAGACAGCCGTTAAGTTAAAAATGATAAGATAATACGAAATGATCGCGGACAACCCACTCGTATACGGGGGGGGGGATGTGAATAATGATTCCAAGGCAACGATCAACGACATCGTGGCCAGCCTAGGCAGAATCAAGGCTTACGGGCTGCTTGGGTGCGGGCTCGGCCACCCAAGAGACGTAATGCCGGATATTTCAAAAGACTATCAATGTGTACCAGCCATCACGCTTGATAGGTGAGAATACCAAGTGGAACATGTCCAAATGGCTTGTGGTGCCAGCGACCGATGCATATAGATTAAGTTGGCTCGATTGCGGCTATCCGAGTGCGAGATCTTACATTGAAACAAGTAACCGGACTAAGTTGAACATGCTAAGTTACTGACTGTAGCATATCTAAACAATATTTGAGTATAACACAAACTAACAAGTTGAGTAAGCTAAACAACTGAACAAATGCGTGAACATAGACATTGAAATAACACAACTTAACAACTTGAATACTTCGTGGACCCTGAGGCAGGAACACGCCCTTGACACCTTTGAATACCCATGCAATATTACATTAAGTCATTACGTATGAACTGTTGGCTAACTTGGTTTACTTGGACATGGAAGATCGTACGGTAAGTATGATAAGTTGCACATGTATTGTATATGCGACACTTAATATCGATAACACGAGATATGCTTGAATGATATGCCATGAAACTGATTCTAAGGCAAGATTAGTAAGACAATAAATAATAGATGGAGCATAAAAGTAAAATGAACGTGTTTGGTAATGATAGCGAGTGGGCGAGCTAGCCTCCCCACCAGTGCATAACAATGTACTGATAACCACATACTCTGCTTGTAGGGTGCGGGAGAACCACGTCGGGTACGGAGACTTTTCTCGAACGTGCTAAGACGCCGAGCTATCTCTGGAGCCTTGGAGCGTTGCAAAAGGAACTGAAGCACCATATACATGACATAATGTATCGGAACATCGTCATGAATCATTCCATCTTGTAAGTCACTTGACACGCCTTTTATGTTTCAGAGGGAAAGAGAGAGAGAGAGCTTGAACGAATTTTAATCTCGGCCTAGCGCCGCTTGTAATACTTCTTGAATATCAATAAAGACTATTAAGTTGTTTCAATTTGTGTTCATTTACTTTTCGCTGCAAATGGGAACACTCTGTGCGACTCTATGGCCTAGCTTAAATTGGTCGTTTATGGACTTGGCCTTGCACGAGCGCAACCTAGGCTCGTGCAGCATCACGTCTTAGCGAGGACGACCGGTCCTATGGGACCAGGGCGTGACATCCGAGACAACCACCTCCCCCGCCTCTTTAGGGTTTGCTTGACAATTGTAAGGGTAGCGCTTATGAGGTGTTTTTAGAGTACCGGTTATGAACGGTTAAAGGGTCCGATTTTGGGTGGTTTTTAAGTAGTGGCTTTTAAGCCAGTCCAAACCATGCTTGGTAATTCACTAACAAGCGGCTCTAAAAGTTTTTTATATGAATAAAATTAAATAGGGAAGAGTATTAGTACTTTTTTTTTGTGAGGATATAAATGGTATAAAATAATAAAATCGTTCAAAATATGCCGATTTGGAGTGTTTATAAAGCGATCCAAAATTACATTACACCGGTTTTGGAGGATTTTTGAGCCGATCAAAACCAGTGCTTGAAAAAAAAACAAGAATTTTCATAACAACGCTTCTTCCCAGACCGCCAGGGAAACCGCCACGTTAACTGACGCCACGTGCGGTTTTTCATTGGCCGGAGTTAGCATGGGAGTCATAATGTTTTTTTTTTGTTTTTTTCGTCCAATAACGTGCTGACACGTGTCCCTCGGTTTGTTTTTTCGGTCTAAAATTTTGGACTGGTAAAATTTTTTTGTTTTCATAAACGGTCGGTTCAAAAATATTCCATAACCGATGAAACACCGATACCAAACAGACCCTTAGAGTAAAAGACTAGAATCGATTCGAAATCGAACGACGTACGAACTGCTTGCAAGCGGCTGAGAGCTTGGCTCGGGTACAAACCGAGCCAAGCTACATCTCCTTGCAAGCTTGAGCCCAAGGTCGGCTCGGTATGGACTGACCTTAAACACAAACTAAGCTTCAAACATGCAAAGCTTTCTCAGCTTGGCTCGATTGGAAAGCTTCCAATTTTTAACATATATCTCAACAATGTGATCCAAATAAGAAAGGTAGAGAGCCCTTATCTGACTTTAATTTCTCCATCGTGACATTTTTCTCTAGGACTCCTCTCCCTTGACAATTAAGCTTAGACTACATATATAGAGAGCCCTTATCTAACCAGCCCCTGTAAATGTTGGCGAACGGGACGTGGCTCACCAGGTACTGTGCAACAGTGCGACCTGGAAAGCGTTAGTTTCGAAGTGATGACAGGAGAGATTCAAGAAAGACGAAAATTTTTTGCAAGACAAAATCTGCACTCTTATCAAAACCAAAAAAGACGTAGAGTTTTTACAAAACATAAAGTCTGTATTCTAGCCAACTCAAATGAAGCACTAAGAACGGTTACAAACTGACTTAAAAAAAGAAAAAAACAAAATACAACAACAAAATAAAAAGTGTTCTTCTCTTTACGTTTACAGACACTATAATAAGATAGGACAAAACAAAACACAATGATAAACTCCTCGCTGGGTGAACAAGCCACCGGTGCTCAAAGCAAGATTGACATACACCCGATCAGCTCCCAGGAACCAGCAAGTTCAAGTTTGAACATCTGGAACGCTCTTCGTCACCCTCGGATTGACTTCGGAACTCAAAATATAAGGAAAAACCGCTATGCGCGCATAGACTTTTGATGTTGCTGGAGGTGCATAAACTTCCTGGAGTGTGATTTGTGGCCCTCGGCTTATCTCTCTTAATGTCTTCAACTCTGAAGAGTAGTGCTCTTTATATAGAGCAGGCTGGCACTTATGCGCGCATACGTCGGCCAACCAAATCTAAAAAAATTTGGGTCTATCAACCGACACAGCAGCATGTCACACGTCGACAGCTCCATCCACGCCACCAGCTGACAGAGCCACATGCTCCGTCCACGTCCCACGCTGACAGCGCCGAAAGCAACCACGCTGACAGCGCCGAAAACAACCACATTGACAGTGCCGAAAACTACCACGCTTATGCGCCTAGCATTTAAACGCATAAATGCATAGGCCCGTAGGCGCATAGCCATATAGCACCAAGACGCATAGCTTCCAGACACATAGCCGTATAGCTACATCATCGTGCTAAGTGCAAAGTGCGCCATCAAAGCGCCACTTTGCGTCATTTGTCCGAGTTCGAGTCCCTAAGTCCATATGAGATTTAGCTCCTATGGAACCCAAAGATAGTGACAAAACAAAATTTTATTTTTTGTGATTTAAACTTAATCCTCCAAAAAAATCAACCCACATGGATCATCACACCCCCATGTGCATATTCCAATATAAGTTTAGCTTTATATTGAAATATATACTTTTGCGGTTTCCAACGTGGGACTAAAAGTTCCCAAAAGGAACTATAAAACACCAACAAGGTTTTCATATAAGAGTACGTAGATAAAAAAAAATATTGAGGTCCAAATTTATATTTAAAAAAATATAGAACGGGATGGATTTGCATATAGAAAAAATATTGATACTCAGGCCTCGTTTGGTTCGCAGAATCTCCCGGTTGGGAAAGGAAAGTGATTACTTTTCTATGTTTGGACGTCCAAGGAATTGAGGAGGAAAGGAAAGTGATTCCCAATGGAAAAAAAAATTAGGGGGGAAAGTGATTCCATCCATCCAAGGAAGAAATCACTTTCCCATATTGAAGTATTCACTTTCCTTTTCAAATTTCTTGGCATTGCCAAACATCGGAAAGGAAAATCAATAAGAATTAAAGTTTCTCAAATGAAAGGAAATGACAAGGAATTGATTTCCTTTCCCTTCCATTCCGCGAACCAAACGAGGCCTCAAATGAGCGAGTGGATATACATATCCATGTGCCATCATTTTTTTCAAAAAATAATATAAAATTTAGAATATAGAAATTGGGTTTTAAATTGAGCCTTAGAGCATCCACAGTAGATGAAGTTAATAATGCATCTTGATGCCCAAATTTACGATAAAAAAAAAATTAAATTTGGTTATATGTATGAAAATTGTAGAAAATGATACAACAACATAAAGTGACATTTGATCACAAAGATTGTGTGGTTAAAAAATAATATGAAATCTAGAATCTAAAAATTGTGGCTCCATCGAGTCTTATTATTCTGCAAAACGAGTTCATACATTTTGAATGTAGAAATTTTCAGTCCCAAGCTATAGCTCACGTGGTTGGGACGGAATAATCATGGAGCTTCGATCAGAACTTACTATTCTACAAAATGAGCTCCTACATTATGAATCTAGAATCTATAAATTGGGATGAGCCTCACTATTGATGCTCTTACTATGAGTTCCTACATTCTAAATGTAAAACATTTGATGTGTCTGGAATAAGACCACGGGACTCCAACTGTGTCTTATTATTTTACAAAATAGTCTCATGTATTTTAATTTATAATATATAAATTATAATGAACCGTACTTTTGATACTCTAACCTCGTTTGGTTCGCGGGTTGGAAGGAACAGAAAATCAATTCTTTGACATTTTTTTTCATTTGAAAAATTATAATTTTTATTAATTTTTCTTTCCGATGTTTGAAAATGTCAAAAAATTTAAAAATGCAGGTGAATACTTCATTGTAGAAAAATGATTCATTACTTGGATAGATGAAATCACTTTCCTTCCTAATTATCCTTTCATTGGAACTTATTTTCTTTCCTCCTCAATTCAATTCATACCCAAATATATAAAAAAAATCACTTTTTTTTTTCTCAATTCGATGATTCTGCGAACCGAATGAGACCTAATAGGTCCGATCTCCACAAGGACCGGCTTTGCAGATGCCCAACCCAAGACGCACGGAGAGAAAAAAAAAAGGTTACGACCATATAAGTTAAAAAGGGCTAATGGGTCAAAACATGTCGAACCTAACAGCCGATGCTTTTGCCTGCAAAATAGTGCAAATGAACATCTTTTAAGTCAGAGTGTGAACCAAAAGTTTGGTATATCTGTCAAAAAGAGAGCGAGGGAGGGAAGCCAGTGAGCTGGAATTAGGAGTATGGGAGGGGTACTGGTGAATGAGCTGAGGTTGTGGTTGCTTGAGGCCATCTCCAATGGGAATTTCTCTCTCCCCTATTTATATGGGTAGAATTTTAGAAACAAATTATTCTAACATTAACTTTTATTCCAATTTGTATTATATATGACGGTCATGTATGGTGGAGAGTTTTTATAAAAAAAATTATACATTGAAACTCTCATAAATTTTTTCATCTCTTGTACCAATTAATATTTAATTATACATCATTAAATTGATTAGGATAGAAATATAGAAATATTGGAGAATGTTTTTTATATGTACAATTTTTATATAGAAACTCTATGATAGATTTTTTTTCTCAAAATAGGATGACAAATAGGATAGAAACTCAAATTTAAAAATTCCCATTAAAGATGGCATGAGTGTAAGAGAGTTAGGTTAAGGATTATAACTAGCGTTAGATTAAAATTAAGGGAAAAATAATTAGTGAATATGAAAACATGAAATAGGAATTAAATTAATTATGTGTTAACTTTTATAGTGAGTCTACTGGTAGCAATTATGGGGAGGGTGTTTACATTTGGGGCTTGTTTGGTTTAGGTTGAGAAATGAAAGTAATTACTTTCCTATTTCTTTGGGTACTAGAGGTAGAGATGAGTGTTCGGTTTATTCGGTTTCAATCGAACCGAAATTGTCAAAATCAAATAAGCCAAAATTCTAAAAATTTAAAACAAAAATCGAACCGAACCGAAATTAGCAATAGTTGAAACCGAACCGAATAACAATTCGGTCTGTTCGGTTGGACTATTTATATTGTATAATGGGCAAGGTCCAACGTAGAAATTATTGTTAAATGATATTAAAAATTATAATTTTTATACATACATTTGTTATATTTGTGTCCAAAGTTAGATTAATTATTAAATTACCAAAAAAATTGGTTTAAAACACAAATATAATTGTTGTTTTCAAAATATACAATTTTAGTTACAACATATGCACATAAAATTGAGGGTATTTACATATTGCATAAGTTTTATTCGATTTTGGGAAACCAAAACCAAAATCGAATTAATTTTTTAATTATTTTAAAAACTGAACCGATTTTTTTTTTTTTCCAAATCTCTTATTCGGTTCGGTTCGATTTTTGGTCTAAAATCGAATAATTCATTGAGGAGGAAATAAAAGTGGTTCCAATGGGAAGAAAATTATATGAGAAAGTTGTTCCGTCTATCCAAACAAGGTTTCACTTTCCCACCTTTGGCTTCGTTTCGTTTGCGGAATCAATGCCATAGGAAAGGAAAAATTTTCATTTCCTGTATTTGGAAGCAAAAGGAAATGAGTAGAAAAGGAAATTGATTCTGAAGGGGAAGAAAAATAGGGGAAATGGTTCCTCCTAGCTAGCCATACCAAGGATTAATTTTCCTCTCTAATGATTCACTTTCTCTCTCAATTTTATGGGATATGAGCCATAGGCTTATACTCTTGTATGAGCCATCATAGGTGGCTTCCATGTGGACCAATCAAAATATAATGACTTATAAAGAAAATTTAAATAGATATAAATAAAAGATTCCATAAAAGATTTGGTAGATAATATTTACCATATCTTTGCCTAGGAACTTGCCAAATATGTTTACATAAGAATTTAAATAGATAAAAATAAATGATCCCATAAAATAAAATATTAATATTAAAATTAGTATTAATTTTAATATTAAAATTAGTATTAATTTTAATATTAATTTTAATATTAATTAAAATTAAATTTAATTTTAAAATTAAAATTAAAATTAAAATTAAAATTAAAATTAAAATTAAAATTAAAATTAAAATTAAAATTAAAATTAAAATTAAAATTAAAATTAAAATTAAACTAAAACAAAAATTAAAATTAAAATAAAAATTAAAATTAAAATTAAAACTAAAATTAAAATTCAAATTCAAATTCAAATTCAAATTCAAATTCAATTAAAACTAAAAATAGAAATAAAATTAAAATAATATTAATATTAATATTAAATTAATATTGAAATTAAAATTAACGTTAACGTTTAATTTAAAAATAATATTAAAATTAATATAATTAACATTCACATTCACATTATTAATATTAATATTAATATTAATATTAATATTAATATTACTATAATTAAAATTCAAATATAATTAACATTAACATTCATATTATTAACATAACTTAAATTAATATTAATATTAATATTATTTACTAAATCTTTATTGGATCTTTTATTTATATGCAAACATATTTGACAAGTTGTTCATAGGTAAAAATATGGTAAGTTGTTATTTATCAAATCTTTTATGAAATCTTTTTATTTATATGTATTTAAATTTCCTCTTCTATGTAACTATATTTGTCCACATGGAAACCACCTAGAATATATATATATATATATATATATATATATATATATATAATTTCCAAAGAAACGAACAATCAATTTCCTTAACTTTTCTTTCTTCGAACCAAACAAAGACTTTTAAATATTCACTTTTCTTTCTAATATTTTTTGGCATTTCCAAACCATAAAAGATTGATAAAAATTATAATTTACTAAAGTAAACAAAAGAACAAGAAATTAATTTCTTTCCTTTCCTTCCCGTGATGCAAACGAGGCCTTGTGTTGTGATATTCCTTCTCCGTTTTGTTATTATTATTTCAAATGTCACATCTTTGTTGTGACAAATCCAACTTAGTATGAATTACCTGAATGAGATGTAAGTATATTGTTTTGGTGGCTATGTTAGTTGTTCTTTAGCCCTCTCCAACTCTTTTTTAATTTTTTTTTCCCTCATTTTGAGGAGGTAAAATAAAAATAAATCTATCCTCATAATTTTACAACTTCATCCCGTCAATCCTCATATAATAAACAATTATTATTTATTTTTATACGTCAATTAATTTTTTTCACAATTTTAAAATAATCATATGCAATATATTATTTTATTGTTTATATTATATTATTTTATAATAATTTATTAATTTATATATTATTTATACATAAATTTTGTACTAACTTTTTAATTAGTCTTTTTTCCTAATCTACTAAAAAAAATTCTATAAAAAAAATTCATACCACTACTCATTTTACCATCCACGTCCTCATCCAAATTTCAGACATTATTTTCGTACCATCTTTCTTCAACAACAAATTTTGAGGTGGTCCACCTAAGTACTATATTCATCTAGCTCATAGATAAAATAAGAGCTCATTACATTACAAAATTGCAACTATCTGGCAGGATATAACATCTTAGCTTCTAGTACCTCCTCCCTCAGTGTTCAATATCTTAATTGTAATAATGACGATGAGACAACTCACGGAGGCTCAATTCACGATCATATAGTGACCAATTAAAACATGGAGAAGTTCTTCAAAAGTATGTAATGCTACTTTGCCGATAATTCAATGTATAATGAGTCGACATTTCATATGAGATTTCCAATGAAGTCGATAAACAAAAATTAATACTAATAAATATATTAAAATTTATATTTTTGGAAGATCTAAAAAAGAACTTTTTACTAGTATAATTATTATATCATTTATGTTAATAAAATTTAAAATATAGTAATTAATTAAGTTTAGTGTTGTCATATGTTATAAAGTAGTTACAATTTGAAGGACAAAATATACATAAGTGATAGATCCTCATATTTGATTTTTTGTTTCTGTTCCCTCAATTTGAGGACCAAACCACCCTTATCTCAAAGATTTTAAGAAACTTCACTCATATTGAGGTGGGTTGGAGATGAATGATTATCAATTAGGTGTTTGAGGATTGTGGTTGGAGGGCCTAAAACCCGATTTAATAGACTGATTGAACCGTGAACCAATAAGCTTGTTGGGTTGGTTCACATGGTTTTAACAAATATTTGCCAAGATCTTAATATAAATTACCACGTAAAATCAAATAATTTGTATATTTAAAAACAATTATGACATCAACGTCCTTATCGATCGGTTCAACCAAGTGTGATATTCAAATTAACCTTAAGTTATGATGTCACCATGTCCCAAAATGCACATTCCACAGAAGGTAAGGAGAAGTTTTGGATTTATTATCCATATTTGATATGTCTAGGATTGAGAATTTGGAGAATAAGAGACTTCATATTTTCATTATTTCGGAAAATTAAATCCAAGGACCTTTGGGAATAATTTTGATTTCATACTAGTATACTAGGTCTCATTTGGTTCACGGAAAGGAAAGCAATGAAATTTAATTTCCTTAAGGCTATGTTTGATTGGGCTTTTTTTTTTTCCATGAAAAATATTTCCATCACAAATTTCCACTAATTGTAGTATTTGATAGCTTATATTTTTAATGGAATTATTTTCCAAAAACTATTATTTTCCATATTTTCGTATAAATGGTGGAAAATGAACTTGTACAACCCATAAGAAATACATTTTTCATGAAAAATTAATTATTTTTTCATGGAAAATAATGGCAATCAAACATCCAAATTAAGTTTTCCATGAATTTTTTTAAAATTCCATGGAATTTTTTCCGAGGAAACTAATTCTATGGAATTAATTTTTTTTTCATATATTTTTCACCTTGCAATCAAACACACCGTGTTTTCTTTCCTTTGAAAATTACATTCGGATCAATTTTCTTTTTGGTGTTTGAAAATGCCAAAATTTTTGGAAAAGAAAGTACAAAGGTGAGAAAGTAAATGGTAGATGGAACTATCCCCACCCCCACCATAATTTTCTTTCTATTGAGAATCAGTTTTCATTCCTTCTCAATTATTTTGGCAGTCAAACATAAAAAAAAAACATATTGATTTTTTTTTCCAACTGCATGATTCCGTGATCCAAACGAGTCACGAATGTTGTTTGGATATTTTGTCAGGACTACCCTCCATTAATGTTAAAACAGTTTTTAAAGGTAAAAATTTCCCACACTCCATCTATCTAATCTAAGCCACCACCACCCCCCCCCCCCCCCCCCCCCCCCCCCCCCCCCCCCCCCACCACCTCATCTTTTTATATATTTTAATATTATTCAGTCAGAGCATCTTAATAATAGTTACTGTCCCATAAAAAAAAAATTCCTGAATTCTTCTGGGTTTTATCCACAAGAGTGACTGGATCTCTGCTGATCGGCTGATCCTTGTTGGAATTTCCCTCTAATTGAATACTTACTACTTGGTCTAAATATTAATTTTGATACATGCAAGTAGTAGTGTTCTTCTTTATTCCACTCACCATATTGTATAGTCACTCTCACCCCCACAAAGTAACTCCTCTCACCTAATCATTTGGGGTTTGGATTCTAAATTCTCTATTAGTTGGTAGCATAGAGAAGAAACAAGGAAAGAGAAAGAAAAAAAAGAGGCAGGACAGTTTTTCCTCTCTTCCCAATCTTCCACAGGTATGATCAATTGTTGGATTTCTCCTTGACCCATGCTAAATTTGAGTGGTTCTTTCATCTAGCTACTTGTTGATTTTTCCATCTGATGCTTGATTTTGTGAGAGCTTGTGATTGATAATTCACCTTGACCAATGTTAATTTTGAGAGGTTCTTGATTGGTATTTATATAGGTAAGGATATATACATACTGATGGATGAGTTGGTTGGGCCTAGACTCTACAGCTGCTGCAATTGTGGTAACCATGTCTGCCTTCATGATGATGTGATATCCAAGGCCTTTCAGGTGAAAACCCTTGTTGCCTAACTATTGTTCTTGTTGTTGTTCTTATTATTGTTGTTGTTCTTATTATTGTTGTTGTTGTTGTATGTGTTTGGATTCATATATTATTATTAATAATTTAGAGAATTCCAAAATCTTATATATTTTGTGGTGTGGATTATTGGTGAATGGTTGATTGTACTGTCTATGTTAGGTGGTTGTATGTATTTGGAGTTGTATATTATTAGTAATTTAGAGAATTCCAAATTCTTATATACCATGAGGTGTGGATTGTTGGTGAATAGTTGATTATATTGTGTATGTTTAGGGGAGAAATGGGCGCGCCTTCCTTTTCTCTCACGCGATGAACATAGTCGTCGGGCCGAAGGAAGACCGGCACCTCATGACGGGGCTGCACACCGTCTGCGACATCTACTGCCGCGACTGCCGGGAAGTGCTGGGCTGGAAGTACGAGAGGGCCTACGAGGAGACCCAGAAGTACAAGGAAGGTAAGTTCATTCTCGAGAAGTCGAAGATCGTCAAGGAGAACTGGTAGCCTCCTTCGAAAAATGAAATGGTGGTCTGCCAGTGTCGGTATCCGCGACCGCCTTTTGTGTCTTGATAGTTCCTTTGTTGTTCGTCTTGTACATAGTTGCTCCGCCGATTGTTTGTTATTGACGACTACCATTTGTAAAAGGGTCTCGTGGCGGACCTGTTCGATATCTTTGCGAACGAGTGTCGGACTCACTAGTATGTGTTGCTTATCATGAATGCCCAAGTGTTTATAAGATGGATCTGGGCTTGTTCTTCTAAGTTTCCATGTTGACCTTTGCTGATAATTGTTGATCAGGACGTGCCCTTATTTGTAGTTATTTCTGTATCTACACAAATAGTATGTTTGGTTGCTAAGAAAACGAGGGAAAGGAAAAGGAAAATGAAACTTGATGCTGTATAAATTGGATCCCATTTCTACATGAAACACTCTCATTTTCCTTTTCTTTCCCTTACTTTCCACCAAACCAAACACTCCCTAATAGGTGGATTATGGAACAAATAAATGTGATGATTATCGCTGACTATAGTTTGAAGCAGGCTGCACAATGTGTTATATGTTTTTTTTAGTTATAATGTAACTAACTGCAAGTTTTACACTATGGAAGTGCTTACAGATCTTGGTGGGTTTCACCAATAAATAAAAAACTTTCTCACTATATCACGTCCCGAGCAATCCAAGTTTGTGATTATGTTTACTACAGTTCTAATGATTTTGTAAATATTTATGAATATTGCTTTGGTTTGTCAACCCTGCATTTTGTGTTCTTATCATTGTCATATTCTTCCATCAAAATTATGTGTCATTCTCATTCTTATACCTCCTACATATGCCAAATATTTTTTTTTTGCTTTTGGTGAACACCCAGAACTTGCAAGGTCGAGTCTGGTTAACCTGACCCCCCTGATAGTTCTTGTTAATATTGCTAATGCCTAAAGCATGCAAAATTCAATTGAATCGTCTAAACATTGCCCAAAATGAAATGTTGGTATGAGATTTTATAGTTTATACTTTCTTGATAGCTGACTTTTTTATTTTAATTTTATAGATCTTCTTGATGATTGATCTATCATTAATAGGTTTCTATTGTAAGTCCTGAATTATGATTTATGCTCTAGTTTTTAAATAATGACAATTCTTGCCCTGTTACTCTGCACCTTTGTCACCAATCACCATACAAATCTAAGAAATTAAATGCTCACTTTCCAAATCTTATGTGTTCTTTAACCTGAGCTGTTGCTACTTTGTAGCTACTAAGCCAAAAACAAAAACTAAAGTTAAAACATTGTGAAACTCAGGTCTCTAAGAGACTAAGATGCAAACCGAAACATTCCATTCTTCGATCTAATTATAATGGAAGTTCTGTCATAGTCTATATACTACAATTAGTACATTGATCTTACAGAAAATATTTCTGAAAAATCACCTGGAATTAGGTTCTTAATCCAGGCATGCTCTTATGCTGAAATTTTATACTCCATCACTCAGATTGCTTTTATTTCTAGATGTTATACTGGTTTGGTCTGGATGGAACAGAGAAGTTTACTTTTCTTTATCATTTCTATTTCGTCGTCACTATTGAAGTTTTAACCCTCGAGTGATATGCAGATTTTTTTTTGAGATAAATGATATGCAGATTTTGATGAACAATTGTTAAATTTTCATGTGGTCGAGATCCTACAATCCATCCTGCAAGCCTTCGTGTGCATTTTTAGAACCACCATGGTTCCTTGTCATATGAGTGTAAAACCTTGACCCTCATTTGAGGAAGTTTACCATATTCAGATACTCTTATGGATTAGCAACAGTTAGGAAAGGAAAGATCATCTGCTTATGTTGGCTTGCATATGTATATTTTTTGCTATATATACATTTTTGCTTTGTTACTCTCTTGTTCTTTACCGTTTCATATGTGACAATACAACATCATTTTTGATATTTGTAAATGCAGTGGAAATTGCAAAGATTAGTGTCAACCTGGGTTGCATACACATGGAGACTGATTTGGGTAGGGACAAAATATCGGTAGTTTTAGAAAATTTAGTGTACAGTACAATATGGATACATTTATACACATGAAAACATGTCTATAAACATATTTTATTCATTAGATCAATCTCAATACTATACATAATTGCATGTTTCGGATAGTACTAGGTTCCAGAAAGTTCAAGAACAGATTTATACAAAGAAATGTGAACTTTTCATATGATATCTCAAATATGTTGGGCAAGATGACCATGCAAAATTACTTTCAACCATGTTTTGGGTTCTCTAGAGCTAGACATGGATGAACCATATCTGACATGAAGTGTCGTGTCGGATACATGCCATATACGGATACACACGTATGGAGGAGTATCTGTCAACATACTTTCAATCTTTGTAGCTCCAAATTCTCAGCATGGTATTTTTTGCTTTCTCAGAAGCTTCCTTGTTTTTTTTTATATACATATATCGGCTCACCTTCTCAAGATGCAATACAGTAGGCCCTTAATATGTTGCAAGGGAAGCATGTTTATTTTAAATTAGTCTTCTTTTGAGTTCTGCTACTTATATATAGTTCATGGGAAAGTATACCTCATAACTCCAGTAGGCAGCAATGAAGCTCTAGTTGGTAATTCATGGCATCCTGCTACTTATTAGTATATTTGACACCTATATCTAGACATTAAAACCAGTCATACTCAACGAAAGCATTAGGACAATCATTATTGGATAGTAAATTGAAACCAAGTGCCAGGAGTATGTACTATTTTAGCCTGGTATGTCACTTCATATTTAGTAGATCTGATGCTTCATCTTTATTCCAAATGCACTATGTTTTTACTACAATACTACTTACTAATCTGTGGGAGCTCAGATATTGATACTCGAGCCAAATTTCCAGTGAGATCGAACGTTACGAAAGTCAAATTTTCAAAGGAAATCAAAATTAGACTTCTGGGGAAAAGATCTGGAGAACAAATTTAAGGGTCTACATTTCAGGAGGTTTAACGGATGTTATACAAAGTTGAGAAAGGATTTTAGAAGTGCAATATGCTATCTTGTACTTGAAAACATGGAACTCACTAGAGGACAGTTACTCTATGTAGTATTTTATATTCTGAACATCTTTTATCAATCATTTGATAAATGTTTCCCAAGGATATGGGCTTACTTGGTGCAATTGCAAAAGTTTGGTGCTTGGATCCTGAAGGGCATTTGTATTGTTCTGTAAAGATCGCCCCTTCATATGTTGGTGGTAAGGGTGCAGCTTTTTTATCCTCCCCAGACCTTTATTTGTGGGAACCTCTTGGCACTGGACCCTGCATATCGATCCTAATGGTTCTTAGTTTCAGATTGATAAACTTTAGTCTCTTAACCGCAAGAGTAGTGGAGGAACCAGACATGATAATGAAGTGAACGGGATCTAGATTGCATTTTTATTTGATATATAGCCTGTGTCTGCTATTTAATGCTTCATGTTTTGCAAGGATTATCCTTTATAACTACAATATGAAAAATTGTGTTTCTTTTCTTCATATGAATTTATAGCCTTAAGTTATTGTAATCGGAGTTCAAACTGTTATAGATTTTGATATCTTCATATCCATAAGTTTGGTTAATTTCAAGGGGTAGTGTAGAAAAGCTTGATTTGGACACAGATTACGAAGAGAGAGCATCCACCTAGAAGAGTGTAGCCTTGCTCTTGGTCCACTCGTGTTTCAACTGGTATACTTGGTATACCAAGCTTCGCTGTTCTAACTATTTATTGTAGACGTATTCAAAATATTTAGTTTATATATCCCACCTTAGGAGCTCTGAAAATCATTGTTCACAGTTGGGATGGGTCACTAAGACACAAATATGAACATCGACTCAGTATTGACAATGTGACATGGACGAGATATAATTTGGGTGTTCTAGTGTATTTTGGAGTGTGTTTTGTATCCAGTATGTGTCCGACGAGATGTGACAGACACCACCTGAATATTTGGAGTGAGCGTGCAATTCCAAGTATATAAGTTACGCAAGTACACAAATTCATGTGAATGAAGTACCTACGAAATTTGTATTTGTGGACGGATACTAAGCGCCTCGATTAAGCAAGTTTCCTCTGATATGAATCATCTTCTATAATTGAAATCTTGAATGGAAACAAACATGTCCCTTCTTCCTATTTGATTGTATTGTTTTGAACTTCTTTTTCACATCTTGGGAAGTTTTTCGTTAGCTGTGTCTATTTCACTGTTGCATATATATTTTTCTTTCCTTACTGTTAGTTGATATGGAATTATGATAGAACAGAAATTTCTTACCAAGAAATGTTAATGGTACACGGGCACCTCTAGTCTGATGATCTAACATTTGTGATTTTCTTCAGCTGGAATTAAACCCCTGTCAAACAAATTTTACTATTTTCGACAAACGATTATGTGAGCCTTTCACTGTTAATGTTGAACTTGGGTTGATGAATTCTGAGGTATTCTGAACTCTGTCTATCAAAATAGCCTCTTAATCAAACTGAGGATTTGCTATGTGGAAACTAGGTGCATTGGTAACTTAATGAGTGATTTGTGTACTTTACAAGCATGAAAATCTATGAACTTTCAAAGAAGCGTCTTCTGCAAAAATGAAGCTCAATGTGGAAGTAAAGATGATTGTTTAGATAAGCAGAAATAGGCATTAGTTCTAAAAGGAGAAGTGCTGGACTTAGTTTTATGTTTGCAGGGTAGTAAGGTGTGTGTAAATGGGGCATTTGATGCAGGAAACTGCTGTGAAGATTGTAGCAGTATAAGCTTTGGTCTGATTAAAGAGAGCCATCTACTCTAGTGCACTGCTTTTTCAAGCAGAGATGACTAGCTGAGGAGTTAAAGTTGATTCCATATGAGGTCTTTTTATTCGGAGGAATAATTGTTTTTTAAGAATGGACAGTAATATGCCTGAGAATCACTATGGGACCAATGAAATCTGAACTTTTTTGGTTCTGTTGTGTCTTTTAAGATGGAGTAAGAATATCTATGGAAGGTTCCAAGAAATGCAGGTTAGTAATATTGGAATAGCATTAGGATATTTTTCGTAATCATTTTATGCAAGGCTAAATTATCCTAATGGCACCAACGTTCGGGCGTTTTTGACACATTAACTATCTACTGTTCGATTTTGGCACCAAAACTTTATAAATTGCTCTTTTGAAGCACATTTCGTCATTTTTGAAGCATATCGATACGCTTCAAAAGCATATCTTAGTAGTACAAAATCGTAATTTAAATACTTCTATTGTTAGGTATTCTTTTGAAGTGGCTTGGATGTGTTTCAAAATTGAAGAAAGGTGCTTTAAAAGAGCAATTCATAAAATGAAAGTTAAGGTGTCAAAAATATCCGATATCCGAGCGCTACAGTTGGGGTTACATTAGGATAATTAGGGTTTTATGCAATTACATTACATAAAGTTATGGGGATTTCGCTGATATGATTGTCATAACTCGTAAGATTAATCTTCTAATGATTTGAAACTCCTAGCATTCTTCTGGTGGAATGGCAGGGTGGGAAAGATGTGTTCCTATTCATTTTGTTCCAGGTGTTGTGGTAACTTGAGCCCGACTGGAACAATTCTATTCATCTATTTCACTATAAAGTCTGTAGTCATTCAGTGTGAACTTACAAATAATGCACCTGGTGTTGATGGTTACTCATATAACTTGGTTACTGTGACCTCTTTGCACCTATAACCAGTCTACATTGATACATCCTTGCAGCTGCAGTTTTTCTGTCATCTTTTCTGTAGTTTTTTTTGTACATCTCCTGGCCACAGAATGGTATATGAATCAAACAAAAAAAAGTAACCCAAAACTTAATCCAGGGTGTTTAGTAATCTTGTGCACCAGCTGGTGAACTCAGCAGGTACTTATGGTATCATCTTCACTTTGACCTCTTTCCACTGGATATATTCTTATGCTGTCTTCTTTCACACAGGGTTCAGTTTTCTATGGTTTGCTTTACTATCTCCTGTTTGCAGATAGGTATATGATAACAGTGACGACAACGAAACCTTTATCCTAAATTTTTCCTTAGTTGAACTCAGATTTTTCCTTCTTCGGCACTTATTTCTTCCCAAGGCTTTTGGAGGGGGATAGATGACATTGGCAACCAATATTCAATAGAGTTATCACTGATGATTTTTCCAATGAGTTTCAAAATTTGGCATGCACTATTAACACGTTGATTCTAGAAGACGGAGATGGACATCTACGGGTACTTAACCGGTGTCTATGAATAGAAAGCTTAATGAATTTGGAACTTTGTGGCCTCTGACTAACCTTATTTGAAGGTTTCGCTTTCCATTGAAGGTCAAGTTGGCGTTCCATTGAAGGTCAAGTTGTTGATATGACTTGCTCTAAAGAACGAATTTCTCACTCGTGACAATTTGCAAAGGATAGACATTTCTCTTTGCAATAGATGTGTTTTCTGTAGTTGCGAAAAATCTATTTTTCACATCTCCATTTACTGGACATTGCGTAGTTTGAACTATATTTTTTTCTCTCTTGGGATTTGGAATCCAAGCTCCTCCTTTTGAATTCTGGAGTAATATGAGGGATTCTTCACATTCATCTGTTGCCTGGAAAACCGTTTTGTGATTGTGCTTTCATGACTTGGTATGATGTGTTTGGAAAGAACAAAATCGAATAATATTCAAAAATGTTTCTACAGATGACCGGGCTTTTATCAAGAAATTTGAATGATATCTATTCAACCCATCAAAGAAGTAGAAGTAGTCGAAGTAGACGTTGATTGTTTTTCTAATGGTAGTTGAACCTCGGTTGGTTGAAAGTTTTTGAAAATTATCTTGTAATATGAACTTGTTTTATGTACTACCTTTATTTACATCAGCTAATGAATTTGGTTAGGATCTCCTTGATCTCATCCTCTCTTAACATTTTTTCTCCATTCTTTGTTGATTTAGGGTCTGCTTGGCAATTGTAGGGGTAGCGGTTATGAGGTGTTTTTAGAGTACCGGTTCCGGTTTTGGATGGTTTTTAAGTAACGGCTTTTAAACCAGTCCAATTCATGCTTGGTAATTCACTAACGAGCGGTTCTAAATTTTTTTTTACACGAATAAATTAAATAGGGAAGGGTATCCGTAGTTATAATTATATATATTTTTGTGAGGATATAAATGGAATAAAAAAATAGAGCCGCTCAAAATCCACCGATTTGGGGTGTTTATAAAGCCACCCAAAAATACATTACACCGGTTTTGGAGGATTTTTGAGCCGACCAAAACCGGTGCCTCAAAAAAAATTAACAAGCAGGAGTTTTCATAAACGATCGGTTCAAAAATACCCCAAAACCGGTGAAAACACCGTTACCAAGCAGACCCTTAGGTTCGCTCACCAGCTATTGATATATTTTTCCTTCTTTGATTTAGGTTCTTTGACGACCATTCAATGAACTAATCTACTCGTGATGCTCTTCGAACATACGAAACGCAATTAGCACTAAGGTTTGTTGCGAGTACTATTGGTAGAAACCACCTCTCCCTCAGAAGGAGCATATGCGGAACCAGGTTAAGGGCTGGGTTGGGTTCCAGCCCACCCTCCCCCCCCCCCCCCCCCCCTTTTTTTTTCATATATATTTTTTGTTTTCTTACTTTCACATGAGTCAACCCGCACCTAGCTCATCCCAGTCCACCTCAATTTGAATTTTCGGTTCCGTCCAATGTGTTGATTCCCTCCTCCACATGTGTGGGGAGTCGCTTGGACGTTCTGAGGCGTTAAAGTTCGTTTGGCAACTTGAAACCGTTCGACTGGAAGATAATATATTTTGTTTATAAATGATATAATATATGGAACATTGTTGATTGTATTAGTTTCACGAGTTGTAAGCTTTGTGGTATAGTTCATTGTAATAAGATCCAATGTTTGTAAGTCGAGTTGATCTTTTGGCCTAAGAGCCGCAGTAATTATACTGTAAATTACTAATAAAGAGAATTGTTTTCATATATCATGTGTTTATCAACTTTTATGCCTATTTTTTTGCTACAATGATTTCGTTTCTGAGATGTTTTATGGACCTTGTTTGTTCTTGCATTTTACAAGTACAATTTAGACTTGTACAATATTATGTCTAGTGACGACTTTTAATTCTGCGGAACCGAGATGTGACAACAACAACGACAACATCTCGAGCAAACTGGTGGAGTTCACTCATATGTCACTAGTTGGTTGGAGCGCCATCCATCCGGAAGTCAAATAGGCACCATCTCCACCAAGTCCTGATTGTGGACACCTCCACTTGGGCTCGAGCAAACGCCTTCAATGGCTACATCCATTCTCGACGTCACTCCAATTGTGCTAGTCATCTTCCTCAACGTCGCTCATCCAATAACTGGAGAGGAAGTCAGGGGAACTTGATCCAGATTGACAACCGCCAAAAAATTCCTTACCAGGGAGATCGAAGGGTCCCATCGCTTGGTCACAACCAAGTGTCCGTCGAGCATCTAGGGACCCTCCTGGATAACCTTGATCAAATCCGCCTCCAAGATGAATCATGCAAAGATGAACCCGTTCTTCTTGGAGAACACTTCCACCAGTCTCGTCGTCATTCATGCACATTGTCACATCCCGCTCCCAGATAACTGGATACGAGTCGAACATGTCCAGTCTACGTCATTAACAACGATAATTAGTTGTCTAGACCTCAGTAGTTATCAATAATACGATATCAATCTCTTATCGCAACATCTATCGCATACAATCATCACATCTATCACAAAGTTCCACTATGCTTTAGGAGTACACTTTTATAACGAATATCCGAAAACAAATTCGGTAAAAGATAAAGTAACTCCTAAGCTATTAGTACAGTCATCCAACAGCACGATACAACATCAAATAACACATATATCACTACTAGTAGTACTACAACAATCTAGACCTCCTGGTCAACTATTAGCTCTACCACCTGGGCTTAGGTCGTTCCTAGTCATGTCCTCTGCGGGACCATAGTAACTAGTGTAAAACATCTCATCAGTTTCACTTGCAACATCTATTACATATAATATTCTTCACATCCATCACAGAGTTCCACGTTCTTAATATAATTTAAATTTCTAACGATTTTTTTTTACCGATCATGTTATCCAAAAATAAAAAAAATGTTGAAAAAAGTTACTTGCATAAAGAACATGTACAACACATGTCCACGTGATATATATATATATATATATATATATATATATATATATATATATATATGTTCTTTAATCTTTTAGGAAAGCTTCAAGGACACTGGTCAGTGAACAACAAAAGTTGACCTAGATTCTGTGACCAAACATATCACTAGGCCTACTTTGGTTCGCGGAAATGCATCGCATAGAAAATTGTGGTTCCCATCCTTTTTTTTTAATGTTTTTAGGAAAAAGTCAGAAATATAGTTAGAATAATTTTTTGAGTAGGAATAATTTAGTTCTAAAATTCTATAATAAATATAGAAATTTGGGGGGAAAATGACCTAGGGATGAGGGGAACTATTATACTCCGTATTTTTTTTTTTTTTTTGAAACTATTTTTTCTTTTATGCTCATTGTTTTGGTATCCTAATACATGAAATAAATTAATTTTCTTTTTTCAAGATTATGATTCCGCGAATTAAACGTGACCTAAGAAAAGGATCACGAGGTCGGATTATTGTTAGCCGCAAGGGGTAGGGGCAGATGTACACTGTGGTTGCATTGGACTGTAGCTCAGTGCAGACCCCAAAAAAGTTAATTTTTTTTTTATATGTAAGGAAGAGTAGCCCAGGCTGGCAACCCACTAGCCTAGTAGCAGTCTCCCCTCACCCCCTAATGCAAGTTTCTCCCGAGAGAAACTATCAGTTCCCCTTCACCATGCTGCTGGCAGTCATTCAATTTAACAGGTTAAATCTACTTTAATTTGATGAAGCTAGTGTTGGTTTGTTGCTTTTGCAAATTCCTAACAACCCTCTCACTCCAGTTAGCACCTGCCGTTATGACAACTCTCTAGGTGACTGAAATTAATCTTTTTATTATGGTAGAGGTCTTGGTTAAATAAAATCACGACCCTTGGGTTGGAATTAATTGAACCATTTTTTTAACTAATAAATAATCAATTTCTAATTTAAAAGAATGAAGGATCTGCACAGCATCCTAGCTGCTAACTGTCATGTACCGCTATTCTCTTTCGGGCCTCCCAACGAAAAAATCCATTCATTTGCTTAAACATGCACCAAACGAAATACTTGATTTGAATAATGCTGCAGAAACTTTGGAGGAGAATAGATTATTATAGAACATTTTCTTTTTTCTTATGTTCATCATCTAAGCCTATTACACGCATGGGACAACTAAAAGAATTACAAAATTCTCTTGCATCTGGTGGTCGTTATGAGTTGGGACAAAAAGTTTTCCATATAGTCAAACTTTACACCAAAATATGATGCTGAATATATACTAGCCATATTAGTATTATATAATATGTATTATGCAAAGAAGTTTTACCAAGGTTTACTCATGTTTCTGGAGAATATGCAATGTGGATGTGTTAATTTTTCTTCGGAAATGATATGTCAAATTCATCATTGAATTTACAAAGAAAATTCTGCCGAATTTTTGGCATAATTTTTTAGAACCTCATCGTAACTCTTAGTCTATTAGCTAGCCCACCCTACTTCAAAATCCTGACTCCGCCTCCGGCAGGCGGCATTTGTGAGCAGATACAGAGAAATAATGTGGAGATACGAAAGTGAATAGTTCACCAATTCAGTAATCATTTTCTTAATATTTAACTTCTTTTCTCTTTAAAATTGAAGAACTGGGACCAATCCTCATTAGCTTGACAAGCATCCAGATGTACATACCACTATAAGAATCATCAGAACTGTACATAATCTCAGAAATTGAAGAAGTTGATCACCAACTTCACAATTTGTTTTAGACTTTGTAGATTTCTATCGCACAAATTCCCATCTACTTGATCTACTTGTGGAGTTACTCTATGCTACAATATTCGTGTCCAGATTAGTTGAGCCTGTGGACCAAATGAGCAGTGGCCAGAAATTAAATACGTACCAGCTGAAACCTAGTAGTACTCTTGTGACCTAACTCGTGAAGAAAATCATGAATGTGCACGAGTTTGTGTTCGTTGATGCATGGGCTGCAACCCTTCCCGAGTTCTCCATGCTAACATGATCTTCTCTTGCAAATTATTTACTGCCTCTCACTCAATTCATTAATTCCTACGTGCACCATGAAATTGAGTGCCGGAACTGGCATGGCACTACGAAGTTATTGTCGTCGTCTCCTCTGATCTTCGACTGTGCCACTTGGTGGTGGAAGATGTATGGCTATTTATTGGCGGTGGTTGAGAATGCTTTAAAGCCATGGTGTTATAATAGCACTCAGTCTTAGCTGCAAACAGGACCGGTCCGGAGAGTTGGGTTGTCATATCTTAAGCTAATTTTTCCACTCTTATTAGTGTGGGTTGGTTCTGGGGTCACTTGCTATCCCAATTTCTCATCGGTCATGCTGGATCTGGAGGTTTGTCCTAAGTCGTCCCTAGCTGCATATACATTTTTTAACCTCACTTTTCCTACACATAAACTGTCGAACTCAAGTGACTTTTGTGGTTACCAAGAAAAGGCATAAGACCATAACTAAGTGATGGAAGATCGGGAAATCGAACTACTATGACGTATATTTATAAAAATGGTGAGAGTTGGAGACGGTGAGTCCAAAAATTATTAAAAAAAAAATTAAAGAAAAATGAGAGAGTGAATTGTTTTTTCTCTCCTTTCAGCACCAATGAGACCTCTTTGCTGCAGGAAGAGTATCCGACTTTAGTATCGGAAAGTCGTAAATATGCTATTCTCCATTAAATTTCTGCTTACTTGCGGCTATACCTACTAATTGTTTGACATAAACGGGAGATCCGTTCAAAATTCAAATGAGACAATTAATTAGTCTTTTGATAGATAGTAAAAGTAACCCAAAACCAAATTGACCGAGTCCAATGTCAACGTCCATATTTATGTCGGCACCTCTTCCCTTACCCGTCCTACAGATCAACTCAACAAATTTTAACATTTTTATTCTGAGCTCTCGGTCCCAATTAAAACTAGTCAAAAGAAGCAAATATAGCACATGCACTTATTGTATGGGTAACATAATGACACGTAACACCTCAAAAAAAAGAAGAAAATTCATAATGCCCTGTAGCTAGCTATGTTAAACATGTACGTAGTTGAAAGCTTGTAGTTGTATGAACTCACTGTAAATTTGTATTTTGCAGTTACATGAAACTTTAAAGATTTGTATATGTTCATACCCCGAATGGCAGCAACATGTAGGATGGAAGCAGAAGAAAAACAGTACTCCAGACTAGCCACCAACTATAATCACAAGTACTCACTTAAAAAAGGAACCATTATCAAGAACTAGGTAAACCAAACACAATATATATATATATATATATATATATATATATATATATATATATATATATACACGAATTATAACATCTCCCAGGCAAATCTCCGGTTCGAAATCGATGAGATCATAATGTTTTTCATTCAGTACTCTTTAATCAAACTGTGTTACAAACTTGCAACACAGTATGCAACAACTAATAGAGTCAGTAATGGAACATGTTGGTTCGATAGATCCACCCATATTTGTTATCAATGCTGGCCAACTACGGTTTGATATGGTGTATGGATCCTCGGCCACGTTTAGTTTACGGATTTAAGAAATCAAGAAAAAAAAATTGTTTATTTTTTTGTTTGAAAACTAATTTTCAAGATGATTTCTCTTAGAACAGATTGATTTTTTTGTTTTTCTTTTCCAGCCTATATTACGAAAAGTAATTTAGGACGACAATATTTTTACTCAAATATGTTATTGCCTATTTTACAATGAAAGATAAATCAAATGGTCTTTTTTGAATGCTTTCTGGTTGTTTTACCACGAAAGAAAACCTTATACCATTAGGCCACGTCTCGGGTTCGCATAACCGAAAAGTTGTCGTTGAACATGATATCGTACAACTCTAAATTATATTTGTACAAGATATGAGCGAATACAACTGTAATTTATCTCAAAACAATAACCTTGCATTAAAAATGAGCAGATAAATTAAAATCACAACAAGATATACGAAGAACTATCTTTTTTTATACAATAATTGGAGTGAAATACAAAAGCTCTAAATAGCCTACTGAAACTTGTCACATTGGCTATTATTGTAAAAAAATAATTATCCTTCTTCATGTAAAGAAAAAGAATAATGCTATTCGTACCTCTAAATCATCCCTCCTTATGTGGTAGTTGACGTGATTGTTAATGTGATAGATAACATAAAAATTAAAATTAAAACTAAAATAACATTGAAATTAACATTAACACAAACCATAATACTAATACTATCATTAAAAGTTTGGATAATTATTTTTTTGTTAAATTAAAATTGGTCATGTTAGATATTACATAATGCTATTTAACATGCCATGTCAGTTGTCGTATATGGAAAATGGTTTGGATGGACAAGTTGGAGGTGAGAATAGTATTCCTCAGGGTCTGCTAGGATTGAAGGGGAAAAAATAAGCAGAGTTAAGTGATGGGGAGTTAAGTGACTGAGAGTAGAGTCAGTACATATAAGTACCTTGCTTGGATCGGATGAAAAAGTTAAGTGGAGTGTGTTTAATAGCTCTTGCTTGGATTGATAGTTTTGAGTTAGAGGAGTATTAATAAAAATATGATAATTACTAAAATACCCTTATTATATATATAATAAAATTAAATTTGATTGAAATTTTGATTAGAATTTGTCAAAATATCTTCATAAATGAGGAAACTACGGAACAATATATTTAAAGCAAGAAAAAATGAAAAAAAAAAGTCATAAAATTTTATAGGACACATAAGGAATATTTATGTCTTTTTAAACGAATCCCCTCAATCTCTCTCGTCAACCCTCCGATTTTGGAGATTAAAAAAAATAGATAAAATAGGTTTAAACAAACTAACTCGTACTTAGCCCTTTATAACCCTCCATCCTAAACCCTTGCCCTCAAAGCAAACATAATTTTCTTTTTACTCACTTAACTTTTTAATACTTAACTCTCTTAACCCTTAGGGCTCGTTTGGATCAAGTTTTTGGATTCCTAGGAATAGATTTTCAATTCCTTTCCCATGGGAAAGGAATTCAACATTCCCATACCCATGTTTGGTTAGGTTGGGAATAGGTAGTTCAAAATTTTAAAAAATTTTATTTTCATATTTGGTTCACACATGGATAGGAATCTTAATTTATTTAGTTTTACTTTAATACACTTTCACTAATTTCATGATGATTAACATGTTTGGGATGAGAGTTAAAAATTTGAAAATAAAGCGAGAGTATAACCGTCCAAACAAAATAGTCAAACATCATTCCTAGGAAAGCAAATCATGGTGCACTAGGGGCCGGTTTAGCCCGAGCCCGACCCAGGCCCGGACCGGCCCGTTGGCCTTGAAGTCCGGCCCGGACCGCCAGTGGCCCAAACCGGCCCGGACCCCCACCCCCGAACGGGTCGGGTCGGGCCTCCCCCCCCAGCCCGAGCCCGGCCCGGCCTGCGCCATTTTTTTTTTTAAAGAATATTGTTGGCTCGGCCCGAAGCCCGGCCCGGTTGGACCGGCCCGAAGCCCGGCCTGCTGGGACCGGTCCAGCCGACCATTGGGTTTTTTTTTCTTTTTTTTGACCGTTGGAGGGGGGGTTCTTTTACAAAATTTTCCCTCCCATATAGCCGTTATTAAAACGTTGGAAGGGGCATTTTGGTCTTTTTTGGCGTAAAATTACCAAAATAATCCCGAAAAATTCCTATAAATAAGCCAAAAATTCCATTTTTCAAACACAACTCATTCCTCACAAATTTTCTACATTTCTCTACGGTGTTCTACGGCTTTCCCTCCCCGGTGCTCTGGTGTTCTACGGCTTTCCCTCCCCGGTGCTCTGGTGCTCTACGGCTTTCCGATCTCCCTCCCAACTCCATTCCGGCTCTACGGCTTCCCGATCTTCCTCTCAATCCCTTACTTTCTTCTAACATAGTTTTATTTTATTTTATTTTATATATGGCTGGTGAAGGTTCAAACCCACCTGATCTTGCTGGACAGACTTACCAATATTTTAGTACTTTTTTTGACGGTACTGAAATTCTACCTGAGCAAGTAGCCACCAATCCGATTCCGGAGGGGTTCCAACCATCTCCTCCGGAAGTCGCTAGTTCCACCCAACGTCCTGAAAAGAAAAAAAAGGTCTAAGTATTGGGAATATTTTACTTTGATTTATGAAACTAATCCTGATGGTTCGCTTGTTGTAGATGCCAAGGGTGAACCAATACCGTACAAGGCGCAATGCAAGAAATGTTGCAACCAGTACGCATGGAAGAAGGGCGGTGGCACCGGGACCATATCCAGACACTACGACACTTGCTACGGGAAGGACACACTTCAAGCGTCCCAAACCCAAATAAGCTTCGGCGCCACCGGTTCTTCAATGGGTAACTTTACTTACTCAGCTGCTCGGCATAAAACTGAATTAACTAAACATATTATTCGTGACGAACTTCCTTTCACGACGGGTGAAAGCGAATCTTTACGAGATTATGCATCAATTTCTCTAAATCCCTCCTTTACTAGAGTGAGTAGACAACAAGCTCGAAATGAGGCTATTCGTCTCTTTAACGAGCGGAAAGCCGCTTTGAAAGCAAATTTTCAAAATGTTAGTAAGTTGGCTATTACTTCTGATATTTGGACTACTAAGGAGTTATGCTTATATTTGTATTAATGTACACTATATAGATGCACAATGGATGTTGCAAAAACGCATCATCTGTCTTAAACTTATAGAATGTCCACACACGGGCGCTATAATTTCAAGTGAGATTTCAAAACACGTGCGTGAATATGATTTTCATCCTAAATTTTTTTCTATCTCTTTGGACAATGCATCAAACAATACTGCTGCTATGTCTTCTTTGTCAGTGATTTTTCAGCCTATTTTAGAAGGTAGACTTATGCATGTTAGGTGTGCTTGCCATATAATTAACTTAGTTGTTAAAGAATGTTTAAAATTTTTTGATCCCCATTTAGACACTCTGCGACAATGCTTGCTCCATCTAAACTCGTCTCCAAGTAGACAACAAAGTTTTGCATGCACGTGCGCACATTTTGGTATTACTTTTAGAAGATTTGTGAAGGATATACCAAATAGGTGGAACTCCACCTACTTGATGTTGAAATCTGCAATTCTTTTTAAGAGTGCTATTACCTATTTTTGTAGTTCAGATGTCAGCTTTGACTATCATGTTACTACTGATGATTGGGTAGCAGCTGAAAGTGTTTGCGAATTTTTAGAAGTTTTTTACAATGCTACATGTACTCTTTCTGGTGTTTATTATCCCACATCATGCTTAGCTTTACGTGAACTTTGTAACATGTCTTATTTATTTTCTAAATATAGAGATCATCCAAATTTTGAATATGCGGTGAGAAATATGGAAGCCAAATTCAAGAAATATTGGGGTGAAGTACCTCTTTTATATTGTTTGGCTTCCATATTTGATCCTACAATCAAATTGGATGGCGTAGAGATTTTATTAGATGAATATGAAGAATATCTGGGTATAGACGTTACTGACATGAATGTAGAAGTTAAAGTTGCGTTGGACATGTTAGTTATACTGTACGAAGAAGGAGCAACGTCGACACGACCAACTCAGGGGGGGCTAGTAGTAGCTCTGGTTTGGCGTCTAAGCTATCAGCAGCCGATCGCATACTACAAAGGAAGAAACAAAAGCAATCTTCCCAATCTACTCAAGAGTTGTCTCTTTACCTTAATTCTTATCAAGACGAAGATGAGACTCCAGATCACTTCGCCGTTTTAGAATGGTGGAAGAGACACGACAAGAGATTTCCTGTTCTTTCTAACATAGCACGTGATCTACTGTAGTGCCCCGTCCCTACATCGTGCCCCGTCTCCGTCCACGGGGTGCGCGAGAAAGGAACACTGTCGCTATCGATTCGATCGGGACCGATAGGTCGGAATCGGCCGAGTCGATCGAACGGGAACGGTTGAATTAAGATCCATTCCACGTTATGGAATGGCTTCTTCGGAACCAAGTTCCATATTCAGCGGGTTGCGCCTCGAGGATTGGCTCTGCGGCTGAGTCGGAAGAGACCTCCCGTTGCTCTGGTTTTCATGCCGCACTTGATTTGGCTTTGGCTTTCGTTTTCGTGAATGCGCTTTTCGTGAATATTTTCGATGGATTTTCGTGATGCGTTTTCGAGCTTCGCATTCATATCGAATATCCTTGAATTATACAGTGTTCTAATCAGTGGTTTATGCGATTGCAGGTGATCGCGTAGGCGATATCAGCGCAGCCAACCGGTCGCTCGCTTGAAGCAAGGCTAAGGCGAGTGGCTGACCTCCTTCACCTCGTCCCTCTACTTCAAAGCTTAATATGTGAAGTAAAATAAATGCTTGTTATAATAGTGTAGAATCAAAGAAATCGTTGCACGATTCCTTATAAAACACTTGTCATCGAACTGCCGGCTTCGGACAAAGCAAAATGCTTCCTTATACAATCATACTTGGTCTATGCAAAATAATGAATGAATCGATTAACGTTTATCGCAACGATACGGCTAAATGACCAATTCAACTAAGTTCAAGGAAAATGGTCATTGGACAACTTGTCGACAAGGTGTAGTTTCCTCGAACGGTTACCTAGGCCAAGGGACCGATTCGGTCCGGAAGGAACGAGTGTATAGCAAGCGCCAGCCCTTCATCGGCGCGGGTTATACGGGAACTTTCGCACAGGGCTTGCTACCCGACGCGAAAGGGTCGCCGTCTAACTCAGCTATAGTCCGAGATGGCTTGAAATTGCCAGTGGCCTTCACAACCCTTCTTCACTGCTTAACAAGTTCACGGGACACAGGATGAATGTGATAGTTGCTTAATGTTACACAATTTCATATACTTGCCTCAAAACATGTTAACATTCAAATTGAACAGGATGGTTAGAAAAATCATTGAAATAGCTAGCTAACATGTTTACGAAAACTTCTTGAATCAAATGCAGAGCTTGGATTTAATTAGCCATTCGCCAGTACATGTGTTTCGTGCTGATCCTCGCTCTTTGCAGGTTCTGCGAACCAGGAAGGACGCGCCAGCTAGCTCGGCGGCGTTCGTGACTTTTGAAGCTTCGGCCGTACGTCGAAGACTTACTCTGCAACTCCACTTTTGAAGGCTCTCGTCAGTCCAAGGCAAATGACTCAGCCTCCCTCCCATCCAGGTCAATGGAGTACTTGTGTATATTGAGGGATGTGTGCAATGTATGGAACGGCTATCTCATCGGCACTCTTTTGTAATCGAGTCATGTTGTAGCCCGTGCGGCAATGAGTCTTGTATCAGAGTCTGTAAAAAGATGTTCATTATCAATAAAGATCAAGTTTCCTTTACTTATCGTGTGTATCAATTTGTCTGCGTACTCTCTTAGATCTCGTGTCTCGAATTACCTTATAACTTGGCCTTGTGCGATCGCAAATTAGGTTCGCACGGCATCACGCCCGGGGGACGACTATCGATTCGACGGAATCGGGACGTGACATAATGGTATCAGAGCACGACTTTACGTCCTTGGCCTCTAGTGTCGAATTCTAGTCTCCGACCGTTGACCTCGTGTCGATGAGAAGAGTTGTTCCATACGCTGAACCCAGGACATTTTCTGAAACTAACGAGAGTTGCCTTTCCTTTTCCCTGCAGTTACGGGAGCTCAGGCGGAAGACGAGACGAGCGCTTCCAGCGGCTCGAGTGCTTCTAGACCCGAGCATTCCGTCAACCCAACGGGAATGACGCCTGTCGCAGCCGGACCTTCCGACGACCCGATGCAACGTATGCTGCAGATGCTTAAAATGCAGCAACGTCAAAACGAGCTCCATCGTCAGCAAGCGGAGGCTCGTCAGGCTCAATTTGAGAATCGGTTCGAGGCTCAATTCAAGCTGCAACAGCAGTAGCTGAATACTCTCCAGCAGATCGTACAATCTGTCGTCGGCAACAATAACTCAACGATGGCACCTGCCGTGACCCAGCCTGCGGTTCGATCTAACGAAGCTGAACCAGAGGCGCCCGTGCTCTCGACTGCAGCACCGAGAAGTTCTAACTTCGACGTGTCAAAATTCACGAAAAGCTGTCGCACTTCCTTCAACGGCACAGAAGATCCCGCGGTGGAGATCGACTGGCTGGAGGAGCTGGAAGATAAGTTCGAGCTCCTGGGTAGGTATGATGATAGGGGGTGGTGGAAGTATCGGGGCCTGCTGGGACTGGGATGTGGGAGGTGGTGGAGGCATCTGGGTCTGTGGATCTGTGGAGTGGGGGAGTGTGGTAGGTGGGGGTGTATCAGTCAACTGGTCAGCTGAATGGATAGGGAGTACACCATTCTCAGGTGTAACATACTGGGACGAACGAGTAAGCACCATCTAATAAAAAGTAAAAAGGACTTATAAGGACTTGTTTAAAGTAAGTAATCATAGGCAAAAAAATCTAATTATAATAGCAAGCATGTGATGTATTTTCTATGTTGCAATCCTAGCATTCCTCTAAGTGTTCTAAGCGTCATTCCTAATGGTGTCTAATTACCTTAAGTTCCTAATTGCAGGCATGCTTGGTACAATAACGTAACCAAACAATTTAGTCAGGACCTGTATGGGCCACCACTAAAAACATGTCACGACCCGCTACCCAAATTGTTGGGCCAGGCCGAGTCATGCCCAGCCTACGTTGAGATAAAACGTAGTAAGCTGTTCTAAAGACAACAGGATAAGACTAAATGTGCTAACAGTTCTATAAGTGAAATAAAGTCATAAATGCTTCAAACACAAAAGTCGTCTCATATAGAAATAAGTCCAAAGTACAAGTGATCTGAAATGTAAAACTGGATACATGTCCAGTTACAAAATATGTAGCCTAATACATGACTACACTAAATATCCCAAACAGCTAAGCAAACTAGACGAGTCTCCCCGCAGGAACATCCTCGTATGGCAAAGCCGGGTCCTCGGCAGTATCTCCATAATATGTGCCGCAGAGTAACTCCTCATCAGTAAGGACACCTACAACGTTATCCTGTCAGGACGGAAGCAAGTACTGAATCTAACAAACTAGCATATGAAACATGAAAATGAACATGAGAGAAATAACTGGAAAGCATGGCATCACATAGTCTATCATGGCAAGGACACATATGTCATAGAGACATATGTATATGTAATGTTTAAAACTATAGCAGGTACGTGATCGGTCAATAGGTGTAAAATGTACTGTGGTACAAGTATATAAAATGTACTTCCGTACAAGTAAAACAAGCGACAGATGTACATACGTACAAATACAGCTGGTGCGCCTACGACAAGGTATACATATGAAATGTCAACCTTGCTCGGTACGTACGTACGAGTAAGGGGGCATGATCACGTACGCTACTAACAGTTTCCCCATAACCCATATTCTAATCATGTGAGAGATACATAAAAACTGTTCTAAGCATGGTAGTAACTAGAAAGTACAACATGTGATATTTTAACTTGCTACCCCAAGGATCAGCATTTAACATGGTTGGATTAGCAGTTCATTTATGTAACAGTATGTAAAGTTTGTAGAAAGTACTTGCCTCTAGCAAAGCAAAGCAAAACAAGCTGCGATAAAAGTGCTATGGATGTCCGGTAACTCGTCACTGTAGCAATAAATACAATAACTTAGTTTTTACACTAAGCTAAAACGCTAAGACACTAATTGGTGAAACACGACTTGTGACTGGGCACCTAGCCAAAATGATGATTTTAGCATAGGAGACCAATGTGGGGTGACACACTACTTTAACTATCTTTCTAGGGTCTTTACACTAGTGAGGGGTGAGGTTCAACACGGCTAAAACTCAAAATAACACAAAAAGCTACAAGTCGTAATTAATCAACAAATAAATCAAATGATCATTGTGTTCTAACAATTTTTGAGATAGACAAAAAGCTTAGTTTTACAAGTAAAGTACCAAAGTGATCCTTGTTAATCATAGAAATTTATTATAATTTTTCTGGAATTTATTAACCAGTACAAGTATTTTATAAAAATCAGTTTTCCTAAGTATACAGAAAATGAGTTTTGGTTTCATATGCCAAACTAGTGGCAAAACTGTAAATTAAATACTATAAAAATTATACTAAATTAGCTAAATTAATATAGTATCTAAATACTATTTTTCCAGAATTTTAGCAGTATTTAAGTATTTTTAGAAAATCAAAAACAGTATTGCACACAATTAAAATTAATTAATTAATTATCTGCGTATTTTGTCCATGTATATAATTTGAACCAAAGTTCAAATACATGACCCAAGGCCATGAATCAAGTCCAATATGACTTATACATGTCTTGAATGTGTGAAAACACATTTGGGCCCAAAAACTCATACTAGGCTTGGACACCAAATGGTTGCAGTAATTTAAATACACTAAAATACAATTTGGTAAAAAGTGCAAAATAAATATTAATATTTTAATAAGACAAAATTATGCATAGTGAAAATATACATACATATGTTTAAAAGTACATATATATATGTAAGGAAAATACTTAATTTATAAAGTATATATATATATATATATATATATATATATATATATATATATATATATATATATATATATATATATATATATATATATATATATATATATATATATATATATATATAAGGAAACATTTAATTATAGAGTGTATATATAATAATGTATATATACACATGAAAATATATATATACATACATATATATTATAATAAAGTACTAAATATAACATATATATACATATATAAAAATACAGTACATATATACAGTATAATAATACATATATATATATACAAATATATGTATATACATATATATATATAAATATATATATAAAACAAAAAAAGAAAAAGAAAAAGGAAAAGAAAAAGAAAAAGGAAAAGCAACACAGGGGCTCGAACTTGAGCCAAAGAACGCGCGGGGGAGGGGGGGTTTAATACTGTCACGACCCGCACCCACTGTGTGGGCACGAGAACGTAACTACGCCCAGCCTACGCCGCAGTGTCGGCGGTAGAACGCTGTCCTAGGTCAATCATCTAACAATATAAAGGTACCTGTACAGTATATATACACTCCGAATGGAAGTGACATAGCAATATACAGTCTCAATCACATCTAGAGCAGAATGAAAGATAGGAAGATAGATAGATAAATACTAGAATGAAGGAAAAATCACATAAACACAACCAGAGAGTCTAAGTGTCTACTGACATAACAAATCAGAACATCCAGCTCAATACAAGACTCTAGTACTGAAATGAAAGAATATATACAATCTAGATCTCAAATGACAAAAAAAGTAAACCTAGACTAGGGAGCCTCAGTCTCTAAGCTAGTGGATCAGGCTGGAAATCTGGGTCACACATGGCATCTACAGCTGCCCCATAGTAGGTGTCTATGCAGGCCTCCTCCTCATCCTCTGTAATATTTTCAACAGGTCCAGTCAGGACGGGAGCGAGTACAAAACATCTCACGCAGTTCATAACGAGTTAGGAAATATAAAGCATGCAATAGAGTAAAGTACATGAAACGCTGAAAGAAGAAGATATATGAAAAATAGTAGAGATTTGATAACAGAAAATATCTAAATATGATATGTAAGACTGTAAGGAACATGTGATTTTAGAGCACAATATGGTTATATAAACGGGTTAGGTTATACAATAAAATGGGACTCCTTTGTACGTGGGTGTACAATGGACATATACAATTTCTTATACAATACGATTGATCACATAACCATTTCTACTCCCCCTCCCCAATCAATACACAAGGATCCAATTCAGTTACGTTACCTTATACAATGGCTTGTACAATGGCTTATACAATAGCTTGTACAATAGCTCAATGTGATACTGAGAGTACAATATGCACAATGAGTGTACAATGATAAGGGTATTCAATAAATACAATATGTAAGTGAAACGCACATCACAATATGTACTTAGTAAATACAAGGAGATAACATCTCAGAAGAAGATCCATATAGTACCAATCCGTGATAAAGATCGTGTCAGCATCAGGTACAGTAATCTAGAGCAAGAATGTAAATCCATACAAGTATGAAACGGTCAGAGAATGTACTCGCCTCGTATCTGAATGTCTGAAATAAATGTACTGTCCGAGATGAGGTACCTGACTCCTAGTTAGAGCAACACAAGTCAAGATGTATACAGGAGATGATAAATGTAATCTACAATGCATCTGCATGCTGTCTAGGTCGAACTAGGCCAAAGTCAACTCTTGGTCAACTCTGGTCAACTACACTAGTCAAACTAGGTCAACTAGGTCAAGCCATAGCCCAAACAAGTCTAATAAGTCTCACTAGGCCTAACCGAGCCTAGTCTAGCAATCACACACCAATCACAAGGCTATACCAGCCAAACACAAGCACATATCAAGGCACATCCTATTCATGCATATTCAACATTATATGTATATATACATCTGGAGATAGAGAGATAAAGAGCCAGCAATGTGTAGAGGCTATGTGGTTAGTGTGTGTGTACATGAAGGTGTATAGCAAGAATGGTTCAACACTAGCTAACTATTCATGGCATCTACTGTATATTCCTACACCTATATACATTCACATATAATGCATACATATATGCATAGATATATAGAGAGAGGGCTAAGGGGGAGATGTGGGTGAGTATAACATGTGTGTGAGAGAGTACATGAAACCAGTGAGTGTGAGAACTGTCCTGATGACAGGAACTGAACAATGAAACATAAAACAATTCCAGATTTTGAAGGGAAACACAAATACTATAATACCTATTACCTATTAGCAATTAATCACATAGGAAAAAAATAGGATACATATAGAGGGGCTGTGTGTTAGCTTACTGGCTGTACAGGAAAAAGAAAAAGGGCAAAAATCAATGAGTGTGTATTAGAGTGTGAGGGTGATGTGAGAACATGAAAGTTGTGTGTGATACAGTGTAGTGAAGGGGCTGTGTGTGATGATGCAAATCTCAGATTTTGCTACATATCAAATATTCTCAGATTTGTGTATCCAAAGCTAATGCAAGGTTCAGTCCACCTAACTGCACAGGAATAGGAACCCAAACTAGGTCCTAAAACTGAGTTCAATTCAGTTTCAAACACTACTAGAAATCTCAGGGTTTTCCAACCCAAACTACAACCAAACAAGTCCCAATTTGACATATCAGTAGGATTCCTATAGGAGTACAAGTTAGGATTTAAAGTCGTGTAATTATCAGTGAAAAAAATGGTTTAAAAAATGGTGTCGAGTTCATACAAAACCTGAAATTTGCAAACTGATTTCCAGATTCCAGTTTTCTTCCTCAAGCCCAATTTGATTTAATAGTTCACCAAATCCACACAAATTTGATACACACATAGGTCACATATAGGGGAACATGTTTAGGATCTAAAACCCAGTATTAATCATCATTTCAAAGGCTAAGTCATCAGACAAATTCAAAATCGAAATTGGAAAATGTTGACAGAACAAATAGGTATCAGTTAAATGGGTATTGAAGAAATCATGTACAAAAGTTAACTAAAATGAACTAATATTGGTTGGTAAATGAAAAACCCCATGTGCACAAGCCCCACAAATCACTTCGTGTCACCCAAGGCCGGACACGGCGTGTCCAATGCAAAGAAACTCCAAAACAGACACACAGTGCACTGTTCAGTGCACTGTCTCGTACACACGTGCACTTGTGTCGTGTGCACGACACAGGGCACTACTGTGTCTCGTGGTCAACCACATAGGTAGCCCACCTATAGGGCTACCTCATAGGCCAACTGGCCAGTGTAATGCCCCGCTCCGCATCGGTGCATTACGATGAGTCGTTGACTCGAAGAGTTGCGTTGACCCGATAAGGTATCGATGCGAATCGATGCAAGTGTTGCGTTGGCCAAAGGCTATGCTTCTACGCTGGACGATAAGAGGTCGGCATTTTGCCTTATGCAATGAAGTATCCGCGAAACCAGATCGAGGCCCTGCAACGGATTGTGGCATGGGCGCGATAGGCCAAATCAACCGAGTAGAGCAAAGGAATGGCTAAGTCCGGGAGTTAGCTATGCGATCGAGTTATGGAAGCGAGACGCTTCAATCGGCGAGGCGGCAAGGCGTATCGGCTTAAGGTGGGCGGGTTCTTGACTCTCTCTTCCTATTCCTTTACGTCTAATAAAATATGTTATGGTATGCGTAAGATGTTATCGAGTTAGCGAGCGTGGCTCGGCGACGAAAGGTCTAAGTATGCGTTGAACACTAAGGTAGAACATTGAACAATCGAACAATTGAAGCGACGTGCATCGAGTGCACGAGTCGTAGTAGGGCAATGATGGTAGAACATTGAAAGATGATAATGAGATGTGCACCATGTGCACGGCTTCGAGAACATTGAACTCTAGGCGTAGAACATTGATTATGGTGCTGAGCGTGCCTTTGTGCACTTAAGCTACGAAAAGACTAAGTAAATTCGGAGGTAGGCTATGCGAATAACATTATGAGCGGGACGCGTGTATAATAGTATGAGACGACAAAGTCGTTGGGCGTCGTGCATCAATATGGATGTGTTGGGGCATAACGCCGACGGAGCTCCCCATATGAATGGTGGATTATGATTACGGCACGGGAAACCGTTTATGTGCGACACTATGTTTATGGAATTCGAGAACGGTTGGTATGCTATGGATTGTATGCTATGGAACGTATTGCATGGTCAATGGACTCGGATTGCCCGTGCACGGGTGCGGCTTCCCTCGAACGGTTACGCCGGGGCGCCGGGACCGTTCGGCCTAGGAGGGAATTATGTGTGGTATTTATGGTGCACAACATTCGGACGGATTGCGACCGTCCAGTGCTGTGATAAGCTATGATATCCGTAAGTTTGGGATCCTTCGGATACTGGGCTAGCAACCCGTATCGAAGCGATTGTAGGCTTACACATATGAGATGCCAAGTCCATTACGGTGTGAAATACCGTGACCTTCATATAGATAGGGCCGGTGGGCTGAGTATGAGAGCTGGGTACAGGCGCAGGGCCTGTCACCCATTATGCATATGCTTACGTTTATGATTGGTCTAAGTTTATGAATGGTCGCTTACGTAAATGAGATGATTTTATGTTAGGTTCTAACCACTGCAGGCTAAGGTAACGGGACGGAGATGAGCACGAACACTATGTTTATGTTTTCATGTTATGGCTAACTGTGTCTGCTGCAGGAACACGGTACGGGACACATTTAAGATAAGTTGCTATGCATGAGTATTGCTATGAAATTGATCCTAAGGCTAAATAGAAAGACCATAAAGTAAGATACATGCTCACTAAATGATTAAGTGTTTGGTTTGGGTGTGAGCGGGTCTTGATCAGTGCGAAGCGAGGACGAAAGCACTAAACCCCCACTAGTTTATGTGCAGGTTCAGGTTATGAGATGCCCTCGGGGCGGAGCTTGGCTTGGACGTGCCGAGGCATGGAGTCCTTGGCGTTCAAGAGGAGCTTCCGCACATGCGTTCGGACTTGCGACATGGAGATGTTCGGCCGAAGACTACTTGGTGGCTATAAAGAGGCATAATGTATGGAACAATGAAATCCTTTGTGAGCTAGAGAGATCATGAGCGTTGTAGCCAATTGGCATTTTATGTTGGGCTATTCAGAGCCTTTGTAACCTTCAGTTCAATATTAATAAAAGAGATTCTTATGTTTTACTTGTTTTCTTCCGCTGCTTATGTTATCGATTTGAGATAGTTCTATGTGAACCTGTTATCTAGCCTTGCACGAGCGCAACTCCAGGCTCGTGCGGCATCACGCCCCAGCGATGGCGATGATTCGGGTTAAATCTAGCGAGGACGAGCGATTTCCCGGATCGGGGCGTGACAAGTTGGTATCAGAGCGGTTCCATCCTTTGGACCATGCGTGAATCTCTTTGACCCTCAGTTGCTTCGTTATCGAATTCAGTTGACTCTAAGTTGTTTCCGCAACCGCATGGCTCATGGATCTGCTCGACGCTACATTGGATGTTCCATACAATAAGTCTATATTAAGTGCGTACGTCTGCCACAAGTATGTCGTGACTATCACGTTATCTCCGGGTGCCGTCGGAGAGTATTGGTTGCACGAAGTGCAACGGGTTATGGAATGATGGCCGCACGAAGTGCAACGAATATTGTGATGTTGGTTGCATGAAGTGCAATGATATAAAGTGTTGTCGGTCGCACGAAGTGCGAGGAGCTATGTGTTATCGGTCGCACGAAGTGCGAGGCGTTATGTGTTGGCGGTCGCACGAAGTGCGAGAGATATGTTTTGTTGCTTGCACGAAGTGCAACGGGTCGATATGTGAGACGATACGTGTTATGTGACTACGGAAATGGTTATGTGTTGTCGGTTGCACGAAGTGCGGCAAGTCGTGAATCGTTTGTTGCATCGGTGCAACGAGTCGATACGGTATGATGTGCGTAGTATGGCTATACGGATGGATAGCGAAATGTTGTTCGAGATTGAGTAAAGACCTTAAGTATCGAGACTAAGTTGTTGCACGAGCTACAACGTGCAGGATTCGAAGATCGTGGATGCGATAGTAACGAATCGAGTTGGTCGCTAAGTCGAGTTGAGTAGGCGAACGTTATGTTGGCCGTATGTCGCGTTGAGCTTTGAATAAGCGAATATTACGGGTGGGATCAAGATGATCGCCATGGTACGGTTAGATTGAATGAGTTCCAAACTTAAGCTAACGTTAGAGCTGGGATCGGAAGGATCACCATACGGGACGGTTAAGTTGAGATAGAAGTCGGACCTATGCGAAGTGTGATGTCGAGTAATGACTTGATTTCGAGTGGTATATGCTATACCAATTATGCGAGCAAGCGTGGTGAAGTATTGTGTCGATAACGATAGGCTCGATCCTGAGTGGTATATGGAATACCACTTAGCGATAGCTATGCTAAGCCGGTTGGTGACTTGTGATAGGTTACGTCGAGAAAATTATGTTGTTACGATATATTTGTCCGCAACGGATGGAATGGTACCGAGACTCGAGTGGAAATGATGCGATAGGAGTCGATATAAGTATGCTTTGGTGAATTAGTTAAATGAGTATGTGTGAAGTCGTACTTATGGATGATATGTCGGACGAGAATTCGTTAAGTATAAGTCGAACGATAGGCCGAGCATAGCGAACGAATGTTACGTTGAGGAAATAGTCGACCCGGTCGAACTTATGTTGAGTTAGTACGGAGACTTCTTCGGAACGTGTTGAGTAAGTACGGAGAAATTGTGCGAACGAATTTGGGTTAACGCGATGAATCGGTAGCACGATTGGAAGTACGAGTTAGGGATATGAGAATGGATATATGAAATTGAAAATTTTGTCGCGATGATGTTAAGTAGTTACAACCGAATGGATCTTGATAAGTGCGAGACTTGATTCGTATTCGAGTTCGGATAATGGCAATGATTGCAACGGGTTTGAGCTTATGAGAAAGGAAGATGTTCAAGTTATGCATATCGACGATGGTATTGAGGCGTATCAAAGACGATATGTAATAACTCGGGGATACTCTGATCGAATGAACGAAAATTATGTTGAGCATTGTTGTTGGATGAATAAGATGCAAGTTAAGTTGATGGCAGTTTGGATGATAACGGTAGGAACGCTTCGGAGAATTTGAGAGTCGAGGGATATTGCTTGGATGAAAATGGAAGTGTAAAGATTGCTTCGCACATCACCACTATGTTAACATTCTTGTCTTGAGCGAGCGCAACACCAGCCTCGCACATGCGTCACGTCAAAATTAGAACGATCATTCCGCGTGAGCACTGGTATGGTGATTCATCCAGTGGAGATGATCGAACTTGCAAGGTGTGGCAATTTGGATATGGATTTGTGGTTTGATGCGAAGGTGGAATTGAGGATTGTGCGATATTGTCAACGGCAGTGCCTAAGTGACTCGAGTAGTTAACGGCGCATCAGTCGCACGGGAGTAGAGAAATTATGGATTGGCATGTCGGATTGGGTAAAGTCCCATAGGAAGCGTCGAAAATTGATTTGGCTCCGCGGTAGGATATAGCATGGTTCGTTGTAACTGTCCCTCGTTGATGATCTTCAATTATCGAGCGTAATTTCGGGGCAGATGACCCTAGAAGACTTGACCGCCAAATCAAGTGAATGTGGGAAACCATAGGATGACCCTAAAGAAGTCGCATAAGAAGGATAAGGAATGAGGTAGTGCATGTTGAGGATAAGTCTAAGCGAGTGAGTATCGTGTCTCGAAAGTTAGCGAGTACTCGAATCGATATGGTCAAGGAAAGTTATGTTGGATCGAATAGACGTTGAGGAACGTACTTAGCGTAGTGACGCGGTAAGGCGATTGCAAGGATTTTGCAATGCGCGAGAGCAACGAATAGTAGAACGACCCTAAGAGTGTGTCGCAGATCGGTTGAGTAACGGTTAGGCCATGTGTATTGAGCGCGATCTATGTTACGAAACGAACTAGTCTTGAAACGGGGACTAAGTAAAGGATTCGTACTCGGTCGAGTATCGGAGATAGGCGTATCGTAAGAGACCTTGGGTCGGAAAGATTGTTGCCTTTGAGCATCGTAGACTCAAGTTAACCTCTTGTGTCGGGAGAGCGCGAGCATGATGTCTGGATAAGTTACCTAGCGGGGGTAGCCCCAGATGCAACGTATGGATAGAGCGAGAGAATGTGGATCACGTATGGATAGTTGTGTGCGAAACTTAGTACGGATTGTAGGCAAAGGAATTTGAGACATGTGGACGTAGTCCATGTCGATAGGCCAAGTGTTATGAATGATTGGATAAAAGACTTAAGTTATGCGAGAGATAGGAAACAGTTGGGCGAATAGGCGTTGTAGAGAATTGTTGTGATCGGATGCACAATGACTCGATGCAATGCGAGTGTTAGGTGGCCGGCAAGAAACTTATGAGATCGAAGTTATGGTTGAATTAAGTTATGTACAAGATGTTGGAGGATGATCGCATGTTATGGGAAGATGCATACGAAGAGTATTTTGGGAATAGGCGCTAAGATATGACTAAGTCGAGTACGGACCGATGGGTGCTTGAGGATTAAGTTGAACTTGTTAGTTGTCCCGATATCCTACAACTGAGCTTGGCTGAAATGCATATATTGGTGGGACGCCTAAAATATGTGTATGATCCAGACTGAGTTGTATGATTCAACGATGGTAGCACGAGATCGTGAAGCGATCTATGCGAGGCACTTGGATTAAGTGTTGGTTTCGGTTCGAGGACGAACCTGATTTTGAGTGGTATATTATGTAATGCCCCGCTCCGCATCGGTGCATTACGATGAGTCGTTGACTCGAAGAGTTGCGTTGACCCGATAAGGTATCGATGCGAATCGATGCAAGTGTTGCGTTGGCCAAAGGCTATGCTTCTACGCTGGACGATAAGAGGTCGGCATTTTGCCTTATGCAATGAAGTATCCGCGAAACCAGATCGAGGCCCTGCAACGGATTGTGGCATGGGTGCGATAGGCCAAATCAACCGAGTAGAGCAAAGGAATGGCTAAGTCCGGGAGTTAGCTATGCGATCGAGTTATGGAAGCGAGACGCTTCAATCGGCGAGGCGGCAAGGCGTATCGGCTTAAGGTGGGCGGGTTCTTGACTCTCTCTCCCTATTCCTTCACGTCTAATAAAATATGTTATGGTATGCGTAAGATGTTATCGAGTTAGCGAGCGTGGCTCGGCGACGAAAGGTCTAAGTATGCGTTGAACACTAAGGTAGAACATTGAACAATCGAACAATTGAAGCGACGTGCATCGAGTGCACGAGTCGTAGTAGGGCAATGATGGTAGAACATTGAAAGATGATAATGAGATGTGCACCATGTGCACGGCTCCGAGAACATTGAACTCTAGGCGTAGAACATTGATTATGGTGCTGAGCGTGCCTTTGTGCACTTAAGCTACGAAAAGACTAAGTAAATTCGGAGGTAGGCTATGCGAATAACATTATGAGCGGGACGCGTGTATAATAGTATGAGACGACAAAGCCGTTGGGCGTCGTGCATCAATATAGATGTGTTGGGGCATAACGCCGACGGAGCTCCCCATATGAATGGTGGATTATGATTACGGCACGGGAAACCGTTTATGTGCGACACTATGTTTATGGAATTCGAGAACGGTTGGTATGCTATGGATTGTATGCTATGGAACGTATTGCATGGTCAATGGACTCGGATTGCCCGTGCACGGGTGCGGCTTCCCTCGAACGGTTACGCCGGGGCGCCGGGACCGTTCGGCCTAGGAGGGAATTATGTGTGGTATTTATGGTGCACAACATTCGGACGGATTGCGACCGTCCAGTGCTGTGATAAGCTATGATATCCGTAAGTTTGGGATCCTTCGGATACTGGGCTAGCAACCCGTATCGAAGCGATTGTAGGCTTACACATATGAGATGCCAAGTCCATTACGGTGTGAAACACCGTGACCTTCATATAGATAGGGCCGGTGGGCTGAGTATGAGAGCTGGGTACAGGCGCAGGGCCTGTCACCCATTATGCATATGCTTACGTTTATGATTGGTCTAAGTTTATGAATGGTCGCTTACGTAAATGAGATGATTTTATGTTAGGTTCTAACCACTGCAGGCTAAGGTAACGGGACGGAGATGAGCACGAACACTATGTTTATGTTTTCATGTTATGGCTAACTGTGTCTGCTGCAGGAATACGGTACGGGACACATTTAAGATAAGTTGCTATGCATGAGTATTGCTATGAAATTGATCCTAAGGCTAAATAGAAAGACCATAAAGTAAGATGCATGCTCACTAAATGATTAAGTGTTTGGTTTGGGTGTGAGCGGGTCTTGATCAGTGCGAAGCGAGGACGAAAGCACTAAACCCCCACTAGTTTATGTGCAGGTTCAGGTTATGAGATGCCCTCGGGGCGGAGCTTGGCTTGGACGTGCCGAGGCATGGAGTCCTTGGCGTTCAAGAGGAGCTTCCGTACATGCGTTCGGACTTGCGACATGGAGATGTTCGGCCGAAGACTACTTGGTGGCTATAAAGAGGCATAATGTATGGAACAATGAAATCCTTTGTGAGCTAGAGAGATCATGAGCGTTGTAGCCAATTGGCATTTTATGTTGGGCTATTCAGAGCCTTTGTAACCTTCAGTTCAATATTAATAAAAGAGATTCTTATGTTTCACTTGTTTTCTTCCGCTGCTTATGTTATCGATTTGAGATAGTTCTATGTGAACCTGTTATCTAGCCTTGCACGAGCGCAACTCCAGGCTCGTGCGGTATCACGCCCCAGCGATGGCGATGATTCGGGTTAAATCTAGCGAGGACGAGCGATTTCCCGGATCGGGGCGTGACAGCCAGTGTCCAATCCGTGTCTGTGTTAGATACAAGTGCCGTATCCGTGAGGAAAATTCCAGTGCATAGTGCCAGTGCAATCCCCGTGCGCAATGAATAACTCCCCAACCAAAGCACGAGACCCGATGAAATTTGGGGAGCATGGTGACAGAACATGCCCCAACAATCCTACAAAATTTCGTGTCAAACAAAATTATGTCGTGTCCTGTAGGAAGCCCGAGTGGCAGGGGATCCGCCAGGCCGCGCACGAGCGTGTCCAAAACGTGTACACGCGTGTCCAAACGACACGACACGTGCACGAATCAATCCCAGTGCACAAGAAATGGATAAACGACACCAAAACACAAATTCCCATTCAAAAATATTTCGAAAATAACACAAAAAGTTCCACAATGGCATTCCATCAAACACCTAGGACAGTGCACTGATACGTGTCCAGTTTGGACACAAAAGACACAAAAACTTAGGGTTTCCTATTCCTACTGTTAGGTTAGGTTTAGGGCTCCCTAATGATGCAAAAATCTCAGGATTCCATGGTGAGAATAGGAAGTTACCTCAAAGTATCAAAACCCCCAAAAAAAACTCTAAAGAGATGTGCTCCTCTTGATGGTAAAACTCCTCCAAATTGATTTGAATCTGAGAATAAATTGTAACAACAACAAGAATACTCAGATTAAAACATATTGCAATTTGTTTGGATTAAAAAGGAGGAGAAATAGATTTTCTAGGGATTTTTGAAATAGGAAAAATACCTCTTTCTAAACTTGCTCCTTCCTAAAGAGGCTAGTCCTAAATTCTAAGAGATTATTTATAAGGGGGAATCCCTAGGAGGGTTAAGTTGGCTGGACAAAATTGTTAGGGTTAGGGTTTGGGCACTTGACTAATGGGCTTTGGGCTTAGTCATAAATCAATGACTTAAAAATCACAAGCCATGACTTGTGGTCAAAATCCTTCCATTCAAACTCAAAATTCCTATTTGGTTTCCCTAACTAGAGTATGGTTAACTTAACTTAACCTAGGATCTCATATCTAGTCAAGTCCAACTTAACTAGGGTTAGGTCACAAAGTCAAAGCTAGTCAAAGTCAACCTAGTCAACCCTCCTTCAAACAATTCCAAAATAAATTCAAAAAAATTCCTAAAAATTCAAATAAATCCTAAAATGACCAAAATATCCTATAGGCTAAAATGTACTAATCAAACATCCTAATCACATGGCTAGGCTCTAGGTCAACAGTCTCTAAGGCTACACCAGTCAAACACCAAAATCATAAGTCATGATTTAAATAGTTTAAAAATGATTAAAAATTACCAAAAATCATATTATTAATTAAATACCATAATTAAATAACTTAAAATATAAAATTTCAAAATTACCCTCATTTTAGAAAACTGGGTGTTACAAATACTGCTGCGCTGGCCAGTGGGCAAATTGGCCCGCTGTGTTAGGATTAGACTTAGGTTGATTTTATTTAGGTTTAAACGAGTTAACATACAAAAAAAAAATTCAATCCTGTGTCCGGACAGTTTGGGACACAGGAATCCACGTGTCCGTGCTATGCACGACACGTACGAGCTCAGTCTCGCATGTCCGAGCACAGCGTTAGGTTCGTCGTGTCCTGGCGAGTCTCGTGCGTGAAAACGAGACACGCACGACACGATTCGAGTTCTGTTACTCACGTCGGGGGTGGGCGAGCCAGAGGAGAGAGAGAGAGAGTGAGTTCGTGGGGGGGGGGGGTTTGGGTAGTTAGCAAATTGGCCCCCATAGTTTAGAAAATTACAGGAAGGCCTTAACCGAGTCTAAATGCAATTCAGAAATTGCATTTCACATTTTAAAACATTTAATAAATTACAAACTGATATAAAACAATTCAAAAAATTGTAGAATGATATTAAAACATTTTTGAAAATTGTAAATTGATATTTTAGTATATAAAACTCATTTAAAAATTATTTAAAAATTCTAGAAAAATTCCTAAGAATCCTAATAATTATTTTAAGGCTAAATTGACACTAAAAATTAATTAGCACTAATTAAAATAAAGTTTGAAAAATAGGGGCTTACACTTGGTCAGCGAGTGCCGATTGAAGAACGGTACGTGCCTCGGGTGCGGTCGAGCCGACCATATCGTACGCGACTGCCCGAAGAAGTCAAACCAGCGTCCACGAAAACACCATCAGAACCGAGGCCAAGCACCTCGGGCTCCACCGACCGCACAACAGAATGGCCAAGACCGTCGCCCTAATGCTCAGGGCCACGTCTACGCCATGACCCGAGACGAAGTGTTCGCATCTGACACAGTCGTGACAGGTATACTGCAATTCAATAATAAACCTGCTCGTGTATTGTTTGATTTAGGTGCCACGCATAGTTTCATATCGACGGACTTTGCCGCCGAACACAAATTTCCTCTGACACCACTGGGTCTCGAGCTCACTGTTAACATCCCGTCGGGCATGCCACTAGCTGCGAACTTAGTCTGCGAAGACGGAATCATCTGTATAGGTGGTCAAAAGGTCAGTCTCGATGCGATAGTTCTAAATATTAAGGACTACGATATCATTCTGGGGATGGATTGGCTCGGTCCGTGCAACGCAACCATAGACTGCGCTGAAAAGAAGGTCACGTTCCGCATACCTGGAGTGCCTGAATTCTGCTACTCGTGTGGTAAGGCATCGCCGACCTGCATGGTGATCTCCGCGATATCTGTTCGACGGATGCTGCATTCCGGGTGCGAAGGCTATCTAGCTTCCGTTCGAGACATACGATAGGATGGTACAAACGCGGGTCAGACCGACGTTGTGGTAGAATTCCCCGATGTGTTCCCGGACGAGTTGCCCGACATGTCGCCCGATCGAGAGATTGAGTTCACTATCGATACCTTCCCCGACACTCGACCGATCTCGAAAGTCCCATACAGGATGGCCCCTGCAGAGCTAAAAGAACTCAAGGTGCAGTTACAAGAGTTACTCGACAAGGGATTCATTCGACCCAGCGTCTCGCCATGGGAAGCGTCCGTGCTGTTTGTCAAGAAGAAGGATGACTCTATGCGTCTTTGTATCGACTACCGCGAGCTGAATAAAGCTACCGTCCGGAACAAATACCCCCTGCCCCGCATAGATGATCTGTTTGATCAGCTTCAAGGAGCCACGATATTCTCTAAAATTGATCTGCGTTCGGGTTACCATCAACTCAAGATCAAGCCGGACGATGTGCCGAAGTCTGCCTTTCGCACTCGATACGGCCATTACGAGTTCCTGGTAATGCCGTTCGGCCTAACGAATGCCCCTGCTGCTTTTAGGATTTAATGAATCGGGTGTTTCGACCATTCCTCGATAAGTTCGTAGTAGTCTTTATCGACGATATACTCGTCTACTCGAAGAACAGGCAGCAACACACTGAGCATCTGCGGACCGTGCTTCAGACCCTTCAAGAGAATCAACTGTACGCGAAGCGAAGCAAATGTGAATTTTTGCTTAGCAGCGTCTCATTCCTCGGACACATCATTTCTGCTGAAGGCATTGCGGTCGACCCGAAGAAAGTTGAAGCCGTCGTCGATTGGAAGCGGCCAGCGTCCGTCAGCGAGATTCAAAGTTTCCTTGGCTTAGCAGGATACTATCGACGCTTCGTGAAAGACTTCGCAAAGATCGCATCGCCCCTGACTCGCCTCACCCAGAAAGGAGTCACATTTGACTGGTCAGACGACTGCGGAGCTTCATTCCAAGAATTAAAGCAACGGCTCGTCTCGGTCCCGATACTCGCACTTCCAGAAGGGTCTGAGGGTTTTCAGATATTCAGTGATGCGTCCGGTCAGGGCTTGGGGTGTGTGCTGATGCAGCGGAACAAGGTGATATCTTTTGCTTCCCGACAGCTAAAGCCGCACGAGAAGAATTATCCCACGCACGACCTGGAGTTAGCGGCGATTGTGTTTGCGTTGAAATTGTGGCGTCACTACCTCTATGGCGTGGCGTGCACGATCTACACCGATCACAAGAGCCTCAAGTATCTATTCACGCAGAGGGAACTGAACTTGTGGCAGAGGCGCTGGCTTGAACTGATCAAGGATTACGACTTGACTATCGACTACACGCCGGAAAAGGGAAATATTGTGGCGGACGCCTTGAGTCGGAAGTACATTGCCTCGTTATCCATCGACCCCAGACTGCTACGTGACCTAGAAGAGATGGGCATCGAGCTCCGAGTCAGATTCCGGAATGTGCAGTTGGCAAAGTTGCAGTTAGAGCCGAGCTTGCTTGAAAAGATCAAGACCGCTCAGACGGACGATCCATACCTGAAGAAAGTGCGAGAGCTAATCACGACGGGCAGGACGACCGACTTTACGGAAGACGAAACCGGCGTACTTCGATTGAAGGGTAGGTTATGCGTTCCGGATGATTCAGAACTCAGAAAGGAGATACTGTCGGAGGCGCACTATGCGAAATACACTTTGCATCCCGACACTACGAAGATGTACAAGGACCTCCGCACAAACTTCTGGTGGCACGGGATGAAAAGAGATGGGGCACTCTTCGTGTCGCAATGCATGGCCTGTCAGCAGGTGAAAGCTGAGCACCAAAGACCGGGCGGAGAGATACAGAATCTGGCAATTCCAGAATGGAAGTGGCATCACGTGTGCATGGATTTCATTGTTGGTCTACCGAAGACGCCGCGGGGAAATGATGCCATCTGGGTCATCGTCGATAGATTAACCAAGTCAGCGCATTTTATTGCCATCAAAGTTACTTGGAGCGTTGATCGCCTGGCGCAGATATATCTTGATGAGATAGTACGGCTGCACGGAGTTCCAGTATCCATCGTCTCTGATCGGGATTCACGGTTCATGTCGCGATTCTGGAGTAGCCTTCAGTCGGCACTGGGTACCAAGTTGCAGTTCAGCTCAGCTTACCATCCTCAGACCGACGGCCAAACGGAGCGCGTCAATCAGATTCTCGAAGACATGCTACGACTCTGCGCAATTGACTTCAAATCAAGCTGGGACAATCATCTACCTCTGGCCGAATTTGCGTACAATAATAGCTATCAATCCAGCATTCAAATGGCGCCGTATGAAGCCTTGTACGGACGCAAGTGCCGATCACCCATTTGCTGGGACGAAGTCGGAGAGCGGCAGATTCTCGGTCCGGAACTGGTTGAATAGACCGTGCAGAAGATTTGGCTCATTCGGAAAAGATTAAAAGACTGCACAGAGTCGTCAGAAAAGCTATGCGGACATTCATCGTCGACCGCTCGAGTTTCTAGTAGGCGATCACGTATTTCTCAAAGTGTCGTCCATGAGGGAAGTTACTCGGTTCGGCGCGAAAGGAAAGTTGAGTCCGAGATTCGTTGGGCCGTTCGAAATACTTGAACGGGTCGCACCCGTGGCCTACAAAATTGCCCTACCGCCGACGCTTGAAGGTATTCACAATGTCTTCTATGTCTCTCAACTGCGGAAGTACGTGCACGACCCGAGCCACGTGGTAGACTTTGGCCAGCTGGAGCTAAAGTCCGACTTATCCTACATTGAAGAGCCAATTTAAATTATTGAACGCAAGGATAAGCTACTGCGTAATCGAGCGATCCCTCTTGTCCGCGTCCTCTGAAAGAACCACTCGGTCGAAGAGTCGACGTGGGAGCTTGAATCGGAGATGAAGGAAAAGTTTCCTCCATTGTTCTCTTAGAGGTAGGTTCTATCTTTAAGTTTCGAGGACGAAACTTTTATTAGTTGGTTATGGTGTAGTGACCCGTCCCTACATCGTGCCTCGTCTCCGTCCACGGGGTGCGCGAGAAAGGAATAATGTCGCTATCGATTCGGTCGGGACCGATAGGTCGGAATCGGCCGAGTCGATCGAACGGAAACGGTTGAATTAAGATCCATTCCACGTTATGGAATGGCTTCTTCGGAACCAAGTCCCATATTCAGCGGGTTGCGCCTCGAGGATTGGCTCTGCGGCTGAGTCGGGAGAGACCTCCCGTTGCTCTGGTTTTCATGCCGCACTTGATTTGGCTTTTCGTTTTCGTGAATGCGCTTTTCGTGAATGTTTTCGATAGGTTTTCGTAATGCATTTTTGAGCTTCGTATTCATATCGAATATCCTTGAATTATACAGTATTCTAATCAGTGGCTTATGCGATTGCAGGTGATCGCGTAGGCGACGTCAACGCAGCCAACCGGTCGCTCGCTTGAAGCAAGGCTAAGTCGAGTGGCTGACCTCCTTCACCTCGTCCCTCTACTTCAAAGCTTAATATGTGAAGTAAAATAAATGCTTGTTATAATAGTGTAGAATCAAAGAAATCGTTGCACGATTCCTTACAAAACACTTGTCATCGAACTGTCGGCTTCGGACAAAGCAAAATGCTTTCTTATACAATCATACTTGGTCTATGCAAAACAATGAATGAATCGATTAACGTTTATCGCAACGATACGGCTAAATGACCAATTCAACTAAGTTCAAAGAAAATGGTCATTGGACAACTTGTCGACAAGGTATAGTTTCCTCGAACGGTTACCTAGGCCAAGGGACCGATTCGGTCCGGGAGGAACGAGTGTATAGCAAGCGCCAGCCCTTCATCGGCGCGGGTTATACGGGAACTTTCGCACAGGGCTCGCTACCCGACGCGAAAGGGTCGCCGTCTAACTCAGCTATAGTCCGAGATGGCTTGAAATTGCCAGTGGCCTTCACAACCCTTCTTCACTGCTTAACAAGTTCACGGGACACGGGATGAATGTGATAGTTGCTTAATGTTACACAATTTCATATGCTTGCCTCAAAACATGTTAACATGCAAATTGAACAGGATGGTTAGAAAGATCATTGAAATAACTAGCTAACATGTTTACGAAAACTTCTTGAATCAAATGCAGAGCTTGGATTTAATTAGCCATTCGCCAATACATGTGTTTCGTGCTGATCCTCGCTCTTTGCAGGTTCCGCGAACCAGGAAGGACGCGCCAGCTAGCTCGGCGGCGTTCGTGACTTTTGAAGCTTCGGCCGTGCGTCGAAGACTTACTCTGCAACTCCACTTTTGAAGGCTCTCGTCAGTCCAAGGCAAATGACTCCAGCGTCCCTCCCATCCAGGTCAATGGAGTACTTGTGTATATTGAGGGATGTGTGCAATGTATGAAACGGCTATCTCATCGGCACTCTTTTGTAATCGAGTCATGTTGTAGCCCGTGCGACAATGAGTCTTGTATCGGAGTCTGTAAAAAGATGTTCATTATCAATAAAGATCAAGTTTCCTTTACTTATCGTGTGTATCAATTTGTCTGCGTACTCTCTTAGATCTCGTGTCTCGGATTACCTTATGACTTGGCCTTGTGCGATCGCAAATTAGGTTCGCACGGCATCACGCCCGGGGGACGACTATCGATTCGACGGAATCGGGGCGTGACATCTACTGATGGTTCCGGTGTCTACGGTAGCATCGGAGTCCTGTTTTAGTGCAAGTTCAAGGATGTTGAGCGATAGGAGGAGCCGCTTGAAGTCCGATATCTTGGAAGCAATAGTGTGCGTACAAGATTGGATGAAAGCCGATAGAAGAACACAAAACCAGAAAGATGAAGAAGATCATGATGTCCACGAGCTGGATTTGGAATCGCTTTCATTGCATGAAGGCGAACAACAATGAGGCTACGGTGCAAGATATTAGGTATGTACATTTAAACTTATACATTTATACTTAAAATATTTCAATTTTAACTTATACTTTTAAATTTTGACTTATACTATTCAAATTTTAACTTATAAATTCAAAAACTATTTTTATTTTAAAAAAAAAAACATTTTTAACTAAGCCTATGCCAAACAAGCATTTGCCGGTCCCAAGCCCGAATAAAGGAAGAGGGAGAAATATTTTTTTTTACTTTTATCATTTTTTTTCAAATTTTATAAATTTTTATAAACATTTTTCAAAATTACAAACTTTTGTATTACAAATTTTTATAAACATTTTTCAAAATTAAACATTTTCAAAATTAAAATTAAATTACAAATTTTCAAAATTAAAATACAAAAGAAAACTGTTAAAAAAAAGGAAAAAAAATACAAAAAAAAAAAACTGTTAAAAAAAAGAAAAAAAAAAATACAAAAAAAAAAAACTGTTAAAAAAAAAATACAAAAAATCGGGCCGGTCCGGTTCAACCGGCCTGAACCGGCCCGAACCGACCTAGGCCCGGCCCGGCCCGTGGACCGGTTCAGCCCGGACCGGCCCTCCCTGGGTCCGGTCCAGTGGGTCGGGCTGGGCCGGCTAATAAAAAATCGGACCGGGCTTGGCCCGGACCGTCTCTCTTCCTGGGTCGGTCCTGGACCGGCCCGAGCCCGGTCTGGCCCGCAGACATTGGACCGTAGGCCGGCCCGGACCGGTCCGAATACACCATGAAAAGCAAATCTATTCCCAAGGGGGGCTTAGGAATAGCTTTCCCACGTCTATGGGAATAGCTTTCCCACCTAACCCCCTCCTATTCCCTCCTCATTTCCGATCCTAAACATAACAAACATGGATAATGAATTCAAATCTCATTTCCAAGCCTCAAAAACTTGAAGCAAACAGCACCCCCGCACCCCCCCCCCCCCCCCCCCCCCCCCCCCCCCCCCCCAATCCAAACGGACCCTCAAAGAAGAAAAAATTGATTTCCCTCCCCAGAACCATTGCTTAATTCCTAAGGTTTGGTTATCTGTTTCTTACTCTCATTACATTCAGTGTCCAGTACACCGTTTGCCCCTCTCTGTCAGAACGGTGCCAGTTAACTCCCCCCCTGGCTGGCTGGCTGGCTGGCGGCTTTGGACTTTCCCTCCTTTGACATTTTACAAAAGTCTAACTTTAACTTAGCAACTGTGACAATACCACATATATATATAAATAACTGTCCATCCACAGGAAAATGAAGAAGAAGAAATGATGAATGATCATGAGATCCCTCCCTACTTCATCTGCCCCATCTCTCTCCAGATCATGAAGGACCCGGTCATCCTCTCCTCCGGCGTCTCCTACGACCGCTCCAGCATCGACCGCTGGCTGTCGGCCTACCAGCACCGCAGCTGCCCCGTCACCAACCAGCCCCTCGCCGACCGCACCCTCACGCCCAACACCACCCTCCTCAACCTCATCAACTCCTGGGCAGCCGCCCCCGCCAATCCCAATCCCCCGGTAGTATCGAAAACACCACCAGCCTTCTTCGATCCATCCGACATCGTCCGCGAGCTCACCGAGGCGACTTCGTCGAACGATCCCTGCTTCCAAATGAAGTCGCTCGACAAGATCGCCTCGTCGATCCGGGCCGAGCCCGGCCGCACGGCCTGCATGGAGGAGGCCGGCATCACTTCCTACGTCGCTTCCCTAATAACCTCCTTCGGCTCCTCCTCCTCCGACCTCGTCAACAAGGCCACGACCGTGCTGAGCCTGCTCGACCCTTCCGCGGAAGCTCTGAAACAAGCCGCGGAGCAGGAGAAGGGAGGGCTGGTCGAAACCCTAATCTCGGTCATGCAGAGAGGCTCCTGCGGAGCGAGAATCCACGCGGCTCTCCTCCTCCGGTCGATCTTCAGGTCCGTGGCCGATGCGTACAAGAAGGACCTGCCGCCCGACCTCTTCGACTGCCTCGTGGAGACGCTCAAGGACCAGAACTCCAACAGGAAGGCGACCATGGCCGCGCTCCTGATACTGGCGGAGGTGCTTCCCTACGGACGGAACCGCGCGAGGGCGGTGGAGGCCGGGGTGGCGGCCGTGGTCGTGGAGCTCCTCGTGGAGGAGAGCAGGGACGAGAGGCGGGCGTACTGCGAGGCGATGCTGTGGGTGCTGGAGCTGCTGTGCAGGAAGGCGGAGGGGCGGGCGCCGCTGGCGGCGCACCCGGCGGGGGTGGCCGCGGTGGCGGGGAAGGTGCTGAGGGTGTCGGCGGGCGCGACGGAGAGGGCGGTGAAGGTGCTGGCCCTGGTCTGCGGGAACGTGCGCGGGGGCCCGGTGGTGGAGGAGATGATGGCCGTCGGCGGTGTCGCGAAGCTGTGCATGGTGGTGCAGGTGGAGGGGAGCAGGAAGGTGAGGGAGATGGCGAAGGGGGTGCTTGGGCTGCACATGAAGACGTGGAGCAAGAGCCCTTGCTTCCTTTCCTACTGCATGGGATGAAAGAAAGAATTAGTAGATTGATGTTTAATTAAAAGTTGTAAAATTGTTGATTTAATTTGTTATTTTGGATTGGATATTGCAAACGAAAGCAAGTGTTTGAATAGTGTAAATTAATATTTTTGGAATATAATTATTTTGTCTTATTTTGGAAATTGGAATTAAGCATGATAATAGCTAGCTAGGGAAGCTGGAAAATGTTTGGGACGAACAGAAGAGGTTTGTTAATGTGAACCAGAACGCCTTGAAGTTTGAATCTTTGGTCAACATGAATGGAAATGGAGGAGAGGAAATTTTGGTAATGTTATATATTTTATACCCGCCGTTATCCGAGTCCAAAAACTGTCCATAGTCATATTATAATCGAAAAAATATATATGACTTGCGAGTAATCATGAAGTGCTTAGGACCTGTTCGGATAGAAATAATTTTTTGAAAGCGTAAAAGTAGTATTTATATTATTTTAAGTTGCAATGTACTTGTAGCAAAGGATAATTTTTATAATATATTTGGATAGAGTATTTTTGTCTCATGTAAATGGAAAAAAAAAATAGTGGGTTGTTTGGATAGTTGTTGAAAGTGAAAAAAAAGAAGAAGTTATGTTGTTTACATGGTTGTTGATAGTAGACATTAGGATTGGTTTGTATAGTTTATTACAAATACATGGTTATACAATTTTTCTCAAATAATTGATGAATACAATTTTATCCTAATTTGTCTCATTTATTTTTTAAATAATTTATCAAATGTTCCAAATATTATCCTATAATTTATCTAATTAACTTCTTTTTCTTTTTTTTAATAATTACCGCATTAATTCCATTAGCTTATAACCTTTCATTTCATTAATTTCTCATTGATATGTGAAGCACTGTAGTAACTTTTTATTTCTCCTCCTGACCCTTCTCTCCTCCTTGACGACGTCCACCTGATCCTCATCTCCTCCTCGACGCGGTCGACACTCCTCATGACCTCCTCTCCTCCTTGAGGTGCCCTACTGATCCTTATATACTCCTCGACGCGGCCGACCCTAGCATCGCCGCCCTCATCTCCTCGGTGCCACCCTCCTCTCCTCCACGACGTTAGCATGGGTGGAAAGAGATGACGAAGTCGAGGAAGCCCCCGAGGATGACGATCTCATCATTGTTGGTCTAGAGGTGGCTTGTCGAGGTGTCGAGGTGGATGCAGCTCGCGTGGTGGCGGGCTCCCGTCGAGGACGGCCTCCTGTCGAATGTTGAAGAGGGCGGAGGCGTCGTTGGGGTGGTATAGGAGGCGCTGAGAAAGGTACCGGAGTCGAAAGCAGATCCACGCGGAGCTCATTCGTCTCAACGTTTCAGAAGAAGAAGAAGAAGATGACGAGAGACCAAAATTTTCAATTGCAGCACACTTGCATCAATCTTTTGATGCAACAAAATTATTGTTCGAAATATGGGTGCAGCTCTGACAACTCTGAGAGGAGACACTTACTTCACAATTGTATTGTCATCCAAACGTTGAAACCGTTTGCAATTTTACCTAAAACTGAAAATTTCACTCCACTTTCCTCCGCTCTTTGGCTTCCGAACAGCCCTTTGTGGAAACTAGCATAGGGGGGGTGGGGAAGCCGGAGGACAAAGAGGGGGAGGAGGAGTACTATGCCGCCTCCTGATCCTCCTTTGTGGCCTCCCCCTCCCCTCGTGCTCTGCCTCCGGCCTCCGCGGTTCCCTCTGTCGTCTCGTACTGTGTGAACCATGTAATACGACTGTATTAATAAACATGAAAATTATTAACAGAAAATTTGTTTGAACGATACAAATTTTAACAAAATTGGTTAAAAGAGAAGAAGTTTGGAAAATTAAAAATGAAAATACATTCCGACAAACCGTCTGGCGGAAATTGGGCATGTCCAATTTCCTCATGGCTGAAATTGAGCATTTGGTTTTTTTTTTTGGTTTTTTTGTTGGTTTTTGGTTTACTTCGGTTTGGTTTATCTTTTTATTTGATTGATTTGGTTTAAACTTTTAGTTTAGTTTAATCTATTAGTTAATTTGTTTTTATCTATAATAATTATATATGAACTAATTAATTTATATGTGTTATATGTGTGTGTGTTAATAACTAATTAATTAGTTTGCGATACAACTACTTAACTAATTAATTAATTTATATATACAAATTAATTTGTGTATAAGTATAGATAATAACATGTTTAATATAGATAATGACAAACTAATATATTAGCATACAAATAACTATAGATAACAATAAATTAATATACAAAATAAAAACTAATATATACAAATTAATATATTAGTATACAAATAACTATATTAATATATACAACTAAATATAAAATATGGATAAAAACGAATTAATATATACAAATTATTTATTTATTTATTTTACACATTTATTTAAATATATACAAATTAATATAGTCAAATATTTTTATAAATATATATTTATTTATTTTTATATATTAATTTGTATATTAACTAATATATTGGTATATATTTAAACAAATGTATAAAAAAAAGTATATATTAATTTGTATATATTAATTCGTTTTTATCCATATTTTATATTTAGTTGTATATATTAATATATGTATTTGTATACTAATATATTAATTTGTATATATTAGTTTTTATTTTGTATATTAATTTATTGTTATCTATAGTTATTTGTATACTAATATATTAATTTATTATTATCTATATTAAACGTGTTATTATCTATACTAATTAATTAGTTATTAATACAAATAAATAAATATGTACTTATATACAAATTAATTTGTATATATTAATTAATTAATTAGTTATAACCACAAACTAATTAATTAGTTATTAAACCCCCCCCCCCCCCCCCCCCCCAACCCCACCCACCACCCCCCCCCCCCCCCCCCCCCACACACACACAAATATATATATATATATATATATATATATATATATATATATATATATATATATATATATATATATATATATATATTGAGAGAAAACAATGGGGAGTCCAGCGGTCACCCCTCTCCTGGCATCTCCGCCGGTGGGAATCCTTTGGATCGGCTGGCCGATCGGCCTGCCGGGGCCGGCGACGCCATTTTCTCTCTTCGCCCCCCTCGGAGGCCCCCCCCCTCCTCTGGACGGCCGGCCCCCGCCTGGCCCTCGCTTCCGTCGGGCTTTTCTCCCTCCCCTACCGTCGGTCCCCCGGTGTGGGGTCTCCCTCACCCCTTTCCCCCACCGCTCCCTCTCCGACGCCCGAGGCGTCGCCGTCGCAACCGGCCTCGCTCTTCGCCGGACGCAGCCACGCTCGCGGCGTCCCATTCCTCGCCGGCGCCCCACGCTGCTCCGCTGCCACCCTCGGCAGCGCCAGCTTTTCAGTGGCCCCCGGAGAAAGCCGGGACCGTCCCCTCCGGCGGTCCTCCTCCGCCGCCTCCCTCCACGGTTGCTCCTGCATTCCAGTGGCCCCACGCGCGTGTAGATCTCGCTCCCTCCGGTGGTCCAGGAGTTGGGGCACCTCCGGCGCTTCCTCCCCTGGTCGCCCTCGCTGGGTCGTCGACGTCCACCCCCTCTTCGGCGTCTGCTCCCCTCGCCGCTCCTCTCTCGTGGCCCAAACCCCCAGTCGCGCCGTCGCCAGCCGCCTTCCTCTCCCTCCCGTGGCCATCGACCGCTCGCCTCCCTGCTTCCAGCAGCCCCTACCTGGACTCCGCCGTCGCCTCTGCACCGCCGGCGTGCTCTCCGGCGCCGGTGGTCTCTCCCTCGTGGGCCACGGTGGCCGCGCTGCGACCTCCGTTCCCGCCTCCCTCCCCTGCCTCCGCGTCATGGCCTTCGGTGAGCTCCGCCCCCGCTTTGGCCTTCTCGCCAGCGTCGATCGGCGGTCCTTCTCCGACGGTGGCACCGCCGTCGTCGGCCGCCCCACGCTATGAGCTCCGGAGCTCATTATGCCGCTTGCCGGCTCTCCCCCTCCCCCTCTAGGCGTTTGACGTCTGGTCGCTGTTCTCCGCAGCCGTCCGCCGCGCTCCCCACCCCCTCCCCCTGTTCCTCTCCCCTCCCCGGCGGTTCCCTCTCGCCCAGCGTCCTCCCCGGACCAGCCTTCGTCGGGATGCTCGCTCCGTCTCTGCGGCGTCGCCCCTCCGGGCCCCCCCACCTCCGGCGGTCCCCCCCCCCCCACCCTACGCCGGAGCTCCTCCTTCCCCCGCCCCTCGGCCTATCCCCCGCCGGAGACCTCCTCCCCCACCCGCTAGCCTTCTCCGCTGACGCGCCCCCCCCACGTGTGGGGTGGGGCCCGAGGCGGCCTCGTGCCGCGCGTCCTTTGGACAGCGTGCCCACCTTGGGCAGTGTGCCCCTCTGGCACTTCGGGCGGGGTTCCCTCCCCCCCTCGGTTTTCGTCCTACTTTTTTCAAATCTTTGACAAGCGTTTCCAAAAAAAAAAAAAAAAAAAAAAAAAGAAAAAAGAAGAAGAAGAAGATAAGGATGGGTCTGTGCCCTCAACCCCCCCTTGGGCCAAGCGCTCACACCTGCCCAATGCTTGTTGCATGATCGGCCCCCCTCTCGTGCTGCGGCCCACTGCTTTTTCGAAGTTTCTGATTTTTGGTTTTCAAGTTTGCGACTTGATGACCACTCGGATCTTCGACTCCTCACTAATCCGTTAATCCTTCTTAGTATGTTCTAATGTTGCTTTTTATTTTTGTTATCCAGGGCCTCCTTTTGTTTGTTGTGGCCCTGCACCTGTATTGCTCTCTAGAGCTCACCTTTGCTTTCAATAAAATCGTGTTTTTAGGAATATATATATATATATATATATATATATATATATATATATATATATATATATATATATATATATATAATTTATTTATTTATTTGTTACTATAGATAATAATAAAATCTATTAGTTCATATATAATTATTATATGTAATAACAAATTACCTAATAGATTAAACTAAATTAAAAGTTTAAACCAAAACAATCAAACAAAAAGATAAACCAAACCGAAGTAAACAAAAAAAAAAACCAAAAAAAAAACCAAATGTTCAAATTCAGCCATACCGTCTGGTGGAAATTGGACATGCCCAATTTCCGCCAGACGGTTTGTCGGAATATATTTTTATTTTCAAATTTTCAAACTTCTTATCTTTTAGCCAATTTTATTAAAATTTGTATCGTTCAAACAAATTTTCTGAATTATTAAGGACAACACACAATGTGAAAGGAGTTATTACATGTTAGAAGACAAAACAATAGGGGAACTCATGAGTTCTTAATTTTTGAAACTCGGCAATTAATAGTCATTGCATTGCATGCATCTCAACATTTGATTTTTTATGGTCCTAAAAAAAATAAAAAAATTAAGGACCTAAATAGAAAAATAATACCATTTATCATTACCATATTATAAGTTCTATTTGAGTTTTTTAAGTCTTGCTAGAGAACAACATGCAAATTGTCAATGACAACACACCATTTCAAATATTCGAATTTTTCTTCCTTTCACAAAACTTTTTTCTTCCAATCTCTCCCTCTTTCAAACATGGTGGTCTTGAATCTTAAAAAATAATAATGTTTTAATGATCTTTCAACCTCATTCTCTGACCATTAATGGTGGTTTTGAATCATAAAATTTTAAAATTTCTAATAATCCTGATAGTTGGGTCGGGGACGTCAAATAAGTGTTAGAATCGGAAAGAATGAAATTGGAAACTACGAATCACTGTTAAAATTTTGACAATTATTAACAATATTAGTTATAACTGTTAAAATCTTTAACAGTTCTAATCATAATCAAAATTGTCAAGCTTGATAGTCCTATATCTCTAAGATATGTGGTAGTTGATGACACAAAGCTTCCATCACAAAGAAACATGGAGCAGGCTTGGGCGGATATATGACATCAACTTAGTGATATAGATCAGGGGTGAGCATTATTTGATTTTGAATCGAAAATCGAATCGAGCCGAGCCGGATAAGAAATTCGGTCCAGTTTCAAAAAATTTGTTCGATTTCGTTTTTCAAAATACTGAAAGTTTTATTCGATTTCGGTTTGGGTTTTATTTTCAATTAAAAACCGAAAACCGAATAATAATTATACAATTATGTAAATATTCTCAATTTAATACATATTTTGTGATTAAAAATGAGTATATTTTGAAAACAACAATTCTGTATATGTGTTCTCAATTCCAATTTTGATAATTTAACAACTAGTCCAGCTTACTGGCAACTTTGAAATTAAAAAAATGCGCGTATACAAATTATAATTTTTAATATGCTTTAATAAGAATTTCAATGTTGGGTTCGATCCATTAAACAATATAAATAATCCAACTGAATAAACCAAATTTATTATTCGATTTCGGTTTTGGCTAATTAGATTGGGTTTCAATTTTAAATTTTTAGAATTTTGATTTATTCGATTCGGTTGAAACCGAAAAAAATCAAACACTGACCCCTAGTATAACCCGTTAGTATAGAAAGGAAGATAGGTCAGACTCGAGAATTACAATAATCGAACACATACATACTGCACCCATTACACCAGTTGAACAAATTTGCACAGTAGTGCAAGTGAAAAGTTGCGAAGAGAGAACCTACTACCAGTGTTGTCAGGACCGGACCGGACCGGACCGGCGGTCCGACCGGGTTCGACCGGTCTTGACAAAAATTTCGGTCCGGTCTGATGTGAACCGAGATTTTTTGAAGATCCGCCGATTTTTTCACAGAACCGGGTTTATCAGATGAACCGGCCGAACCGGTTCGCAATTGAACCGGAAATTTTGGTTTTTTTTTTTCAAAAAATAAAATTAAAAAAAAAATTATTGTGTGAGATTTGGACCATTTGGTTCTTGGTTTGGTTTTGAGAGACCTTATAGTTGTAAATTAAACCAAACCAAACATGCTAAGAACCAACCCAAGAAGTAAATGTGGATATGTTATCTGTTTGAACCAAACCAAACCAAGTCTATTTGAACTCCGGTTGAACCCCGGTCCGACCTATACAAAAAAAATCGGTTCAATCATCGGTCCGGTTTTTAAAACATTGCCTACTACATTAATAGATCATAATAAAAATTGCTATTCATCATCTAATACCATCACCCATAATACGACGCTGACGTGACAATAAAAATAATAAAGAAAAAATATTTAGTTTTAGGATCTCGTATATATATGGATATTAGAATTTTGATTTCGAAATTAATCGATGTTAGTGCTTGGATTTCGAAACCATGTAGGCTAATGAACAATAACTTCGAGACTCAATGTCACGACGCGCACCCGCTATAAGGGCACGTGCACGTGACAACGCCCATCCCTCACCGTAAAAATGGCGTGGAACGCTGTAGGTTTTCTACTCTAACAACAGTTTATATATATATCAAAAACCTGTCGAGAATATGGTCATCTCCGAACGGAGGACAAGCAATGAATATATATGAGTGCTCAAATCACAACTCTAAGATGATAAAGTAAAGACAGAAAGATAAAGACAACAAGACGATAAAATAATAACCTGTCAAGTCCAAATACAAATAATATACAAGTCCAAGTCTCTAATACAATCCATAATAATAACAGTCTCAAAAATAGCTGGAGACAAGGTCCAGTACAAAAGACCTACTCTAACTAAGCAATAGGTAAGGTCTCGTCAGGCGGAGCTAAGCCCTGCTGGACCAACGTCTCCAAGTCTATGCCCACTACGTCATCCGGACCGTAGTAGGTACATTAATCCCCCTCATCAGCATCTGTAATATTTTGTCAACATATCCTGTCAGGATGGAACGAGTACAATCTACTAACAACAGTTCACAAGATATGGCAAAAGCTATAAGACTGTAAATAGAGAGTATATACAAAAAAATCATGGAATATACATGTGAGTATCATGGCAAGGTAATCTGTAAAACTAGAGCTAGAACAAGGCAAGTAAACTGATCATGACATGTACAAGAATCAAGAATCATATATCTAGGTGTGTGAGTACTAGCTACAATATGTGGCCGGCTTGGGAACTTGCACAAATAGTAACCGGCCTGGCTAATCATACGTCGGGTGTATGATCAACACTCACAATCAATAGGTGCACAATGGGTGCACAATAGGCTTTGACCACATATCTACACTAATACTCCCCGTCCCCGACTGGTAGAGTGGATCCAAGCAAGACACGTTATGACACGGGATTCTACGAGAAGGGAGCAAGTCTCCTCGAGAATCGGTATCCATATATTGCACAAGAACTACAAGGGAGCTTGTACAAGATAACGAGGAATAACATCTCATGTCGGGATCCATGAATACCAATCCGTGTGACCAATGTGTCGAGAACAGCATATCTACACTAATTACATAAATTATAACAATTATCGTAAATTGAAAAAGTGTCAGAGAATATACTCGCCTGTAATAAGATATGATATGTCAACGGGATCCGATGCTGCGTTTCGAGGACCTATAGAGAACAAGACGTATCAATACTATGTTTAGGAAGTAAAGTCAAATCAATTTAAACCCTATTAAGTCATTCTAGGTCAAGACAAGTCAAACTAGACTTACGAGGTCAACCTAAGTCATATTAGGCCTAACCAGGTCAAACTGGGTCAATGCAAGTCAAACTGAATTAATCTAGGTCGATTTGAGTCAACAGTTGACTTATAGTTGACTTTTGGTCAAATGGTCAACTCTGGTCAACTCTAGGTCAACTCTAGGTCAATCCTAGGTCAAGGGTGACTAATAGTTGACTTTTGGTCGACTGCCCAAGTTTAATGGAATTTGGGACTAAATTGGGTAAAGTGTTGACCCTTAGTTGACTTTTGGTCCAAAAAGTCAACCGTAGTCAACCGGGGTCAAGACTAGGTCTAGGCGACTATTTCTAATAATTACCAACCTCTACAACCCATATCCAAGTCCATCTTGGACTTCAAAACTCAAATCTTTGTCGTAGGCCAATTTCCTAATTTACCCTTTCTAAGGTAAATTTCTAGCCTAGGTGGAAACCTAGTTAGCCTACCTACGCTTGGTATTTTGACCCGTGCTCCCTAGGGTAGTAAGATATTAGCCTATACATATATTACCTACCAAGATACCTAGGTAAGGTGGACGTCTAGTTCATCTTACGGCCCATTGCCGATATCTTGAATTTTTCAAGATACGAAATGGTACGGTGCGATACCGGCGCCCTACAACCCCGATTTCCACTCGGGAGCCTACCCGCAAAATCTAATTCACGTATTTTAGGTCCACGCCAAGTTTCAACTCATTCCGACACTCCTAGCTCCGTTTCACCCTCTAACTCGATCTCCTCTATTTTCTATTTCCCACTTTCCTTCCTATTCTTCTTCTTCTATTTCCTCCTCTTCAAATTCCCCTTCTCTAATTTCTATTCTCCTAATTCATCTTCTTCTAACTCTTCCTCTCATTCCTAATCTTCTTTTCTCTCCTTCTTTCCTATTCTAATTTTCTTCCTAACTTCTTCCTATTTTTCCTATTCTTCTAATCCTTCTTCTTTTCTAATTCCTCTCAACTTCTTCCATTTCTTCTTATCTTTTCCTAACTCTTCTTCTCCTATTCTCTTCTAATTCTAACTATCTTCATATATATATACATATATATATACATACATATATATATATATATATATATATATATATATATATATATATATATATATATATATATATATATATATATATATATATATGGGGTTAAGGGGGTGTAAAAATGGGCTAAATAGGGGGGGATGATACTGCAGCTGCTGCTACTGCATTGCACTGCTGCTGCTGCTGCACAATGCTGCTGCTGCTGCATTCTGCCACTGCTGCTGCTGCATTGCATCTTATTCTTCTTCTCCTTCTACTTCTTACTTCCTCCTATCTTCCTCTCTCTCTCTCTCTCTCTCTCTCTCTCTCTCTCTCTATATATATATATATATATATATATATATATATATATATATATACACAAACACACACACATCTATCTACATATACATAAATACACACACACACACACACACATCTATCTACATATACATAAATACACAATATATATATGTAGATAGATGTGTGTGTGTTTGTGTATATATATATATATATATATATAGACACACACACATATAGATATAATATATATATATATATATATATATATATATATATATATATATATATATATATATATATATATATATATATATATATATATATATATATATACATAGACACACACACATATAGATATAATATATATATATATATATATATATATATATATATATATATATATATATATATATATATATATATATATATATATACATAGACACACACACATATAGATATATTTATATATACATACACACTCACACCAACACTCACACACTCACAAACACACACACTCTCACCACCACTCTCACACTCACAAACACACACTCTCACCACCACTCTCACACCACTCTTATGACACCAATACCACCATCACCACTCTCTACACACACTCACACAAATACTTATATATAATACATACACACATATATATACATATATGTATATATACCACTCAAAATAGAAAATCCCTAATAATTTTCTAACCTAGATTTCTAGGGAACCCTATGAAATTTATGGGCAAATGGTGGAGAATGAGCTCCTCTCCATTTATTGTGAAGGAATTAAATGCAAAAGAGTAATAAATTGAGAATTAAAAACATACCTAGAATAGGTTTCTTGGAGGAAGAAAAGAGCTTTGAAAGAAAATGAATTTTTGAAAGAGAGAGAGAGTGTGTTTGCTTAGTGGAGAAGAAAGGGGGGGGGGGGGGGTGCTCACCTTATGGCCGGCCATGTGAGGGGGGTTATTGGGTTTGGGTGAGATCCAATAACCCTCCAAACCCATTAGACTTAGGTTGGGTTCGGTTTGTTTCGGTTTGGTTCGGTTTGGTTCTAATTACCCAATTAAGTCTCTAAAATGACCAATTAAGCCATGGAAGTTGGGTTTATGGTTTCTAGCCTAATTAGGATGGTATGTGAGCCAAGCCCAGCTAGTATGTGGGTCCCACTAGTGTCCAGGCTACCCGAGTCTCCAACTTAAGTCCAAATTGGATAAAATCCAAACCAAACCAAATAAATCCCTAAAAATTATATAAAATAAATAAAAATTCCTAAAAATTATACAACTTAAAAAATGACAAAAATACCCCTAATTTGAAAACTGGGGGTGACAAATCTACCCTCCTTAAAAAAATTTTGTCCTCGAAATTGAATGAGAACTAACACAGCAATTATGAATAGAACAAGGAAAGAAAAAGATAGAATTTTACCTCACGGCTCGAAGAGGTATGGGAATCGCTCCCGCCTGTCGTCCTCCCTCTCCCAGGTGGACTCACCTGGAGAGTGGTGTCTCCATGCAACGCGAACCAAGGAAACGACCTGGTTCCGGAGCACCTTCTCTCTTCGGTCCAAGATCTCAACCGGCTTCTCTGGATAGCTGAGTGTCGGTCCCACTTCGATCTCTGAGTGGTCCAAGACGTGACTGGGATCTTCCACGTACCATCTCAGCTGCGACACGTGGAACACGTAGTGCACTCCCTCTAGTGCGGGTGGTAACTCCAGTCGGCAAGCCACTGCACCGATCCTGTCCAAGATATGGAATGGTCCGATGTATCATGGACTAAGCTTCCCGCCGCCACCAAAACGAATCGTGCCACGCGTCGGAGAAATCCGCAGAAACACAAGATCACCAACCTAGAACAAAATACAAGACTTAGAGCTTGATCTAAAATAATCACAATCAGACTCAAATAATAGAAAAATCTAAACTATACCTCAAACTCCAACGGCATCCGGTGGCTATCGGCCCAATGCCGCTGCCTATACTGCGCCACCCGAAGTCGATCTCTGATAACCCTGACCTTCTCTGCAGCATCCACTACCATCTCAGGGCCAAGCAAAACCCTCTCGCCGACATTATCCCAAGACAAGGGAGTACGGCACCTCCGTCCGTATAGAGCCTCGAAAGGTGACATCTCTATACTGGCTTGGTAGCTGTTGTTGTAAGCAAACTCTACCAAATGAAGGTGGTCCTCCCAAGATCTTCCGAAGTCCAAGACACAGGTACGCAGCATATCCTCGAGTGTCTGAATCGTCCTCTCCGACTGCCCGTCTGTCTGGGGGTGGTATGCGGTACTGAACTTGAGCGATGTGCCCAAGCTAAGCTGCAAACTCTGCCAGAAGTGGGAAGTGAATCGGCTGTCCCGATCTGAGACTATACTCACTGGAATCCCGTGCAATCGGACTATCTGTCGCACGTACATCTCGGCCAACCTCTCCGTCGACAAACCCACTTTGAAAGGCAAAAAGTGGGCCGATTTGGTCAATCGATCAACAATGACCCAAATCGCATCCTTCCCTCATGGAGAGCGCGGAAGCCCAGATACAAAGTCCATGGTGATATGCTCCCACTTTCACTCAGAAATGGGTAGTGGCTGGAGCAATCCACCGAGTCTCTGCCTCCCGGCCTTTACCTGCTGGCACACCAAGCATCTCGAAACGAACTGAGCCACCTCACGTTTCATGCCATACCACCAAATATGTTGTCTCAAGTCTTTATACATCTTGTTGGCTCCTGGATGCATAGAGTACTGAGAACGGTGCGCCTCCTGAAGAACCTCCTCCCGAAGTCCTCTGCTCGGCACGCACAATCTGGTACCATGCCTCAACGACCCATCCCCTGCTATAGAGAACTCATCCAACAGTCCTGTCTGGACCTGCTCCCTGATGACCCTCAGAGCCTCATCCTCAAACTGAGCTGCCCTGACTCTCTCCATCAGCTCCGACTGCACTTGCAAACCCCACATCTGCGCCTCGAACCCAGGAACTATCACCTCTATGCCCAAGCTCTCCAAAACTGCCAGAAGGTGACGATCCATCGTCAAACACATGGCCACGGGATACCTTCTCAGAGCATCCGCGACCACGTTGGCCTTCCCCGGATGGTACTGTAAGGATATATTAAAATCCTTTATCAGCTCTAACCATCTCCTCTGCCTCATATTTAGCTCCTTCTGGGTAAATACGTACTTCAAGCTCTTGTGATCAGTATAGACCTCAACTCGCTCTCCGTACAGATAGTATTTTCACAGCTTCAAGGCAAAGATGATCGCTGCCAGCTCCAGATCGTGGGTAGGGTAGTTCCTCTCATGAGGACGTAACTGCCTAGATGCATAGGCAATTACCTTCTCGTGCTGCTGAAGCACACAACCCAAACCCCGTCCTAAAGTATCACTGTAGATCGTATAACCACCAGATCCAGATGGCAGCGTCAATATAGGAGCTGTAGTCAACCTCGCCTTCAGCTCCTCGAAGGCGGCCTGGCACTCATCGGACCAAACAAACTCCTCGTCCTTCCTGGTAAGGCGGGTCATCGGCTGGGCAATCCTGAAAAGTCCTGCACGAACCTCCGGTAATAACCTGCCAGACCCAGAAAACTCTGAACCTCTGCTACTGAGCTCGGCGTAGACCAGGACTCCACTGCAGAAATCTTCTTCGGATCCACTGAAATTCCCTCGCCAGAGACAACATGGCCTAGGAACTCCATGTGATCCAAGAAAAACTCGCACTTGGACAGCTTCCCATACAGCTGCTCCCTCCTGAGAGTGTCCAACACAATCCCCAGGTGCTCCTCGTGCTCCTCTGGTGTCTTCGAATAGATGAGAATGTCATCAATGAAGACCACCACGAACTTGTCAAGGTACTGATGAAATACTTTGTTCATCAAGTTCATGAATACCGCCGGGGCGTTGGTCAACCTAAACGGCATGACGGTATACTCATACTGGCCATAGCGAGTCCGAAAGGCAGTCTTCGAAATGTCATCCCGCTTCACCTTCAACTGATGGTACTCGGTACGCAAGTTGATCTTCGAGAACACTCTCGCCCCGCTCAACTGGTCGAACAAGTCATCAATCCTTGGCAAAGGATACTTGTTCTTGATGGTAAGGTTATTGAGCACCCTGTAATCAATACACAGACGTACCGTACCATCCTTCTTGGGGACGAAAAGAACTGGCGCGCCCTAAGGTGAAGAACTAGATCGAATAAAGCCCTTGTCCTCCAGCTCGTCGACCTGCTTCTTCAGCTCCGCTAACTCACTGTTGTTGATTCTATAGACGTGCTGGAAGATAGGCTAAGCGCCCGGCACTAGGTCTATAGAAAACTCAACATCATGATCTGGCGGCATCCCGGGCAGCTCCTCGAGAAAGATATCCAAGAACTCAGCAATGAGTGGATGTGGCAACACCGGCCCAGCCAACAACGCTCCGTAGAATCCATCTCCCTGCTCCACTGCACCCCTGGTGAACTCATACTCCGGCTCTCCCGGCGGCCTAAACAGAATCATACCCCCTCTGCAGTCGATGCTGGCATAGTGCATGCTAAACCAGTCCATACCGAGTACCACATCGTAGCTCGGAAGTGGCATTACGAGCAAACACGTACTCAGCTCCCGGCCTCTCAAAAAAACTCTTCGTCCCTTGCAAACATTATTAACTAGGATGATGCCATTCCCAGTCATAATCTTGCAAGTCCTACCAAGATACTCAGCGATGATATTGTACCTAAGAGCAAAAGAAACAGACACAAAACTCGTAGCACCAGAATCAAACAAGGCTAAAGCTGAAAAAGAATCGAGCAGAATAGAACCTGCGACAACATCCGCAATAGGCTCCATCTCCTCGGCTGCAAGAGCAAAGGCTCTACCCTGACCACCCCGCTGCTGGTGGTGCTGAACAAACCGCTGCTGCTGGGTCGGAAGTGGACCCCTCGGCTGCACTACAGGAACTCTCGCCGGTGTCCTCTGAGCTGTACCAGTAACACGAGGGTTCACTGGACACTCCTTCAACTGATGGCCTGCTCCGCCGCAAAAGAGACACACTCCTAGCCTCTTCCGGCAAACCTCCCAGACGTGATCGGGCTTCTTGCAGAAGTGGCAAGGAACCCCATATTGTGCCTGCCTCTGCTGAGTGTGCTGCACCTGCTGCTGAACCGGTGCTGTCACTCCCCGTTCCCAGAATAAGTATTTTATACGTGTACTTCTTGAATGTATTTATTCAATATTTATCATGCATTTGTTCTGTGTTTAAATTCTTCAATTTCGCGCTTATTAATTTTCCTGTATTTTATTTTCTGCTTTTTCTTGGCTCTTGGTTCATTTCGGTTCATGGTAAACCAACTTGGTATGGTTTGGTTCAACATGGAAAGGAATGGATGGCTTAGATTTGGTGGAGAGAATGAATGGTGGAGATCCACTTGACCTTGATATAAAAGTTCTTCTTTCATTCTCTCTCTTCATTCATTCACATTTACTCCTCCACCAAACCCTAACCCACTTGTGAGAGGCAAGTACATCTTGCACACCATGAGGAATTTTATGCATCTCTATTTATTTTTAGTCCATGTTGTTCATCTTCTCTTCCTCTACAAGTTTAGGTCTTGAAGTTCTTGATTTCCATGGATGGTTGGGTGTACATCTAAGTTTTAAATTTTGGTTTTCATATGAATTTTAGGGTTTTGATCTATCAAACATTTTTGTTTTCGAAAATAAGTGGTTCCATGTTGTAGAGAATTTAATTCTACTAAAGTTTGGTTTTTGAAAAGTTAGATTTCGATTTATTTTGTGGAAGTTATGGCCAAAAGTATTTTTGTTCGTTTCTATATTCATCTGCAGCATGAGGAGCTTGTCGCAGTAGGTGCATATGATGTCACAGTTGAGCCGCATGCGGAGCATGTCGCAGTAGGCGCATATGATGTCGCAGTTGAGCCGTATGAGGCGCATATCACAGTAGGCGCATATGATGTCGCAGTTGAGCCGCATGTCGCAGTAGGCGCATATGGTGTCGCAGTTGAGCCGCATGAGGCGTATGTCGCAGTAGGCGCATATGGTATCGCAGTTGAGCCGCATGAGGCGCATGTCGTAGTAGGCGCATATGGTGTCGCAGTTGAGCCGCATGAGGCGCATGTCGCAGTAGGCGCATATGGTGTCGCAGTTGAGCCGCATGAGGCGCATGTCGCATATGGTATCGCAGTTGGGCCGCATATGCCGCATGAGCCGCATGTCGCAGTTAGTCCGCATGCATGTCGCAGAATAGGCCGTTTAATGCCTATTTTGGTTGTTTCTGACTGTTATATGTCCTAATTGACGAAATTGTGGCTAAAATTTCTTCCAACTCCCAACATGAAATGTGTAGATCTTTTCCTTGGCTTCAAAAATATATTACCAACTATTTTATACTAGTTATGGACTCGACCATGCTTAATACTAATTTGACTTTTATGCCTCGTCATGAATTGATCCCGACTGTTACTTGACTAATAATTGATCATGCGTTCCTAGTTGGAACTAAGAGACTGGCTTGTCGTCTTATTAAATTGAATGAATGAGACACGTTCATATTAACTATGAACTATTATAATCGATTGGCCGATCCTGAATATTGACACACAGGCATACATGCAGGCTTCAATTTATTTATTTATTTTTCTACAAAAGTAGCATGTGTACTTGATGGTCAAGGCATGATTATTCCGTGGTTAGTTTTGATTATTGCATTACGCTATGTAAGACCTACAACCTAACCGCACGGGTATCATTGTAGAGTTGGGCAAATCGTACTTGTACGGAAGTACTCATTTGAATGACCATGACCCACGACATGGGATTTCGCTTAACATAGAGGCTATTAAGATAAATAAAATAATGATCGCATGGAGAGAATGGATTCTCGAGTTCTTACATGGCAGCCCTCTTGGGACTATTAAGTGCCCGACAGGCCGGCTGGTTCCCACAGGTACTGCAAATCTGCCACACGGGCAGGAAGCGGTATCTGCTTATACTACTTAATTGTACATAGAATACTAACGACGAGCGTCCCGCTGGGACTCGTCTAAATACATGATTGGCATAATTGATTGATTGGATAGACTAGCCTTGCTTGCACATAGTAAGAACTGAGGAATCCTTTATTGCATAAATCCAGGATAACTTGGAACTCATAGTAGCAAGCCGTAGTAGTTGTATGGTCGTTTAAATTGATTTGTTTGTGTACTGTACCTACTCTGTTACCTAACTGAGATGATCAGAATGTCAGGGCATGACGGGCCAACTTCTGTCCTTGTTTGGTTGGAAGGTTGGTTCGAAGTGTCGTGATGTTATGTGAATCCCAGTGGCAAGCAGAGATCTACTTATCATATTCTCTTATTACTGATTTTAATTCCTCATATCGTGCTTCCTTGTGGTACTTGCTATTAGAGGTCTAACCTCTCTGGTTTTGCATGGCCAGATTTAGATCCGGTTCCCGAGGACTCAGCTTACTTCCACCTCCAAGATGGTCAATACTAGAGGGATGATCGCAGGAGGACTCGAGTGGGTTCCTTACTTCCCCACTCGTTTTGTTATTTACTTAATACCTTATCGTTTGGCACCGACATGTTAGTCGAATTGTCTTGTACTTACTTTTACATAATTGTAATTAAGTCAGACTACAGCTGATAACAATTGTGTACACTTGCTACATCATCTGGCTATGTTTTATAAAGCCAGATATCAAGAACATTTTGACTGAACGTTTGGGACGCCTTACTGCTTTATCTTACATGTTCTCTATTTCTGTTTCTTATTTGAATGATTGAGACAGTAGATGTGAAATGACCATAGTGAGACTTTCATGTAGTATGCACCCCCTCGTCTTTTAGACAGTATTGATTGTATTATACGGTATTCATCTACCCGTAATACGTAGCTGGCTGAGTCATTCTCCCACTCTCCAGTATTCTGGTTCTGGGGCGTGACAAGGTTTTAGTGGTGGCCCATGCAGGTCTGATTTCAGACTTGTGGGGTGTTTTAATTTATAGGATGTCTCAATCACACATGTTCCCCCTTGATCTCATGATTCGTTACTCTCGACTCTAGCTTGACATTCCGGTATCCTTTGACTTCATTGATCTTTTCTGTCCGATCGTTTGATTGTTCTTTTGTCCCTTTTCTTAGGGACACTTCGTCCGCATCTGCCAGGACTGGACAACAACAACAAGAGGAACACGGACAACCTGACCATGTTTGTCAGCAACAAGGGCCGGTACTAACTCAAGAGACTATCCAAGAAGAAGTAATAGTGGAAGCAGCAGCTGGATCACAGTATCCGGAGGTTCCACCACCACCAACAGTTCCACCTACCCCTGCGAAAATGGACACACCGGCTCTTCTGGAGATCATGAGAGGGATGATGGCTACTCAGCAACATCAGATGTTAGCCCAGCAGCGCATGCACGCTCAGTTGCAAGAGCAGAACGTATTACTCAACCAAGGATTGCAGACGGCTTTGGAAAGAGGGGCGAGGACAGATTCAGGAGCATCAGCCAGGTTTTACAAGTTCAACCCCTGCCGTTTCGAAGGAACGGAGGATGTCATCTCAGCAGATGCATGGCTTAAGGATATTGAGGCTATTCTGACAGCAGCTAAGGTGCCGGCAGAAGAACGTATGGATCAAGTGAAGTTGTTACTTCAGGATCTCGTACGTGATTGGTGGAAATCAGAGAAAGTGGGCATCAGACGTCCTGTTGCTTGGGATGATTTTACCGTAAGATTCAAGACGAAGTACTATAGGGTTGTGGCGCAGTTTGAGCTACAATAGAAATTTATCAACCTCAAGCAGGCCGGCAAGACGGTAGATGCCTATGCAGCGGAGTTCTGCAGATTGAGCAGGTTTGCCCCAGAGATGGTAGCAACAGAGAGCCAGAGGGCTATGAGGTTCCAGCAAGGGTTTCACCTTGAGCTCTTGTAATTGATAGAGGGGCACAATTACCAGACTTTTGATGAAGTATTGACGGCAACTCGAAGGCATGAGATCACCATTCAGAGGATCACGACGAGGACTGGAGGTCAGAAGAGATCTCACAGTCAGATTGAAGGATGAGGGGGAGCAGCGCCCCGAACAACAGCACCATCCCTTGGCATTCGCATTCACGATGTGGAAATGCGAGGGACAGCACCACCACCCAGGCAGCAGCAGCAACAGAAGAAGAATCAACAACCCCCAGCGGGCTGCACTTATTATGGAAAGATGGGGCACACTAGAGATATGTGTCGAGCATTGAACGGACTATGTTTGATATGTGGAAATCCAGATCATCGGGTTACCACATGTCCCATGAATTCGAGGTCAGGAGGACCAGTGCAGCAGTTTTCTTCTCTGCCAGCACCAGGGGCAGGACAGTATCGAGGACCCGCAGTGGCAGTGAGACCATTGGCCCAGCGTCCGTTAATGCCACAGGCTCAGATATTTTGGCAGCAGGGACCGCCGATGCAGCAACACCAGCATAGACCACCCCAGCATCATCAAGGCAGGGGCCAGCAGCAGCACCAGGCTAGGCCGCAACATGGGAACCAACAAGAAGGTCGAGGGCAGGCATTCACTCTGTCCTTGGAGGAGGCATTAACATCGGGAGATGTTGTGGCAGGTAACATTCTTGTCGCCTCATATCCCGCCGTAGCATTGTTTGATTCAGGAGCATCACACTCATTTATATCTGCATAATTTGCGACACGGCTAGGAATGGAGTTCGAGGCATTGCCAGGGAGGTTGAATATACTCACTGGCAATGGGCTCATAGGAGTTAGTAGAGTTATTCTAGCATGTAGCATTGTAGTTTGCGGGCATTCCTTACCCGCCCGGTTGATAGAATTTTCTGTTGAAAATTTTGACGTTATCTTAGGCATGGACTGGCTAAAAGACAGTCATGCGACGATAGATTGTCGTAGAGGGAGTATATCTTTTGATATTCCAGGCATGAAGAGATTCACCTTAGTCAGATCAGAGGCAACTCAACAAGAGCAGGGAGTAATAACGGCAATGGAAGAAGTTCAAGTTCCGAAGGTAGTTGAAGAATTTCTAGACGTATTTTCTGAAAAACTTCCAGGGCTACCATCGATTAGAGATATTGAGTTCAGTATAGAATTGGCACCTGGAACTAAACCGATATCAGATCGAGTTTACAGAATGGCGGATTCAGAGCACACTACAACAAATAGGACCTACAATAGCAGTTTTTCTATAGCATTCAAGTGTTTCCGCTATAGAATGTTATCAACAACAGCGTTCTTTCTACAGTGCTATAAAAATATCTATCTATAGCGTTTCCTGAATGCTGTAGAACTACACTACAAAAAAAGCAAAATATCGACCAACTGTAACCACAGAATTAAGATCCGTCCCTTGGCTTTTCTCGAGTTCCGATAAATTCTAACCTAACCTACCTATTTATTTTCTTCTGCTCAATTGTTGGGTGAGCGCCCAAATTTTTTCCTCTCCAAAAAAAGGGCGCCCAAATTTTCCCTACTCCTCCAAAATCCTTAGCTCCAAATGAAAGCCGCCCAAAAATTTTCTCTCCAAAGGAAAGTCCCCCAGCCTAGAAAATAGGGGGAGCCGAAAAGGCGGTGGCCGCGGCATCAAGTTGGGTCGGTGTCTCACCATGTCAAAATTTCTCTTACCCCAAATCTCTCTCCTCCGATCCGTAAGAAACCCTACTTCGACCGCTCGACCTCATGACTGCGATACTCACCGGCAACTCCTCGTCCTCATCACCACCTCCGTCGTCGTCGTGCTCGAACTCGTCTCCTTCTTTCTTTTGCACCGTTCCTCGTCCGGGAAGACAACCCGGTTGATTGAGTCGCTGAAGCCGCTGGTCGCACCGAAGGAGAAAGATTCGGAGGTCGAAGACGGAAGGAAGAAGGTCACAGTGTTCTTTGGCGCACATATCGGCACCGCCAAGGGGTTCGCCAAGGTGAGGATCAGGGTTAGGGCTCCTTTTGTCATTTAGATTGGGAACTCGTTCTTGACTTCGACTTTAGGTTCCTTTTCTGCTTAGGCGCTCGCGGAGGAGGCGAAGGCGCGACAGGGGCAAGGCCGTCTTCAAAGTCGTCGATCAGGTAGAAAATACTCAAAATTTGGACTAAATTTTGTTGCTTTTAGAGTTTTTGAGCTGTTGGATTGATCACTTGGGTTGATTTTTCATAATTAGGATGGCTATGCAGCAGATGATGTTCACTACAAGGAGAAGTTGAAGAAGGAAAACCTAGCTTTGTTCTTCTTACCAACGTGAGCTTTTGATCTAGTGATAAGTTTATCAATTTTTTGGTGATTTAAATTTGATTTTAGCTTTACTTATGTCTAATTTGAATGATTTTAGATACGGTGACGGCGAAACGTGACTAGATTTGATTGAAATTCAACAGTGATAAGGTGTATTTATGCTATTGGTAAGTAATTTGTTGTTGATGTTTGCTTTTATGCGTTGTGTTTGGTCAAAAGGTTGGGAAGAAGATGGACGAGATTCTTCTTAATTAGGGTATTCAACGCTACTTTATTCTCATTATTCTATATAATTAATACTTTCTGATATATATTATGGGTGATGACAAGTTACAAATTTACTTATACTATTAGCTTCCAAATCCATCTACTATATTCATATATACAAGTTTTGGGGAGGTAATATTTTAGAAATACTTTATAATAAGGGTACAACGGTAAATTGATGGCTATTAGACATTGAAAAACAAACACGTCCACTAATTAGTGGGAAAAAACAACTTTTACAAGCCAATAATTAGAGGTTCTAATTAGTGAAGTGGGACACCAACCTGTAATTAGTGCCACTTCTCTAATTAGTGGGAAAAAAACCCACCTCTTAGTTGTCTTGTCGTGCTTTCCTTTTATAAATTATTATGTTTTCTTTGGAGACGAGAACCCTTTGTGGAGCTGAATGTAAGAAGGATTCATGTAGGAGACCCAAAAATTGGGGATGAAGGATTTTTAGTTGTTGTTTGTAGGTATCATATACACTAGTCTCTGATATAACGGTGCATATGCAACAAATTATGTCTAAATGGAGCAATTTGACCATGATGTCTCACCCTCATTCTCTCTTAGAGCTTGACGTTAAAGTTATTTGGATTTAACTGTTAACTTTTGTTTGATAGCTTGAAAATATGCTTCCTTTACTATGAGGCGAATCATGTCACTTAAAAAATTTACCAATTGACATGTGATATATTTTTCCTACTAATTGGTGGACTATATGAAGTGCTCTAATTCTTATTGCACCTTGAGGTTGTTCTATTAAAGGGTCTACCTGGTTTGGAATAGACTAAGGTCATCTAATTAGGTGTCCTTTCCAGGGTATGCACTAATGGAATCATTCATATACATCTTATTCTTTCTGATCATCTTAGTTAAATGTCCAGAATGACTTTCAGAATGTTAAAAGATATTATTTAGACTATAGATGCTATTCTCTTATAGTTGAAGAAACGTCCAAAGTTACTTCTGGCATGTCAAAAACTAACTTGTTAGACTGTTTGTAATTTATGCCAATTTTCTATCGTTTCCCCCAAAATATCTTCCCTAAAACTCAGATCATGCATCTGTTCTCTAGTTGTAGCAGAGAAAGAAGCTAATTTCTGAAGCTGTTGCCCTTGTCGGAACAGACTCACGAGTGGCCAAGAAATATTTTCACATAGCTTAACATCAAAGGTGGAATCACTTCCTGTATAGATTTTGTGGATGCACCTTCTACTCTACTTTTTGGGGAAAATACATGTTTCTTTTAAGATATGATTCACTTAGAAACATCTTATTGAGAAGGGGGCTTGGAAAAAGTGGACAATTAACAGGCATCAAACACATGGGTTTTCTTTTCTGTTGATATTGCATTTCCCATAGCCTTTTCGTATCTCCTCTCCCCCTTTTTGCTAATTTCACTTGATGTTCCTTTGCATTCATTATTATCTACACTATAAGTTATACGGTCAGCTTTAGGACCCAAATTGGTGCTGGATTATTGAGAAGGTGCATGATTACTTGGGCATTTTTTTGTTGTTTATTGTCAAGTCTCATTATGTTTTTTTACCATCTTTTTCTTTAGGTTCAGCAACCTTTTGATCCTGCTACAAGCTATTATACATCAATGTATCGACCTAGTGCTGACGGTGATGGTCGCTTCTCTCCTTTTTTTGCCCCTAGTGCTGCTACTAAGTACAATGGGAACATTGCAGTCTTACCTGCTCAGACTGGCCCGTCTGCTCAAGAGGTTTACTTTCTGAATTACCCGTTTTGGCTATGTTTCTTGTGTTTATTAAAATAACATTTTTCCTTGGTGGATTTTTTGAAGTTCTCCTAAACATCCACCCACTCTTTATATTTATGCATCTTTTAAATGCAAATGTGTCTTTGATTTTCTCAATATCTTTTCTTAATGGACACTGATTACTTCATGTTCTTTTTTCTCAGAGTGCAAACTCTTTGGTTCTATCTTCGACTGACCCAGATCCTTTAGTAACCCAAACTGCTCGAGTTATGCTAGATATATAGAACATAAGCTATATCACTGGGAACAAAATAAATGGTTTTTTCTCTCAGGTGAGTAGAGCTCAATTATCTTCTTGTTCTTGTTCATCAATATATGATCTTGTGTGAACTTATTTTTATATCATAATGTGTTTTCTTCTCAATTTTGTGTAGGTTGGCGTATATGTTTTTGATGGTTGTGGATAGTTGCTAGAAGGAAAGAGGCGATCGAGCTATTTTTTGGCCTACAGATATTTGTAAATGGAATGGTTTATTTTGGACTACAAATACTTTGTAAATGGAATAGTTTATTTTGGCGTACAACTACTTTTTCTACATCTTGAATATTTTAATGACTACTATTGTACATCTTGAATGTTCTAATGAAACATTTCATATTTTGGCAAATCTTTACTATATCTTGATTGATCAAAATGTAAGTTGCGATTGAAATTGTTTGCGATTATTGTTATTTATATGTGATACAAAACAGGTTATGAAATATAAAATTCTGTAGCAGATATGAAATAATATAAAATTCTGTAGCAGATTTATAGCACTCAAAACGTCTAAATTGCTGCTACCACGATAGCATATGATGAACGCTATAATAAATCAAACCATTCATCAAACGCTATAAATCATCCACAGCATTCACAAATGCTATAAATAATCTACAGCATTCATAAACGCTATAAGTAATCCACAGCACTCACGAACGCTATAAACTATCTATAGCGTTCTAGAATGCTATAAAGTATTTACAGCATTCATAAACGCTATAAACCATCAACAGCATACACGAACGCTATAAACCTTCTACAGCATTCATGAACGCTATAATGTTATAGCGTTCACATGTCTGGACATACTATAGCGTGGGCGATCATAGCAGACAGAATATGCTATAGATGGCTTTCTATAGCATTCTGCGCATGCTATTGTAGGCCATATTTGTTGTAGTGGCAGGCCAAGGTATATCAGCACATAGAGGAACTGAAGGAGAAGAAGTTCATCCAAGCTAGCATATCACCATGGACAGCACCAGTGGTACTTGTGGGGAAGAAGGATGGGTCATCCAGATTGTGCATTGATTACAGAAAGCTTAACGCGGCGACAGTAAAGAACAAGTACCCACTACCCAGAATCGATGACTTGTTTGATCAGTTGAGCAAAGCTAGAGTTTTTTCCAAGATAGATCTTCATTCAGGGTATCATCAAGTGAGGGTTCGGAAGGAGGATATTCCTAAGACAACATTCAGGTCGAAGCATGGGCATTATGAATTCTTAGTAATGCCGTTTGGTTTGACCAATGCTCCAGCAATATTTATGGATTTGATGAACTGCATCTTTATGCCATACTTAGATCAGTTTGTCGTTGTATTTCTTGACGACATTCTCGTATATTCTGCCAGTGAAGAGGAGCATGAAGACCACCTCAGAAAAGTGTTACAGGTTCTGAGAGAGAACCAGTTGTATGCCAAGCTCAGCAAGTGTGAGTTTTGGTCGGATCATATTTTATTTTTGGGTCATATCATATCAGAAGCTGGAGTAGCAGTGGATCCCAAGAAGGTAGAAGCAGTAGAGAGTTGGCCAGTACCCAAGACCGTAGCTGATGTGCGAAGTTTTTTGGGATTGGCAGGATATTACAGAAGGTTCGTATCAGACTTTGCAAGGCTTTCAGCACCTATGACCCGCTTGACACGGAAGGATGTACCATTCGTCTGGTCGGCAGAATGCTAGGCATTATTTGAGAATCTGAAGCAGAAGTTGATATCAGCGCCTATTCTTACATTGCCAGTTGGACCCGGAGGTTTTACAGTATATTGTGATGCGTCAGGAAAAGGACTTGGGTACGTCCTAATGCAACATGGGAAGGTGATAGCATATGCATCTAGGCAACTTCGAGACCACGAGAAGAATTATCCAACTCATGACTTGGAGTTGGCGGCAGTAGTATTTGCTTTGAAGCTATGGAGGCATTACTTATATGGTGATCGAGTAGACATGTACACAGATCATAAAAGTCTGAGGTACATCTTTACTCAGAAGGAGCTGAACATGAGACAGAGAAGATGGTTGGAGTTGATCAAGGATTATGACGTGGAGCTTCAGTATCATCCAGGCAAGGCTAATGTGGTAGCAGACGCTCTTAGCAGAAGAGGCGGCACATTTATGTTGACAACGCAGAAGCACATCTTAGAAGACCTTCAGGAGATGGGCATCGAAGTTATACTTCCTAGTGATGTAGGAGTTCTAACAAGTTTACAAGTTCAATCCGACTTGGTAGACAGGATCAAGGCAGCTCAGGCACAGGACCCAAGGATTCAGAAGCTTAGAGCAGAATGTGAGTCAGGACTCAGAAAGGAGATACAAATTCATGAAGATGGTACACTTAGGTTTGGATCACGCCTATGTGTGCCTAGTGGAGATATCAGACAGGAGGTTATGACAGAAGCTCACAGTTCTCAATATTCTATACACCCTGGAGGGACCAAGATGTACCAAGATATCAAGCAGCACTTCTGGTGGAACGGGATGAAGAGGGAGATAGCTAGATTTGTTTTCCGTTGCTTGGTATGTCAGCAAGTGAAGGCAGAACAGCAGAGGCCAGCTGGGTTATTGCAACTACTTCCTATCCCGGAATGGAAGTGGGAACACATCACAATGGACTTTGTGACCGGTTTACCGAGATCACCAAGTGGTAAAGATGCTATTTGGGTGATAGTAGATCGGCTTACAAAGGTGGCACACTTTCTTCCTTTCAGAGTAGGACAATCTACAGAAAAGTTGGCAGAGTTGTATATGCAGCAGATAGTCAGACAGCATGGAGTCCCCGTCAGCATTGTGTCAGACCGAGATACCCGTTTCACATCACATTTCTGGAAGAGCTTACATCATAGTTTGGGCACCAAGTTAAGATTTAGCACGGCTTACCATCCACAGACGGACGGGCAATCAGAAAGGACAATTCAGACTTTGGAAGATATGTTGCGAGCTTGTACTCTAGATTTTAGAGGATCTTGGGAGAGCCACCTGCACTCAGTTGAGTTTTCTTATAACAACAGTTATCAAGCCAATATCCAGATGGCGCCATTTGAAGCACTATATGGTAAGAAGTGTAGGTCGCCACTAGCATGGGATGATATCGGGGAGAGGAAGATGCTAGGCCCAGAAATGATTGTCCAGACCGTTGAAGTGATTAAGGGAATTAGAGAGCGACTTCGAGTTACGCAGGATCGGCATCGTCATTGGGCGGACCAGCATCGTAGGCCGCTAGAATTTTCTGTTGGGGACCACGTGTTCTTGCGGATCTCACCTACCAGTGGGGTCATTGGATTTGGCGTTCGCGGGAAGTTGAGTCCGCGATACGTAGGACCCTTTGTTATTCTTGATAGGATAGGCGATGTTGCTTATCGTTTATCCCTTCCACCTTCGTTACGAGCGGTGCATGACGTATTTTATGTATCTCAGTTGCGATGGTATGTATCGGACCCAAGCCATATCCTTGATCATTCCGAGCTGGTTGTTGGTACCAACCTGTCTTACGAGGAACAGCCTGTGTCCATTTTGGACCGAAGAGAGAAGATACTCAAGAACCGAACAATTAGCCTTGTCCGGGTTGCTTGGGGTCATCACTCTTTAGGGGAGTCAACGTGGAAACATGAGGATGATATCCGATCACGGTATCCGCACCTGTTTGACTCACAAGGTATATCTCTCTCTATATACCTTGATTGTCTTAACTCCTCATGCTTGTCACCTTATAAGTAGAATTGCTTGGTGTCGTCGATAGTTAAACATAGATATATTACTTGCTATTTGACATTGTAGAATAGCTACTTACTCAAATTACTTGTACGTAGATTAGTCTAGCTCTGACTTTTCTGTCCTGTTTGGATCTGAAATTTCGATGACAGAATTTTTCTAAGGAGGGTAGAGATGTCACTCTCCGTTCACAGAATAAGTATTTTATACGTGTAATTCTTGAATGTATTTATTCAATATTTATCATGCATTTGTTCTGTATTTAAATTCTTCAATTTTGCGCTTATTAATTTTTCTGTATTTTATTTTCTGCTTTTTCTTGGCTCTTGTTTCATTTCGGTTCATGGTAAACCAACTTGGTGTGGTTTGGTTCAACATGGAAAGAAATGGATGGCTTGGATTTGGTGGAGAGAAAGAATGGTGGAGATCCACTTGACCTTGATATAAAAGTTCTTCTTTCATTCTCTCTCTTCATTCATTCACGTTTACTCCTCCACCAAACCCTAACCCACTTGTGAGAGACAAGTACATCTTGCACACCATGAAGAATTTCATGCATCCCCATTTATTTTTAGTCCATGTTGTTCATCTTCTCTTCCTCTACAAGTTTAGGTCTTGATGTTCTTGATTTCCATAGATGGTTGGGTGTAGATCTAAGTTTTAAGTTTTGGTTTTCATATGAATTTTAGGATTTTGATCTATCAAACATTGTTGTTTTCGAAAATAAGTGGTTCCATATTGTAGAGAATTTAATTCTACTAAAGTTTGGTTTTTGAAAAGTTAGATTTCGATTTATTTTGTGGAAGTTATGGCCAAAAGTATTTTTGTTCGTTTCTATATTCATCTGCAGCATGAGGAGCATGTCGCAGTAGGCGCATATGATGTCGCAGTTGAGCCGCATGAGGCGCATGTCGCAGTAGGCGCATATGATGTCGCAGTTGAGTCGCATGAGGCGCATGTCGCAGTAGACGCATATGGTGTCGCAGTTGAGCCGCATGAGGCGCATGTCGCAGTAGGCGCATATGATGTCGCAGTTGAGCCACATGAGGCGCATGTCACAGTAGGCGCATATGATGTCGCAGTTGAGCCGCATGAGGCGCATGTCGCAGTAGGCGCATATGATGTCGCAGTTGAGCCGCATGAGGCGCATGTCGCAGTAGGCGCATATCGTGTCGCAGTTGAGCCGCATGAGGCGCATGTCGCGGTAGGCGCATATGGTGTCGCAGTTGAGCCGCATGAGGCGCATGTCGCAGTAGGTGCATATGGTATCGCAGTTGGGCCGCATATGCCGCATGAGGCGCATGTCGCAGTTAGTCCGCATGCATGTCGCAGAATAGGCCGCTTAATGCCTATTTTGGTTGTTTCTGACTGTTATATGTCCTAATTGACAAAATTATGGCAATAATTTCTTCCAACTCCCAACATAAAATTTGTAGATCTTTTTCTTAGCTTCAAGAATATGTTACCAACTATTTTATACTAGTTATGGACTCGACCATGCTTAATACTAATTTGAATTTTATGCCTCGTCACGAATTGACCCCGACTGTTACTTGACTAATAATTGATCATGCGTTCCTAGTTGGAACTAAGAGACTGGCTAGTCGTCTTATTAAATTGAATGAATGAGACACGTTCATATTAACTATGAACTATTATAATCGATTGACCGATCCCGAATATTGATATACAGGCACACATGTAGGCTTTAATTTATTTATTTATTTTTCTACAAAAGCAGCATGTGTACTTGATGGTCAAGGCATGATTATTCCGTGGTTAGGTTTGATTGTTGCATTACGCTATGTAAGACCTATAACCTAACCGCACGGGTATCGTTGTAGAGTTGGGCATATCGTACTTGTACGGAAGTACTCATTTGAATGACCATGACCCACGGCATGGGATTTTGCTTAACATAGAGGCTATTAAGATAAATAAAATAATGATCGCATGGAGAGAATGGATTCCCGAGTTCTTACATGGCAGCCCTCTTGGGACTATTAAGTGCCCGACAGGCCGGCTGGTTCCCACAGGTACTGCAAATCTGTGAGCACCCTGAATTTCGGGTTGATTTTTTTTATTTTTATTTATTTACTGATTGATTTTAATTTCAATAAATAATTATTTCTGTTATTTTTCCTTAAGTGTACTTTCCCATGCCTTTGATATTTGGAGTATCAGGGATGTTCAACTCTGGAAATCTTCTTCACGAGTTTTGGAGTGGACACGATTACCTTCATGACGGTATATAGTGTCCCATCCAAACTTGTTCCCTTGTACTCTTTCTGTTTCGCTGAACTTCGGGTCGGTTTAGATCATTTGATTGATATTTATTTTCCCACTCTTTTTCTTGATAATTTTCAGCGCGTTACCATGACATTTAAATTGGGAGCGCAAGACCAGTCAGTTTCTTGAAACCAACTCCTCATTGATGATCTACTCGGGACGCTCGTCACCCATGACCTTTGTGTCCCACTCAGACACGTCGTCTTGGGCTCCATTTGATTCGCACAACTTTCCCGACGCGTGACCCGATTTTATTTCACGCCACGACGTCACATTCATTTTCCAACTTGATTTGTGGGTCCCCTGTCGACCAAAACCTGTCAGCCCCAACTATGGACATGGCCCACTTTGAGCCTACTACCCGTCCGCCACTTGTGTCCCATTTATTGGAATCCTCATGTGCAACTTATTTACACATGATCATCAACGTCTATTTTTAATTCAATTTTTGTACAATGTCCGGTTTTGACCCAATCCGGCTCCACCGAGCCCAGTCCAGCTCCATGATTTTCTCTATCACGACCCCCTCATATTTCCTTGCCCAAAAATATTAATGATTCTTTCTATCTATTTCTTATATTTATTGGAAATTTCTATGGAATTAATCCCTATAGGAATGACCCTTTTTCCCTCTAATTTATTCCTAGCCTTTGATTTCCCTCATCAAATCCCAACCATTGATTTCCCCCATAGCAGCCAACAATTTATCCCCTATGGGTTGGCCGGCCCTAAAATCTAGGTTGTCACTATTCTCTCTCTCACTCATTTATTATCAACATCTTCTCTCTCTCCCACTCTATTCTTCTCTCCCATGCAACAACAGCAACTACAACTCCACAAAACCCGACCACCCAACTCCTCCCATGCCCGACCACCACCTCACTCGACCTCACCTCCCCCAGGCTAACCTCCGCTCGCCGTGGCTCCGGCCACCCTGGCCGAGCCCGAGCCTCTCCTCCTTACTTCTCTTATCCTCCTTCCATTCTTCATCAACCACCTCCTCCACACGAAACCGCCGCCACCACCTCTTCCGTTCGGCCACCGGCCTCCGCCGGCCTCGCCAGGGCGCCGCCGCCCTTGGCCGCACAGCCCACGCCGTCGCCGGCCTGACAGCGCTGCACGAGCTCCCGGCCACAGCAGCAGCAGCGGGCAGCCTGGGCGCACGGTGCGCGCGCGTGCGGACGTCGCCGCCGCCGCCGTCGGCCGCCGTGGCCCCTGGCCGTGCACCCCCGTGGGCACGCGAACTCCGACGAGCCACCCCGTGGCCGCCACTCTCCTCCCCGACGCGCCGAATAGCCGATTCGTGCGTTTTGCACGACGTTCCGTCGTGACGAGCTCGGAAACGACGCTGAAATCGCGCTCCGTTGCAGCGACTTCGCGCACATTTTCCCGGAGATCCGACCGTTGGATCGAAGATTTCTTCACTCCGTCGCAATCTCGGTATATCCACCTTCATCCCTGTCAAATTTCGTCCGTTAATTTTATCGTTTGATACATGAAAACCGGCCACCAAGTTGACCGTTTAAATTGTATTAAATTTAGAAAGTTTTGCGGGGCCAACTTCGTCAGCTTGTATCTCCTCCACCGCAGCTCCGTTTGGCGTGCTACCAGTTCCGGTGCGAAGCTGATATAACCCTCTTCCTGCCCCCTTTAGATTTTATTTCAGTTTGAGCTTGTTTGATTGGTTGAATTCGATGCCAAAGTTGGCCGTCCGAATTCGTAATTTCCAACTTGTAAAATTCCATTTTTGAACACGGGACTCCAGATTTCATTTCTGACACCACCATTAGATTCGTGGCGTTGTTCTAGCATGTTTTCATATAAATTTTGTTAGATTTGGAGAACGTGGGCCCGGACACGCATTTCGGTGTAAAGCGGGTCCCACTTTCTGGGTCAACGGGACTTTTTGACGTCGGCTCATCGGAATCCAATTTCGGAGATACCGTTGAGTTCGTATCATCATTCTGGACTCGTTGACATGTAGTTTGCTGAGTTTTGAGAACTTTGGCTCCGACACGCATTTCCGTGCAAACCGGAATTCCAAGTTCTGGTCAACGGGCCAAATTGAGATCGGGTCAACGGAATCTAATTCTGGAGATACCGTTGGGTTTGTATCGTCATTCTGGTTGCGTGGACATATAATTTGTTATATTTTATAGACTTGTTTTCTTGCACGTATTTCGGTACAAAACGGCTCCGACACGGACACCGTTTTGACCCGAAACTACCTTTTTGCCCTTGTGTCCAAATTGGACCATTGGGTAGGCTATCCTAGCTAATTTGACTATTCTGGACACGTTGGTGATGTTTATTTCATCGTCCGACAATGTTTGTTGATAGTTTCTCTGAGTTTAACCTTTTTAATAATTAATTAATGATTAATTCTTATAATGTTCGTATTTCGAGATTAGTACAACGAAACTGAGCTCAGTCAATTCCAGTGATCTCACATCGCTGAAATTGACAAGATGGACACGTGGATCACTGTAATAAGATTATCAACCTTATCATTGATATTCTTATCTCGATTTACGTGTCGTAAGATTCGACGTACGAATAACGAAGTACACTTTATATTTTCAATAATTAGACTAGGTTGACCATGTTTGACCAAAGTTGACCAGTTGACCCTGTTTGACCAAAGTTGACCAGTTGACCCAAAGTCAACTGTGAGTCAACACTTGACCTAGTTTTACTAAATTATTGACCGGAGTTGACCTAGAGTTAATTGGACTTAGAAGAACCTAGGATAAGATAGATTGCTTGTAGAGATTTATTTATATAACTTGAACACTTTGTAACCTATGTTACTTTAAATAGGACTCTGTGGCTTCAGTTGGACCATCTATACTTATCAGCTCAGGACCGCAGGCGAGTACATTCACTGATAGTTTTCATTGTCTTGATATCTACTATATCCGATTCAGTCGTAGTGTTATACTTGATTCCTGACACGACAGTTCACGGACTAGTATACATCGGATCCTGTCATGAGATGTTATTCCTGGACTTTCTTGGTATATGGGTATGAGATATTTCAGTGTTCCTGTACTTATATAGGCACACATTGGGAGTGGGCTGGCCCCCTGCTCTCAAACCCTGTGTCATGACGTGCCATGTCCGGATCCGTAATACTATCCGGGGGATATATTGGGGGAATTATTAGAGGTTATGTGATCAAAGCCTCCATGTCACTATCTTTTGCTAGCGCCACCCTCACCTCACATAGGGTGTCGCAGATACCTCACCACCGGTTATCCAGGTTGGACGGCATGATTCTCCGTTGAGTACACCGCGGATTGCCGTGCCAAGTGGATAACTTGGCCATGCTCCCCTTTAGCCGATCACGTATCACTCTAATAATTCAAAACACCTTTTATTTTATTTGTCATGTCTTACATTCCAGTTTCAGCTTTACTTACTGTACTTTCACCATGCTATGATTCATTTCTCATATGCTCTACCTGCCTTCTATACTGTACTTTGATTATGGGACTAGGTTCTGTTCGGAAGAAGGGTTACAACCCCGGTCCTTGTTTGGTTTAAGGGTTGTAACTCGGCTTTCGAATGGTTCCCAAGTCGCCTTTACTCTTTGTCTTGTATTTCATTATTACTGTCTCTTATAGTATTTCTCAATTCATATGGAACTGCTGTTGGTGTTTGTACTTGCTCATTTTCCTGACAGGATACGTTGATAAATTTTACAGATAGCTCGGGATTGCCTGCTAGACTAGAGGAGACCATTAGAGGTTGTTTAGTTAGCTATTCTTAGTTGTCTGGAGTTGTATTATTTTATGGATTACTGTATTTGAGTTTTGAGATGTATTCTTAGTTTGTATCTTAGACACTTAGATTTCTCCCTGTTGTACCTCTTTTGGATTTTATGTTTTATCTATCTTCCTTTATGCTCTACCTTAGATGTGATTGAGTTTACATTCTGCCATGTCACCCCCATTCGGGGAGTATAAACTGTTAGTCTTATACTATTAGATGCATTGAGACCTAGGACAGCGTTCTACCGCCGACACTGCGGCGTAGGCTGGGCGTTGTTACGTTCTCGTGCCCTAATTTTAGGGTGCGGGTCGTGACACGTTTTTAGTGGTGGCCCATGCAGGTCGAGACTAAAGTGTAGTGGTATTCGAACTAGAGTACCACTACAGCCTGCAGTAGGATTAGGATATATTTTGAAGGTACTCAATCACGGTTTGGACCCTTGAGAGATTCCTGGGACGACCCTTGAAAATCTTATTTAACTTCGATTTGAAAACTCTTTTTCCTTGATTGATTTATCTTTACTTTCTGCTATTGAATTTGATTTTGATGGATTATTATTGAATTTGAGTTTGTATTTATTGATTTGAAGGATGATTATTGAATTTTAAATTTTGATGATAGATGTTGTCTCCGAGTTTGTATTTTCATGATTTTTTGTTCATTTTTGGATTTTGATGTTCGTTGATAAATTTGAATTGATTTTCGAGTATTCGTTGTTGATTTAAATTAATTTTGTCAAGATGAAATTATATGGGCTACGTCATCTAAGTTATGGAGTCTAGTCTTCTACAGTCATATTAGCCAGCATGGTGAGGACATATAGTTTGACTTGGATATATTTCTCGGGTGTGGGAATTTAAGGTTTTCGCAGCCAAGCGCGCGGCATCGCGAAAATATTAAATACCATGATTCTAGAGGTATGTGCCAAAGTCGAGGACTCTGTGATTATCGTAGCCTTGCTTACTAGTATGACGAGGATTAGGGTACCATGATTTTGACCTGACGTATATGATTATCAGATTTTACTTAAAATGTTTTCGAACACGTTTCTCTACTTTTGTTTCTGTCCTTCAAAAAAAAATATTTTTAATTATTATTTATTTTGTTTGTTTGCTTCTCATTATTTAACTTAAGAGTAGGTTTGCCTATTTTTATAAACCTTTGTGTAACTTCTTGCTATGAGTTTCTTCTTAATACAATGAATCGATGATTTTGCTAGACTTTATCTTGGATTTAAAAATTTAGCTCTGGATTTCAAAAAAAAAATGGTTTTTTTTTAAATAGATAAGCAAAACAGATTTTATCGTTATTTTTCTTCCTATTATTCTTGTATTAAATAATAATAATAATAAAACTGCCTTGATTACATCAATCCTACTTTGCAATCTTGGTAAAATTCTAAATGTTGCTCTTGATATAGAATTTGGTTTTTATATTAGGTCATGTGAATATAGTTATAGTGGACACAAACACTTTGCCTGACACGTATGCATGCTACACTTGATTTTCCACCTGTCTAAATACCCATTAATATGTTGTTGATGTTAAATTGTCAAAACCCTAATATTCCTGATTTTCTGCTTTTCCAGTTTAAATTTGTATTTTAAATAAAAAAATTTATATTATTTGTTATGTTTACATCACTGCACATGCATGTTATACATACGGTTTCAATTCAAAAAAAAAAATTTTAGTTGGGTTTTGTGTTTGAAATTGTCAATCTGAGACTGTGTGCATATTAACCCTTAATATGGATTTTTGGAACCCAATTTCTCATGTACAATTTCATATGTATTCACGTACACACACGCCTACTATCTAACCATATGAACATGTCTCTATACACATAATGCTAGTTTTTCCCTCTCTAACGCTTTGTATATAGTGATTGAATTTCCATGCAATTGACTTTTATTCCTTAACTAGTGATTTTGATTTTTCCTTGGATAGTACCCTTTTTCAGATAATTGGTAGTTACCTTCATTCTATTTTTTGATGAGTACCAGTTTTCATATAGGATGGTAGACTGCCTTACAGTTTTGATGGTTTGTTGTCTCTGTAACCTTTTGTTTAGCACCCTGGATTGCTTGTGTGTTTGATACCCTATAACCGTTTTGGTTAGCATGACTAGTATACCTAGATGAGACTTACTACCACCGTATGCCATGACCATGTATGTCGTCCTTTTGATCACATGATTTGTTTTAATCTGGGACTTTGATTTTGGGGGTTTGACCTAGATGGAGTATGGACATTTTAATTTCGAGGACAAAATTTTTATAAGGTGGGTAGGATGTGAGCACCCTGAATTTTGGGTTGATTTTTTTATTTTTATTTATTTACTGATTGATTTTAATTTCAATAAATAATTATTTCTGTTATTTTTCCTTAAGTGTACTTTCCTATGCCTTTGATATTTGGAGTATCAGGGATGTTCAACTCTGAAAATCTTCTTCACGAGTTTTGGAGTGGACACGATTACCTTCATGATGGTATATAGTGTCCCATCCAAACTTGTTCCCTTGTACTCTTTCTGCTTCGCTGAACTTCGGGTCGGTTTAGACCATTTGATTGATATTTATTTTCCCACTCTTTTTCTTGATAATTTTCAGCGCGTTACCATGACATTTAAATTGGGAGCGCAAGACCAGTCAGTTTCTTGAAACCAACTCCTCATTGATGATCTACTCGGGACGCTCGTCACCCATGACCTTTGTGTCCCACTCAGACACGTCGTCTTGGGCTCCATTTGATTCGCACAACTTTCCCGACGCGTGACCCGATTTTATTTCACGCCACGACGTCACATTCATTTTCCAACTTGATTTGTGGGTCCCCTGTCGACCAAAACCTGTCAGCCCCAACTATGGACATGGCCCACTTTGAGCCTACTACCCGTCCGCCACTTGTGTCCCATTTATTGGAATCCTCATGTGCAACTTATTTACACATGATCATCAACGTCTATTTTTAATTCGATTTTTGCACAATGTCCGGTTTTGACCCAATCCGGCTCCACCGAGCCCAGTCCAGCTCCATGATTTTCTCCGTCATGACCCCCTCATATTTTCTTGTCCAAAAATATTAATGATTCTTTCTATCTATTTCTTATATTTATTGGAAATTTCTATGGAATTAATCCCTATAGGAATGACCCTTTTTCCCTCTAATTTATTCCTAGCCTTTGATTTCCCTCATCAAATCCCAACCATTGATTTCCCCCATAGCAGCCAACAATTTATCCCCTATGGGTTGGCCGGCCCTAAAATCTAGGTTGTCACTATTCTCTCTCTCACTCATTTATTATCAACATCTTCTCGCTCTCCCACTCTATTCTTCTCTCCCATGCAACAACAGCAACTACAACTCCACAAAACCCGACCACCCAACTCCTCTCATGCCCGACCACCACCTCACTCGACCTCACCTCCCCCAGGCCGACCTCCGCTCGTCGTGGCTCCGGCCACCCTGGCCGAGCCCGAGCCTCTCCTCCTTACTTCTCTTCTCCTCCTTCCATTCTTCATCAACCACCTCCTCCACACGAAACCGCCGCCACCACCTCTTCCGTTCGGCCACCGGCCTCCACCGGCCTCGCCAGGGCGCCGCCGTCCTTGGCCGCGCGGCCCACGCCGTCGCCGGCCTGACAGCGCTGCGCGAGCTCCCGGCCACAGCAGCAGCAGTGGGCAGCCTGGGCGCACGGTGCGCGCGCGTGCGGACGTCGTCGCCGCCGCCGTCGGCCGCCGTGGCCCCTGGCCGTGCACCCCCGTGGGCACGCGAACTCCGGTGAGCCACCCCGTGGCCGCCACTCTCCTCCCCGATGCGCCGAATAGCCGATTCGTGCGTTTTGCACGACGTTCCGTCGTGACGAGCTCGGAAACGACGCTGAAATCGCGCTCCATCGCAGCGACTTCGTACACGTTTTTCCGGAGATCCGACCGTTGGATCAAAGATTTCTTTACTCCGTCGCAATCTCGGTATATCCACCTTCATCCCTGTCAAATTTCGTCCGTTAATTTTATCGTTTGATACATGAAAACCGGCCACCAAGTTGACCGTTTAAATTGTATTAAATTTGGACAGTTTCGCGGGGCCAACTTCGTCAGCTTGTATCTCCTCTACCGCAGCTCCGTTTGGCGTGCTACTAGTTCCGGTGCGAAGCTGGTATAACCCTCTTCCTGCCCCCTTTAGATTTTATTTCAGTTTGAGCTTGTTTGATTGGTTGAATTCGATGCCAAAGTTGGCCGTCCGAATTCGTAATTTTCAACTTGTAAAATTCTATTTTTGAACACGGGACTCCAGATTTCATTTCTGACACCACCATTAGATTCGTGGCGTCGTTCTGGCATGTTTTCATATAAATTTTGTTAGATTTGGAGAACGTGGGCCCGGGCACGCATTTCGGTGTAAAGCGGGTCCCACTTTCTGGGTCAACGGAACTTTTTGACGTCGGCTCATCGGAATCCAATTCCGGAGATACCGTTGAGTTCGTATCATCATTCTGGACTCGTTGACATGTAGTTTGCTGAGTTTTGAGAACTTTGGCTCCGACACGTATTTCCTTGCAAACCGAAATTCCAAGTTCTGGTCAACGGGCCAAATTGAGATCGGGTCAACGGAATCTATTTCTGGAGATACCGTTAGGTTTGTATCGTCATTCTGGTTGCGTGGACATATAATTTGTTATATTTTATAGACTTGTTTTCTTGCACGTATTTCGGTACAAAACGGCTCCGACACGGACACCGTTTTGACACGAAATTACCTTTTTGCTCTTGTGTCCAAATTGGACCGTTGGGTAGGCTATCCTAGCTAATTTGACTATTCTGGACACGTTGGCGATGTTTATTTCATCATCCGACAATGTTTGTTGATAGTTTCTCTGAGTTTAACCTTTTTAATAATTAATTAATGATTAATTCTTATAATGTTCGTATTTCGAGATTAGTACAACGAAACTGAGCTCAGTCAATTCCAGTGATCTCACATCGCTGAAATTGACAAGATGGGCACGTGGATCACTGTAATAAGATTATCAACCTTACCATTGATATTCTTATCTCGATTTACGTGTCGTAAGATTCGACGTACGAATAACGAAGTACACTTTATATTTTCAATAATTAGACTAGGTTGACCCTGTTTGACCAAAGTTGACCAGTTGACCCAAAGTCAACTGTGAGTCAACACTTGACCTAGTTTGACTAAATTATTGACCGGAGTTGACCTAGAGTTAATTGGACTTAGAAGAACCTAGGATAAGATAGATTGCTTGTAGAGATTTATTTATATAACTTGAACACTTTGTAACCTGTGTTACTTTAAATAGGACTCTGTGGCTTCAGTTGGACCATCTATACTTATCAGCTCAGGACCGCAGGCGAGTACATTCACTGATAGTTTTCATTGTCTTGATATCTACTATATCCGATTCAGTCGTAGTGTTATACTTGATTCCTGACACGACAGTTCACGGACTAGTATACATCGGATCCTGTCATGAGATGTTATTCCTGGACTTTCTTGGTATATGGGTATGAGATATTTCAGTGTTCCTGTACTTATATAGGCACACATTGGGAGTGGGCTGGCCCCCTGCTCTCAAACCCTGTGTCATGACGTGCCATGTCCGGATCCGTAATACTATTCGGGGGATATATTGGGGGAATTATTAGAGGTTATGTGATCAAAGCCTCCATATCACTATCTTTTGCTAGCGCCACCCTCACCTCACGTAGGGTGTCGCAGATACTTCACCACCGGTTATCCAGGTTGGACGGCATGATTCTCCGTTGAGTACACCGCGGATTGCCGTGCCAAGTGGATAACTTGGCCATGCTCCCCCTTTAGCCGATCACATATCACTCTAATAATTCAAAACACCTTTTATTTTATTTGTCATGTCTTATATTCCAGTTTCAGCTTTACTTACTGTACTTTCACCATGCTATGATTCATTTCTCATATGCTCTACCTGTCTTCTATACTGTACTTTGATTATGGGACTAGGTTCTGTTCGGAAGAAGGGTTACAATCCCGGTCCTTGTTTGGTTTAAGGATTGTAACTCGGCTTTCGAATGGTTCCCAAGTCGCCTTTACTCTTTGTCTTGTATTTCATTATTACTGTCTCTTATAGTATTTCTCAATTCATATGGAACTGCTATTAGTGTTTGTACTTGCTCATTTTCCTGACAGGATACGTTGATAAATTTTACAGATAGCTCGGGATTGCCTGCTAGACTAGAGGAGACCATTAGAGGTTGTTTAGTTAGCTATTCTTAGTTGTCTGGAGTTGTATTATTTTATGGATTACTGTATTTGAGTTTTGAGATGTATTCTGAGTTTGTATCTTAGACACTTAGATTTTTCCCTGTTGTACCTCTTTTGGATTTTATGTTTTATCTATCTTCCTTTATGCTCTACCTTAGATGTGATTGAGTTTACATTCTGCCATGTCACCCCCATTCAGGGAGTATAAACTGTTAGTCTTATACTATTAGATGCATTGAGACCTAGGACAGCGTTCTACCGCCGACACTGCGGCGTAGGTTGGGCGTTGTTACGTTCTCGTGCCCTAATTTTAGGGTGCGGGTCGTGACAAAATCTGCCACACGGGCAGGAGCGGTATCTGCTTATACTACTTAATTGTACATGGAATACTAACGACGAGCGTCCCGCTGGGACTCGTCTAAATACATGATTGGCGCAATTGATTGATTGGATGGACTAGCCTTGCTTGCACATAGTAAGTGTAATGTCCTGCTCCGCACGATGCATTATGCTGAGTCGTTGACTCGAAGAGTTGCGTTGACCCAATTACGTATCGATGCGAATCGATACAAAGTGTTGAGTTGTCCCGAGGAATGCATCAAACTAAGTCGATGGAAAGAGTTGCCTTGTCCCAAAGAATGCATCGAGTGAATCGATGCGAAGCGTCGCGTTGCCTCGAAGGATAAGTGCGTTGAGACGGCTCGAAGATTCTAAGAAATCGAATCGACCAAGGCGCAAGTCCAAATCGATGCAAGTAATGATTTTAGTTGGTTTCATGTGCAGGCTATACGTTTACGCTGAAATGTTAGAGGTCGATCTTTTGCCTTATTCAGTAAGGGGTCCGCGAAAGCAAATCGTCGCCTTGCGACGGACGGAAGCGTTGGCACGCTAAGGCAAATTGGACGTACAAACTCAATAAGCACGAAGTGCTCGAATGGCTAAGTCAGGAGAGTGGCCGTGCAACAAAGTTATGAAATCGAGCCGCATCGGCTCGACGAAACAAGAAAGGCGTATCGACTCAAGGTGGGAGGATTGACTTCTTTTTACTCCTTCATTCGATAAGTCAAATATATCATTGTATGCTGAGTTAACCTATCAACGCCACGGGCGTGGCTCGATAGAGAGATAAACATAGTACGTGTCGAACACTAGATAGAATAATTAAAATGAATCGTACGGCAAACGTACGAGTCGCTATGGAACATTGGATATCGCAAAGGCGAGCGCCTCGGTGCGCAAGCCGCAAGAACATGGGATAACTGTACTCGGCGAGTGCCTTAGTGCACGAACCATACCGTGCCTTCGCGCACGAGTTAGAACGGCTAGAACATTGAAAGACAATAGACGAGCGCCCTAGCGCGCAAGCCACGGACATTGAATGCTAAGTCTTAGAACATCGGAAATACGGTCGAAACGTGCCTTCGTGCACGAGATAATAAAAGATGGCTTCGTTACGAAAGAATACAGTTGTGGCATATATGTGGCGGAACTGTCGGATATGACATAATGCCTCGAAAGGTGTTCGGGACCTTCGGGTCGTTCGGTTGACGAGCATTGAGTTGAGGCATGATACCATTGAAATATTGAAACGAAGTATGAAACGTAAGAACATAGAAAGTTAACGAAAGAAATATGAGATGATAATGCGGCATGGTGCCCTTCGAAATGTTCGCGGCCTTCGGGCGTTCGATGAGAACATTCGGGCGTTGTGTCAATTGAAATAGAGATAAGCGAACTTGTTTGGTTGTATGAAAGATACGATTCGTTGCATGGTCAAATGGACTTAAAGATATAAAAGCCCGTGCATGGGTATTCCCTCGAACGCGGCACGCCAGGGCGCTGGGACCGTTCGGCCTAGGAGGGATTCGTTTTCGGTATTGTTGGTGTACTTCATTTAGAAGGGTAGCGACCTTCTGGTGAATGTGATAAGCCACTTGCTGCGATTATTTCGATGGCCTCTGATGTTGGTTAGCAACCGCACAGAGTTAACATCGTCTTATGTTTCGATTCGATAATATAAGTCCATTCTAGCCCAAAAAGCTAGTGACCTTCATATAGATAAGGGCGATGGGTTTGGAAGTGCAAGGTATGCGTATATCCTGCATGGACGGATTCTGAATAGAGAGCACTTATAACATGACAGAGAAAACAGATAGGCGTATTCACCTTGCGTCGGTGCAAGGGCGAGTGCGTCGATATTGCTAAGTTGCGCCACGAATCAAACACGAGAATGCTTGCTTGCCTATTCAATTCGATAACATGCTTGCTATGATAACATGCTTTACGCTTTCGAAGATGCCATAAAATTGACCCTAAGGAGAACATAGCAAGATCATAAGCTAAGTTGCATGATTCAACATAAATATTAAAATGTCGGTTTGGAAAGATAGATCTTTGCTTCAGTACATGCGAGGACGAACGTACTGATCCCCCACCAGCTTCATGCAGGGTGCAGGGAATAGATTGCTCGCGGCGAAGCGTTGCTTGAACGTGTTAAGGCTTGGAATGCCGAAACGCATTGAAGCGTGCTATCGCATTGACGCTCGGACTCGCGACAGGATTGATGCGGCCGAGATATAGAAGGCATGATGTATGGAACGGCAAAATCCTTTGTGGGCAAGAGAGAACATGAGTGTTGTAGCCAATCTGGCAAATTCCGTTGGGCTATCGAAAGCCTTTGTAATCTGATTTCGAATATCAATAAAGTGAATCGTTTTCGTATACTCTATTTTGCCTTCGTTGTTAACGTTTAACTCAAAGATAACCATTTGAGAACTTGTCATCTTGCCTTGCACGAACGCAACTCCAGGCTCGTACGGCATCACGCCCCAGCGATGACGATGATTCGGGTGATTTCGGGTCGGGACGTGACAGTAAGAACTGAGGAATCCTTTATTGCATAAATACAGGATAACTTGGAACTCACAGTAGCAAGCCGTAGTAGTTGCGTGGCCGTTTAAATTGATTTGTTTGTGTACTGTACCTACTCTGTTACCTAACTGAGATGATCAGAATGTCAGGGCATGACGGGCCAACTTCTGTCCTTGTTTGGTTGGGAGGTTGGTTCGAAGTGTCGTGATGTTATGTGAATCCCAGTGGCAAGCAGAGATCTACTTATCATATTCTCTTATTACTGGTTTCAATTCCTTATATCGTGCTTCCTTGCGGTACTTGCTATTAGAGGTCTAACCTCTCTGGTTTTGCATGGCCAGATTTAGAGCCGGTTCCCGAGGACTCAGCTTACTTCCACCTCCAAGATGGTCAATACTAGAGGGATGATCGCAGGAGGACTCGAGTGGGTTCCTTACTTCCCCACTCATTTTGTTATTTACTTAATACCTTGTCGTTTGGCACCGACATGTTAGTCGGATTGTCTTGTACTTACTTTTACATAATTGTAATAAAGTTAGACTGCAGCTGATAACAATTGTGTATACTTGCTACATCATCTGGCTATGTTTTGTAAAGCCAGATATCAAGAACATTTTAACTGAGCGTTTGGGACGCCTTACTGCTTTATCTTACATGTTCTCTATTTCTGTTTCTTATTTGAATGATTGAGACAGTAGATGTGAAATGACCATAGTGAGACTTTCATGTAGTATGTACCCCCTCGTCTTTTAGACAACATTGATTGTATTATACGGTATTCATCTACCCGTAATACGTAGCTGGCTGAGTCATTCCCTCGCTCTCTAGTATTCTGGTTCTGGGACGTGACAGGTGCTCTGGCCTGCACCTGCGGCTGGTGATGCTGGAACGACTGATGCTGAAGCTGAGGGCGCTTAGCAGGCCCCGCGCTGCTACTGGCCCCCGAAAACAAATTACGATCCCTCTTCGGCTTCAAGCCCCACTCCCTCTCCACCTTCCGAGCCTCCGCATAAACCTCTGCATATGTCGCATAGAAGGAAGGGATCAGGATCTTGATATCCCATGTCAATCCCTTCCGGAAGCGCTCTTCTCGGATCACCGGGTCGCTCACCATGTACTCGGCGTATCGGCTCAGCCGGCCGAACACCGCCGCATACTCCTCCACAGTCATACCGCCCTGCTGCAGGTTCTGAAACTGCCGCACTAGGCCGATCTTGTCTGTGGAAGAAAAGAACTTCTCTCTGAACAGGGCCCAAAACTCAGCCCAAGTATGGCCCTCTCCTGCAAGAGCCGGCTCGTTCCGGAACCATGTCCGGGCAACATCTAACAACTGCAAGCCAACCGCCTCGACCTTCAGGTCGTCTGCCAAGCGGAAGGCCCTCATCTGACGCTCGATATCCTCGAGCCAGTCATCAGCATAAATAATGCCCTTGGTCCCCTTGAAATCCCTCGGAACCAACTTCTTGAAATCCTGGATATCCCCGATCTTCTGCTGCTGCTGCTGCACCTCCCTCTGTGGAGCCCCACGCTCCACTGCCGCTAGAGCCAACCTGTGTGCATCCTCCATACCCTGGCGCATGGCCTCTGTCTGCCTCATCTGTGCCTCGTGCTGGGCCCGCTGGGACTCCAGCACCTGGTAAAAGAACGCGACCATCTGCCCCATGTCTGTGGACAGAGAAGGCAACGGAGGAATAGCTCCCACCATCACCGGAGGAGTCCCCTGCTGAGGAGGAAGAACGCCACCGACAACTCCCGTCGTAGCCCTCGGCACTGCGGAAAGAGCACCGCAACCCCAGGGACGGTCATCGAGAGCGCTGGAGGAGTACCCCCGAGAGCCCCAACAGAAGTCCCATCTGCAGGGGAAGTGACCGGAGCCTGTCCGCCAGAGATAGCAGACCTCTTCGTCTCCCCGTGCTCCTCACCAGGAGAATGAGTCATAACCATCCTGGAGACAAATTGAAAAGAAGATATCAATATGGCACATGAAGGGCAATATCAAAGGAGGACAGCTAGAATGCAGTAAATCAATATCAAAGACGGTAAGCAAGATAAGCAAGAAAAGATCCTACTGTGATTGAGCACTCTTAGCCTACTACCTCCTATGTGTAACACAGGCTCGTAGTCAACACTCTAAGACGAGTGCCGCCACGACATCGCACTAATTGCGACTTCAAGACCTGCATGGGCCACCACTAAAACGTGTCACGACCCGCACCCGCTATAAGGGCACGTGCACGTGACAACGCCCAGCCCTCACCATAAAAACGGCGTGGAATGCTGTAGGTTTTCTACTCTAACAACAGTTTATATATATATCAAAAACCTGTCGAGAATATGGTCATCTCCGAACGGAGGACAAGCAATGAATATATATGAGTGCTCAAATCACAACTCTAAGATGATAAAGTAAAGACAGAAAGATAAAGACAACAAGACGATAAAATAATAACCTGTCAAGTCCAAATACAAATAATATATAAGTCCAAGTCTCTAATACAATCCATAATAATAACAGTCTCAAAAGTAGCTGGAGACAAGGTCCAGTACAAAAGACCTACTCTAACTAAGCAATAGTTAAGGTCTCGTCACGCGGAGCTAAGCCCTGCTGGACCAACGTCTCCAAGTCTATGCCCACTACGTCATCCGGACCGTAGTAGGTACAGTAATCCCCCTCATCAGCATCTGTAATATTTTGTCAACATATCCTGTCAGGATGGAACGAGTACAATCTACTAACAATATTTTACAAGATATGACAAAAGCTATAAGACTGTAAATAAAAAGTATATACAAGAAAATTATGGAATGTACATGTGAGTATCATGGCAAGGTAATCTGTAAAACTAGAGCTAGAACAAGGCAAGTAAACTGATCATGGCATGTACAAGAATCAAGAATCATATATCTAGGTGTGTGAGTAGTAGCTACAATATGTGGCCGGCTTGGGAACTTGCACAAATAGTAGCCGGCCTGGTTAATCATACTGGGGTGTATGATCAACACTCACAATCAATAGGTGCACAATGGGTGCACAATAGGCTTTGACCACATATCTACACTAATACTCCCCGCCCCCGACTGGTAGAGTGGATCCAAGCAAGACACGTTATGACACGGGATTCTACGAGAAGGGAGCAAGTCTCCTCGAGAATCGGTGTCCATATATTGCATAAGAACTACAAAGGAGCTTGCACAAGATATACCAAGATAACGAGGAATAACATCTCATGTCGGGATCCATGAATACCAATCCGTGTGACCAATGTGTCGAGAACAACATATCTACACTAATTACATGAATTATAACAATCATCGTAAATTGGAAACGTGTCAGAGAATGTACTCGCCTGTAATAAGATATGATATGTCAACGGGATCCGATGCTGCGTCTCGAGGACCTATAGAGAATAAGACGTATCAATACTATGTTTAGAAAGTAAAGTCAAATCAATTTAAACCCTATTAAGTCATTCTAGATCAAGACAAGTCAAACTAGACTGTACGAGGTCAACCTAAGTCATATTAGGCCTAACCAGGTCAAACTGGGTCAATGCAAGTCAAACTGAATTAATCTAGGTCGATTTGAGTCAACAGTTGACTTACAGTTGACTTTTGGTCAACTGGTCAACTCTGATCAACTCTAGGTCAACTCTAGGTCAATCCTAGGTCAAGGGTGACTAATAGTTGACTTTTGGTCGACTGCCCAAGTTTAATGGAATTTGGGACTAAATTGGGTAAAGTGTTGACCCTTAGTTGACTTTTGGTCCAAAAAGTCAACCGTGGTCAACCGGAGTCAAGACTAGGTCTAGGCGACTATTTCTAATCATTACCAACCTCTACAACCCATATCCAAGTCCATCTTGGACTTCGAAACTCAAATCTTGGCCGTAGGTCAATTTCCAAATTTACCCTTTCGAACGTAAATTTCTAGCCTAGGTGGAAACCTAGTTAGCCTACCTACGCTTGGTATTTTGACCCGTGCTCCCTAGGGTAGTAAGATACTAGCCTATACATATATTACCTACCAAGATACCTAGGTAAGGTGGACGTCTAGTCCATCTTACGGCCCATTGTCGATATCTTGAATTTCTCAAGATACGAAATGGTACGGCACGATACCGGCGCCCTACAACCCCGATTTTCACTCGAAAGCCTACCCGCAAAATCTAATTCACGTATTTTAGGTCCACGCCAAGTTTCAACTCATTTCGACACTCCTAGCTCGTTTCACCCTCTAACTCGATTTCCTCTATTTCTATTTCCCCACTTTCCTTCCTATTCTTCTTCTTCTATTCCTCTCTTCAAATCCCTTCTTCTTCTCTAATTTCTATTCTCCAATTCATCTTCTTCTAACTCTTCCTCTCATTCCTAATCTTTTTTCTTTCCTCTCCTTCTTCTATTCTAATTTTCTTCCTAACTTCTTCCTATTTTCCCTATTCTTCTAATCCTTCTTATTTTCTAATTCCTCTCAACTTCTTCCATTTCTTCTTATCTTTTCCTAACTCTTCTTCTCATATTCTCTTCTAATTCTAACTATCTTCCTAATATATATATATATATATATAATATATATATATATTATCTATATATATATATATATAATATATTATATATGTGGGGTTAAGGGGAGGGTAAAATGGCTAAATGG